>VXBO01013635.1:294-44139 GCA_013400135.1 Rhinoptilus africanus
AGCCCGCCTGGGCCAAAGGAGAGGGACAGGAACCTGCCAGTAAACACCGGCCTCGCCGTGGGTGCCCTGCTCTGCCCGGCTCTGCTCTGCCGCAGCTGGGCTGGAGGGGGCCGGGGGGGAGCACAGGGTGAGGAGCCGGCGCGTCACCCGCTCTACGCCGCCGGGAAGAGCTGCCGCGTGGCGCTGGCAGCGATCATGTCAGCTTATGTGTCATTTTCTACTTGGGCAACGTGAGTGGTGAGGGATCGCTGCTCGGAGATGGGGGGGAAAATCATGACAAAGTGCCGCAAGCCCGGCACTCCGGCAAGGGGGAGCGGGAGCAGCCAGAGCTGCCTGGCCCCCCCGCCACAGGGCCACCACCGGCCACGCTGACTGCCACCACCCCTACATCCTGCAGCAAGCCCCCCGGCTCTTTGATGGAGGGGGAATGGCCGAGATCCCCGAGGGCGGGAGCAGGACACGGCTCCAGAGGCTGACCTCCAGAGCTCCCCAAACCACCCGCCTTCCCTGGCAGCACCGGACTGTCTGCGTGCCCAAACACCAGCAGCACGGAGGTGGGGGCTGCCTGAGCACCGCTCCCAGCACCAGCTCCATCTCCACAAACTCCCTTCTCCCACTGGGTCTCCTTCCAGCGCGCGTCTCACTCACTCTAATGGGTTCTCGCTGCCAGGGATCACATCTCAGCCGCGCCGCTCACGCCGGGGCTGGAGCGAATCCTGCTGACGCTGTGCAAACCCCCGCTGCCAGGTCTGGGCAGCGCAGCCGGGATGCGAAGGCTGCTGGGGAGGGGGCCCTGTCCCGGGGGGCAGTGGAGGTGGCCACCACCAGAGCCGGCTGGGCACTTGGGAAGGTGCCGGGGGACAAAGTGAGAACCCGGCGGGGGACACCGGCTGGGGACAGTGGGGCTTGTAGGGGATTTGGGAGCCACACCTGACCCTCTGCGGGCAATGGCCGCAGCCATGGGGGATGTCTGTCCTGCAGCAACCGCCACAAACCCCGTCGCCCGCTGGGACGTGGCCTTTCATCCCTCCCCAACTCCGTGCCCAGGCCAGCACCTCCCTCAACCCAGAGCCCAGGAGCTCGGGTCACAGAACCACAGCCTGGCAGGGGTGGGAAGGGCCCTCTGGAGACCCCCCAGTCCCACCCCCCCCAGAGCAGGGTCCCCCAGAGCAGGGGGCACAGGAACGCCTCCAGGCGGGTTTGGGATGTCTCCAGAGATGGAGACTCCATCACCTCCCTGGGCAGCCTGGGCCAGGGCTCTGCCACCCTCCAGGGAAAGAAGCTCCTCCTGGAGCGGTGCCACCGCTGCCATGTCCCTTGCCCTGGGGAGGGAGGGAGGGAGGACGGCTGGTCCCGCCTGGCTGGATTACCGCCGAGGAAGGTGGCGCAGGTTAAAGCCCTGCTGGAGCTGCTACTGGCATGGCCACGCTTGCCGGTGGGCAGCCTGCTCGGTGGCAGTGGCATTTCACAAGCCAGCAGCCACGGCGCGGCTGGGATTGCAGAGCCTCCCGGCCACACACTGCCGGGCTCGCACCGACGCTCGCACCGGCACGGCGGGGCTCGCCGGGCAGTGGCCATCCCAGCGTGCCAAGGTCCTGCCACCAGCATGGACGTGCAAGCCCTGCCCCGAAGCCCTGCCCAGCCCGCGGCCGCCCTGCGTGCCCGGCACCGTGGGGCTGCCCCCACGCTCGACCCACAGTCCTGGGGGCTGCCGCTGACCCGCAGCGCTCCCCGCTCAGCCCAGCCCCTGCCCCCTGCCCGGCTGCCATGGCCCCACGGCGCTCCATGGGCTTGGAGCCTCCTCTGCCCCACTGCCCCAGCCTGGGCAGAGCCACCCCCTTCCTCAGACGCTTGGCTCCCTCCTGTGCTGAGGCATCCTTCCCAGCGTTCCCCGATGCCGGTGCTTTCCCAACCTCCCTGCACCCTCCCGGCAGTCCAGCCCCACGGATGCCCAGCGCGGTCACTTGCCAATACCAGCTGCACCTACCGGACTAATGCCCCCTCAGGAGAGGCCACCATGCCCCTAGGTGCCCCCCCTGCTCGCCATCTCCACCACCAAATCCCATCACAGTCCCTGGGAATGGCCCGCAGAGCCGCCATGCTGACGCCAGGGTTGGTGCCGGCAGGGCCCCGCTGCCAAGTGCAGGAGCCCCATCCAGTAACGCTCGTCCCGTGGGGACAGCAGCCGGGAGCCAGGTCACCGCCGTGACTCGGCAGATCCCCGGAGGAGCAGGAGCACGGGGCGCTCGGCCCCGGTACCCAGCATCCCACCGTGCCACGGCCATGGCTGCAAACCCCAGCACCAGCCCGGTCCTGGGGCAGCGCAGGAAAATCTGCTTCCAAAGGCACCTTCCTATTTCCCGCTGGGCGCTGAGCGAGGGCGGCCGCGGGCCAGGGGCAGCCGGGGGCGATGGGAGCCGGCGTGGGCAGCCTGTGCCGGCTCCTAATTAGCCTTTCTTCTTTGTTAAACCATACCCCCTCCACCGACTGCCTGTAATGCTTTAAAGAATGACAGATACTAAATCTAATTTAATCTACTCATTCACCCATCACTATAGTACTAAAATAGGAATATACCTATAAAAAGAGCATCGCCAGGCAGTGCAGGCCTAAATTACAGCTATTGTGGGGAAACCAGCTTTGCAAAGCTAAAATTAATGTCAGTGTTTTCAACATATTAAAAAGAAGGAAAACATGTTTTTTGCGGCTTTAAAGCCTGCCGGCCGCCGCGGGAGCAATGTGGCCGCTGCAGTGCGGGCGCTCGGCCGGAGCCGGGAGCCGCCGAGCCGGGTCTCGCATCTGCGCGACACGCAAGCAGGGGGAGAAACCAGGTTTGAAACCAACCCGCTGCTGCAACACGCTACACTACTGCTCGGAATAGACTTGCTCCCTAAAAATATAATATGCTAAACTTGGCAGCAGCCCTTTTGGAAAGGAATTTTCCAAGCTGCTTTTTGCAGAGGCTGTTTCCCAGCGGGCCGGGTGCTGCTCAGTCGAGCCTCCGGCACCGCCGGCTGGGCAGCACGGAGCGACCGTGGGCACCGGGGACGCCCCCGGCAGATGACACCTCCGGGGCAGCTCTGCAGCGGGTTTCAGCCCCTGCACATCAACCCGCGCTGGCGTCCAGCCCCGCACGCACATCGCTGCCTTCGCCCAGGTCTGCGCCGCGCTGGAACGCTGATGCTGAGCCTCAAAGCCTGGGTCTGCACCGTGCCTCGTCCTGCAGCCATTAGCTCCTCGCTTGCAATTACAGCGGAGACACTTTTTAAGCAGTGTCCGATTGCTCTGTTGACGAAATGCAGCCACCAAAGTCTCCCTCTGCGCCCAGGTCCTCGCTGAGCAAGAGCTAAACATTCCCACCAGGCCCCACCGCGGGAGGTGGTGCCGCCGCCTGCCCCGCCAGCTCCGGCACTGAGCATGATCCCTGCACGCAGTGCGGCTGCACCACGCCGAGTGCCACGGACCACAGCTCCCAGGGCCACATGGGGTGAGCTGGGCTGAGCGAGCTGCAAGATGCCCGCAGCCGCTTGGACAGACCATGGGCACTGCCGGAGCCTGGTGGCAACTGGATCTTCCCTGGCGCTAACCGATGTCTTGCAGAAAACTTAATTTCTTGGTCATTCCTTCGAGTACTGTCACCGTTGAAGATGCCGGGGAGCTACGAGACACAAGTGGCCTCCTTGGACCAAACACAGCAAACCCCACAATCCTCTCGCGGGGAGAGCAGACCCCCGAAGGAGGTAAGGCCAGTTACTGCGTGCAGACCCCGTGGCCCCCCAGCTCTGCTTCCTCCCAGCCAGCCCATCCCGGAGCAGCCCGACGTGGGTCCTGGCAGAGGAGGAGATGGCGGCCAGCACAGACCCCTGCAGCCCCGGGGCTCAGGCACCATCCCACGAACGGGCCCATCCCAGGACTGACGCAGCGACATCTGCCTCCCTGCGTACGCACACCCCCCGGTCAGAAAGCCATAACACAGGGGGTCTGAACTGACCCCCACAGACCCCACACACCACAACACCTTTGGGGACAGTCGGTTAGACCCCTCTGGGTGCCCCTGGCCGTGCACAGGGGAGTGGAGCCCTTTTGGCCAGAGGCGAGCTTCAGGTGGGCACGTGCCCCCGGGCAGAGGCAGCAACACTCCCTGCGCTCCTCTAGCACAGGCATGGCAAAGTAGCGCAGGTCCCAAATCTGGAGTGAATTTGGGGTAAAGCACTGCTGCAGGGCGAACACCGCGTGCCAGGCAGGTCCGTTGCTCGTCTGGGCAGGACAAGGAGCCGGCGGCACCGTGTGCCCTAGGCCCCTTCCCCACGCGACGGCTGCCAGTGACGACCCTCTGCCTGACGCCTTGTCGCGACACGCACCAGGAACACCCCGTCCCCAAGCGCCGGGTGCAGAGCCTCAGCAAGGGACAAGCTCTGGGAAGAGGATGGAGATTTTGGCCTCCGTTGTGTCCATTAGCCGGGTGAAAATCCAACTCCATCTCTCTTAATAAAACCCTCCTTCCTGGCTCACCAGTCCAGTCGTGCTGCCAAGGAGCAGGAGGCTGCTGGGAGAGCGGGGAGGGTGAGACGCTAAACACGACGTCCAAATTAAAACAAACAGGGTGACGGGGGAACCAGGAGCTGCGGGGTACAGGGAACTGCGCACCGTGGAAAGGCTTCTCCTTCCCAGGGACCCCAAACTTCCCCTGTGTGCAGCCTGGCCGGGGGCCGGCAGCCCACGTCTGCCCACGACGCTGCCAGCCCCACTGCAGCCCCGGGAGCCGGCCGGCAGCGCAGTCTGTCCGTGCTGGAGCGCGCCGCAGGGCGAGTGGCACGGCCGAGCCCCCTGTGGCAGGGGGGGGACGGGGATCCCAGCCGGAGAGGGAAACCTCTCACGCTGCTGCCCGCTCCCAGCAGAGGCTCCAGGCCCCACCGCCGGTTCAAAGCATCCCTGCACTCCCTTCAGAGGGACGGAAAACCTCCCTGGGGACGGTTTCTGTTCGGTGTCAGATGTGCCTGGGCGGCCGAGCAGTGGCCGCGAGGACCTTGGCACAGCCTGGGGAAGCCAAGACTGAAACCTAGCCCAGCCCCAGCTCTCCCCAGCCTCTGCCTGCAGGAGGGTGCAATAAATCACGCACCCGTCTTGGCTGGCCTCCGCAGCAGCCCCCGCATGAGCCCCGGCCCCATGCACACGCCGCGGCCGCTGCTGCACTTGTATAACCAGCGGCAGCACCGGCTTTGCCAGCCCCATCCCCAGGGCGCCGGAGAGCCACCCTGGGCCTCACTGTCCCCACTGCCAGCGTGGCCATGCTCCGGCCGCAAGCCCCCAGGGACACAGGCTATGGACGTCCCGAGGGAGGGAAACGCTCCCCAGCCCTGCCCTGCTGGGGCTGGAGGGTTTGCACCCGCGTCGCCTGTCCTCGGCTGCCGGGTGAGCCGCACAGGCCACGCCGAGCGCGGTGAGGATGCTATGAATTTTTAAACTCCTGAAAGCACAAATGGAGCACTTCGCTTGGCTGGGCGACGGGATTTCCAATGCAGCAAGGAGGCTTTTGAAGAAAACGCTGCCTCTCCCGAGCTGTGCTTCCCCCAGGATGACGAGCCTGGAAACCCAGCGCACTGGGTCCAGCGCGGGACCTGAGGGCAGCCCCGCAGGGCAGCACATCCTGCCCAGAAGTTAAGGACCAAATTGATGGCCCGGGGACCCTCTGGCCAGACCGCCTGGTCCTGGGGCTTGCCTGGACCTGCCGCCCCCCCAGGTCCCTCTGCAGCACCTTCCTGCCGACAGCGACACAAACCCACGCACGCTCGACCCCACGGCCCGGCTGCGCACACACATACGTGCACACGCGTGTGCATGCACAAGCTCATCTCCTTCCCTTCTCCCCGGAGGCTGCTCAGGCCACGCAGGAGCCTCATTCCTTTATCCGAGCATCCATCATCACCCCTCGCCTCTGCTGAGCGGCAGCAGCGCCGAGGCTGGGAAAGCGCTGGACCCGCGCCGGCGGCTCTGGCTGCCGCACTGCCCGCGTCTCAGCCCGCGCTCCCAGCCACCTCGCCAGGGAAACCGGAGAAACCCCAAAGGAACTGTGGCCGAGGGCCACGAGCCACCACTGCAACACAACTCGCCGGTGCCGCGGGGCTGGTGCCGGAGAGGCCCCGCAGGCAGGCAGGATGCGGTTAAGCTCCGACCCTCCACCGAGAGGGAACCGGCCAGAAACACGTGTGAACCGGAAAGCAAAAAAAAATCCCCCAGAGAGGGTGACTTACCTGTTGGAGGTAGAGGAAGGCTGGAGGACAGGGGAGAGAGTGAGGAAGCATGCCTGAGTTGGAGACAAGGAGGCAGCCCGAGTTAGCCATGGAGCACAGCATGTGTCGACAGGTAGCCGTGAAGCTGCTCGCGGGTCCGTCCTCTTCCGCACACCGCGATCCTCGTCTTCCCGGCTGGCCCCTCGGGCTCTCCCCTCCTCGGCCGTCCCTCCCGACCCCTCGGCGCTAGGAGCGGGGATGCATCGGCGGCAGGCCGGCCGCCCGGCAGCAGCGCTCGCCTTCACTTCGGTGCCATTAGAGACTGGCACCGAGCGCTCGGTCTGCAAAGGGTGTGTGTGAGCCAGAGCGGGAGCGGGGAGAGAGAAAGGAAGGGGAGGAGGAAGGGAGAGAGGGCGAGGGAGCGAAATAAAAGGGGTGGGAGTTGGAGGAGGAGGGGGAGTCCCCTGTGCATTCAGACATCAAACAGAGCTCTGTATGAAATGAAGAGAATCCGTAATGACATGAGAACAGCTGATCCCGCNGCCCGTCCCGGCAGAGCTGGGGGGGCTTCTTGGCATCTGGGACTGGCCCTGGCGCATCAGCAGCGCACACCGCTGTCACGGCTGCCGTGGCAATAGCCCACGTGCCGGTGCCCACGAGGGACAGCTGGCGTGGGCACACACGTCTGCTCCTTTGGGTCCCCCGTCCCCCCTCGCACCCCCTCCTGCCACGGCAGCCCTGGCACCCTCGGGTGACACAGAGCTTGGCGGTGGCACGGGGGGCCCTGCCCCAGCGCCCCGCACCGCCGGTGCTGCATCGCCCCCGACTTCAAAGCCACGGCCAGCGACGAAGTGGCCGGGACGGCATTGTGCTTGGGTATGTGGGAAACGAAACCTGGGCTCAGCTCCCTTTCCATCTTGGCCAAATGTGATGCACAAAGGCAGGGCTGTGCCAGCAGCTGCTGATGCTCCGTCTCCACCGGAGCCTCCAGCACACGACCAGCCCTATTCGGAGGCTGGGATTTTCCACAGTATCCCCAGACATAGCGACACGCTGCAGTGTCCTGGTACACTCGCAGCGGTTCCCGTTTCTGCTGCAGATACTCAACGGCAGCGGCGTGTGGCACGGCCGGCCCGGAGCCACCAGCCAAACCTGGTGGAAACAAACAGCTCTAGGAAAAGCCATCCTGAAGAAGTGGTAGCTGGGGCCAAAGGGGTGCCAGCCCCCTCCCAGGGTCCTGCTGCTGGGGCGACCACGCTCCAAAGAGACCACAAGGTGCCAATCGGGGAGGGGGCATGGGGCCGACGTGAGGGTTTCTCATCACCACATCTCACAATACCCAGAGCCGAAAGGAGCCTGGCAGTGACGCCCGCTACCAGCAGCATCCTCCGGCCACCGCTCCCGGCGAGGAGCGCGGGCTGCAGCCAGCTCCCGCGTCCCACCACAGCCGCTCACCCTCCAGCTCCCAAGGGACCACAACGGATCCCGATGCAGCGGCGCGTCCTGCACTACACGGTACCCTGGATCGAGGGACACCCTGGGCAAGGTGACGGGCAACTCCAAAGGCCCGGGGCCAGTCTGGCTCCCCGGCGGCTCCTGCACGGCCCTCAGGCAGGGGTGAGAGGGAAGGGCAGGGCCCGGCGCTCCGGGTGTGCGGTGCCCAACCGAGCAAACCACGTGAGCCGGGAGCCGGCTCCAGGATGAGGTAATGCGCCCGTCCTCCCCTGCGCCACAGCCTGGCTCCGGGCAGGGTGACTCAAAGGTGCTGCTGGCCGGTGGCAGCGCCGCGAGCCCTGGCACTGCCCCCAGCCAGCAGCCCGCGTCGCGGGGAGATCCGGGCTGGCTCCGGCTGCGAAGCAAGGAGAGACGCACACGGAGCGACGCGCTGGGCAGACTCCCCGACCCCGCCGGTGCAGACCCTCTGCACCACCACCAGCAGCAGAACTGGCCACGCTTCCCAGGGTAAGCACCTCGGCAGTGGGGGAACTGGGCACGTTTCCAGGAGCCGAGGAGAGTTCGAGTCCCCTCTCTCCCTCCTCCAGCCATCACCAACATCTGCCTGGCTGCAGAGGTGCCCCCACGGTGTGGGATACGGGCACGGCAGGGCTGTGCCAACCCACCGGCCGGCTCCAGAGAGGGGAACATGTCCCCAGTCACCACCAGCTGATTTCCCTCGCCCTGCTGCTCCCAGTCCCCCCGGCAGTGACGCCGTGCTGCAGCCCCGGCCGACGGCACCAGCGGTGTCACCAGTCTGTGCCGCGGCAGCCCCACAGCGCCCGGGCCCAAGGAGCCCCGGCCCACAGAGCCACATCCCCGGAGGAACCCCTCCGAAACTGAAGTCTCCTGGAATGAAAGTTTATTTATCTGTTTAATTAAGATGTGTTCACCAGGCGCACAGACCCCGTTCCATCTGTCTCACTTACAGCAGCGTCCCAGTAAAATTAAACCTAATAAATATCAGACGAGGGAAAGCAAAGGGCACATGTAAGATATATGATCAAAGGCAGAAGTTGCACAGGGCTGCAGTTCTAAGCACATCTTTCTCTCTGCCCTTCGGGGATGGGTTGGCGATGCGCTCCCATGCACAGGATGGGGCTGGCTTTCCTTCAAATCAGCACTATTTTCATTTTTTATTTATTTTAAATGAACCCTGGAGGGCTCCTTGGTTTTGTTTTCTAGAAGAGGTAGAACAACACGGCACTGGGACAGGAGTGGCCTCGGCCGCTGGTCCAGAGCCCAGCGAGACAGCGGCACCGAGGGGCAGAGCCTGTGCCAGGAGGGCTGACGGGCACATGGCCCCCAAACCGCCGGGGGAACCCTCCGGGGAAAGCGTGACCCTTGGGGCTGCTCCCCCCAAGCCGGGATGCACCAGCTGCCCATGGCCAGGAGCTGCCGGGAGGTGCCCGAGGTGGCCGGTGCGGCACTGCTGGCTCCCGGGGAGACGGCAGAACTGCCGGGCACTCAGCTCCCCTCCGAGGCACACGCACTGCGCCATTTGGAAACTTTACCCAACCGAGGAGAGGTCCCGCAGGTCTGCCTGGACACCAGGGCCAGACCCCCAGCCCACGGGGTGCAATGGGAAACCCCAGCCCCAGTTCTCACCGGGACACCATTCCACACCCTCTCCCGGCAGAGAGGGATGACGTGGTGGCCCACGGACCTGCCAGGGGATGCACCGAGTGGATGCAATGCGCAGACACGGGTGGGCTGCAAGGGTCCCGTGTTGAACGGGACCCCCGTGGCACCCCCCGGCCATGCTCCTGCGGTGCAAAGCTGGGACACGAGCCTGGCGGCTGCTGCTCGGGAGAGCTGCCAGGAGCTGCCGGGGCGCAGCCGCCGGTGCGAGGACCAGCCAGGTCGGTGCTGCCACCCCCACGGGGTCAGCCTGCGAGTGCAGCGCCAGCGGCCCTGCAGCACCCAGGGAGCGGGGCACCCGCCTCGTCCTCCCCTCCCACCCGCTCCAGAGTGCCCCCAAGCCACGGCATTCATTAATTAAAAGCTCATTAGTAGTTAGTCATAGACATAAAGCGATTAGATGAAGGCACTGAGAGATCTGAGCTGCCGCGAAGCGAGGGGAAGGTCCCGTGTGCCCCGTCGGCTCGGCTGCAGCGTCCCAGTGCTGGGCGCAGATCAGGACGGCGACAAGGGACCGAGAGAGGTGACGGGTGACACCACCACACGCCATCAGACTGTGCCCTGCTGCAGAAACCTCCCTGCCCGGCGCCCCGGCCGTCTCCACACCATCACTGTGCTGCTCCTCCCTCTGCCCGAGCTCCCCCCGGGCTCTCCCAGACCCTCTGCCAGGGTGGCACGAGGATTTACTGGGACTGAACTGGGATGAGGACGCCTCTCCCAGCACATGACAGGCACCAAGAAGCCCAGGAGCTGGGGGCCGTGGGGGCTGTGCAGGCTCCCAAGCAGGGGTCCCCCGACCGCAGGACCTGCTGGCACAGAGCTCCCAGCACCAGCACGAGCCAAAGCGCTTCCTCCTGACGCCAGCATCGCCAGCCCCGGCCGTGCCGCAGCTCCCGGCCCAGCCGGCCCGGCTCACACTGTCCCAGCACCATGCGCTGCCCTGAATCCCCGCATGCCCCCCCCCCGGAGACAGCCGCGCAGCCCCCCATAGATCGCTGGTTTCTTGCTCCGTCTCCAAATGACGTATTGGAACCCGATACGGCCGTTAAGGAGCAGCCCTGCCAGGGCACAGGGACCCGCGGGCAGGGTGTTGGGAAGGATGTCCTGGCTCCCTGGGGATGCCTGGCCAAGCCTCCTCCACACCCAGTTAAACATCCTTCTCTTCCTCCCGCTCCTTCCTCCTCCTCTGATGGCTCTTGGGGGACACTGGATCCCCTCCCCTGCTCTGAACTCCCAAAGAAGACGGAGACTGTACTGAAAACCTCCGTCCTGCGCCTTCCCGCACCCTCGCAGCTGCTGACCCAGATCCTGCTTCTGTCCCCGGCTGCCGCCTCCCTGCAGCCGCTGCGGCCACGGGGTCACAGATCCCCACCAGGGGACGTGATGTCGCCAGCACCCAGGTATGACCTCACCGTGACCAACACATGGCACCTATCTGGGACAGCACCTGCGGCAGCCCGGAGGGAGCAGAAACGCAGGGAAAGCACAGGAAGGTTTAGCTGGATCTAGGCAAAACCACCACCTCACTGGAACCTTCTTCGCCCGCTGCAGGGGGGACAGACAGGGGTCTGGAGACGCTTTGGCGACCGGCACGAGATGCCAGTGCTGTGCGGAGCAGGAGAGCGGCTGGGCCAGCACCTGGGGACATCCCGCTGCCCCTCGTGCCATCCCTCCACTGCCCTTCGGCCAACATGGGCACCCCCAGCACCCCCGGCGCTCCCCACAGAACGGAGCCCGGGCTGCAGCCGCCCCGTGGGATGTGGGAGCAGGGATGCCTGTGTCCTCGCATCATCCGGCATGGGCAAACGGGGCACAGGCACCTCCCGGCAGCCGACCACGTCCGAGCTCTGCACCGCGGGACACACGGCAGCTCCCGCGGGGACACGGTTCACATCTGCGGTTGGGCAGGACAAGCGTGAGGTTGTCACTGCAGCAGCCAGAGAACCTGGCTTCTCGCCTTCAGTCAGCACGGCCCTTCCTAAAGCCCTTTCGTTTGACAAAATATTTACATGAAATGGCAATTAGGCTCCCTAGATTTAATGAGAATTAACGTGCAGGCAGCAGAACCGTGGCAGAACAGATGCTACCGAGCACCTCGAGCTCGTGGGCCGGGCGGGCAGCGCCGGCAGCGCCGCGGCAGGTGAAATGGCTGCTCCGCGCCCGGCAGGGCCAGAACCACGGCCACCGCAGCGCCCAGCGTGGGACGGAGCCGGGACGCAGGAATGACAGAGCGGAATGGGAGGAAGGAGCAACTGCAGAGCCGGGGACCTGAAACACTGCATTCCCAGATCTCGCCTTCCCCACGATCAGACCCACTGCCCAACCAGGCGTTCCCAAGAAAACGCACCCCCCGAGCCCCTGCAACGCTGCACATCACCGCGCAGGCTGCAGCGGGGGCCTCGGCAGCAGCATCCCGTGGGATGACACTGCAGGGGGCAGGACGGGGCGGTTGAGGCCGCCCGGGGGTTTAGTGTGTCCCCAGGCAGGGCTGTGCGTGCTGGTGCTGGGCACGGGATAGCCGGGCTGGGACGGGAGCGACAGGCAGGTGACACGGGCAGACCGGGGGCAGCAGGCGGGAGGGGCTCTGGAAGCAGATACTCAATCCTCATTATAAGGCTTTTTAAATGCACAGACAGGATATTAGCGTTTAAACAGGCTCTAGGACTCCAGGGCAAACTTTAAAAATCATAATATTTATAGAACCCTCCTTCCACTCGCCCCACATGCTCTTTATTTCGCCTGCAATTACTGCTAATTTGAAGACATTTTGCCTTGGCATCTCAGCCTGTTGCGGTGTCGATTACCGAGCCACCCGCTGCCGCCTGCCACTGCAGTGCTCCCAACGGCGGCCACGGTCCCGCCACGCAGGGAAACCAAAGCCTCAGCTTCCTCCCACGCTCGCGATGGAGAGACGCCCGCGATGCCAAGAAATGATGCTCGGCCGCCCTGCCCTCGCCCGGCCTCTCTCCCCTTGCAGAGCTGGGGATGCCACCGCATCCCGCCTGACACCGAGACTCTGTCCTAGGCTGGCCGGCTGTGTGCACCGTGCGGGACAGGGAGGGGAGACCCCCGAGTGCCACGGCACTGCCCACTGCCACTGCCCCAGGCAGCTCCCACGGGGACAGGCGTCCCGGCACTGCTGCTCTGTGCCGGCTGCAGCTCCATGAAGCCATGCAGTGCCTACGGAGCCAAGCGGAAACTCCAGAGCGGTTGCTTTCACAGCCGTAGTGGCTCATTATATCCCTGGGCAGAATTAATGCCCCAGCAGGAGAAGGCTTTGCGAGCCCCAACGGGCTCCTGACCAGCGGGGACCGGCGGCTGCACCGAGATCTCCCATGACAAAGCACCTTACGCCTGAAAGCTGCTTCCCTGAGAAACAATGAATTCGCATTATCCTCCTTCCTGTAAGCTCCTCTCCCCACATCCCCCTTCACCTGGCTCCTTACTCTGAAATCCAGGGGAGTGTGGCTCCCTGGAGTGTGTGATCCCCCAAGGGCTGCCACAGCCCCCCATGGCCCCCGCTGGCTCAGGGGGAGCAGGAGCAGGAGGGAGGGGGTGGAAGGAGCTGGTGCCACTGGACTGAGCCCCAGTTTGCGGGCTGGGATACCACAGGAGCCCCAGGACGGTGCAGAACCTGACGCTCAGCCCAGCTCCTGCACCTTCGGGGAGGATGTGCGGCCCCTCCGCCCCTTCTCCACGCTCGCTGTCCCACCCGCGCTGCGTTCGGTATCCGACCCCGAGCAAAGCGCCTGGACAGACCCCATCACGTCCCCCTCCTCCCCATCCCTGCTCAAAGCCCTTGGGGTCTCAGCTGGTGCCCCCCTCCCCCTGCCATNGCCCCCCTCCCCCTGCCATCCCCCAGCTGCCGACAGCTCGGCTGGTGCAGGGCAAGCCTGAGCCCCGGCAGAGCCCCGTGCTCCCGCCCGGCCGTGCCCCCCGGATCCGGGCTCAGTGGGGACGACCAGACCAAACCACACCGGCTCCCAATCACCCGAACTGGGATTGTGGTGCCGCAGAGGGGTCTCGGGGTCCCCACGCGGACCTCAGCAGCCTCGGTCACCGACTTCAAGCTTGGGATGAAAGTGTGGGGGCTGCCCTGCAAGCCGCCCCCCAGATCCAGATCACCCATGGGGGACAGACCCCCGGGAGAGGTTGGCTGCTGCACAGACCCATCCCCTGAACGCTCCAATGCCACCACTGACCCGCGTCCCCTCCCAGCACAGCCCCCCGGGGCAGGCTCCAGAGCCCACCACTCACCGACCCAGCACGGCCCAGAGGGGCCGGGCAGGGGGGTGCTTCTGAGCAGCCTCGGACACCCAGGGGGGGCTCGGAGGGAGCAGAGGGGAGGCAGGATGGTGGTTGGGGGTGCCCAGGCAGGGACCCCTGCCAGCCTGCGCCACTGCCCGGATCCTCCAGAATCGCATCCCTCCAGCACCACGGCCCGTCCCCTGCCAGCCATGGGGCAGCGACCGCCTCGCCGGGGCAGGAAAGCTCTCCCTGGCTCAGCTGGGAAGTAAAAACAGCAAGAAACGACCCCAAACCTGAGCAAAACCCCACCAGAGAGGGAGAGGAAATGCCCACCCTCGGGGGTGGTACCTACCCAAAAATACATCATCATGTCGGCAGCGGGGTGCTGAGGCGCTCGGCGGGATCGGCGGGAGGGCGGCGGGCTGCTCCCCGACGCTGGCTGCGCTGGGCGCTGCTGCTCCTCCTGCGTGGGCTCTCTCCCCTCCGGCGCTCGCTCCGGCTCCAGCGCCTTGGCCGGCGTGGCCAGGGGCCCTGCGCTCGCCTCCCTCCCCGGCACGGCGTGGGTGCTCGCCGTGGGCCGCCCGCGCTTCAGAGCCGGCTACTGGTGTCCGACATGCTGCTGCTGGGCGGCTGGAGAACCGGGGCCGGAGGATGGATGGGGGGCAGCCCTGGGAGCGCAGCGGGGCAGGGGCTTACTCACCCCAGGGAAAAGACATGGGAGAGTGAGGGATAAAAATGAAATCCTCTCTGGCGTCCTTAGGATCCAAGGGAAGGGCGAGCGAGCGAGGGGGAGCTGACCTGCTCCCCAGCCAGAGTGCCCAGGCGGGGGTCTGGGGCCCGCTGGCCAGGCTGGGCTGTGGGGGCCGGCGGCGGTGGGCTCCCGGCGCAGCGTGGGCTCCCGCGCTGACACCCGGCGCAGCTGATGCTCTGCCTCAGCGTTTTTCAGGCTGCCCTGTCAATAAGGGAATCGGCTGCTCTCGCGGTTAACCTGCGAGGTGCCAGCCGGCTCCCGGCACCCCGGCAGGCGGCGGTTTGCACGGCCGCCCGCTCCCCACCTCCGCTCCCGGCGGGCAGGGATGCTCAGCTGGGATCGGGCTGGCTTGGGGGCCCAGCATCGCCCGCTTTGCAGGATGTGGCCAAGCTGTGGCCCGTGGGGGACAGAGCCAGCAGCCCCCAGTCCTCCCGTGCGGGAGCAGTGGGGTCAGTCCCTCCATGTGCCCTGCAGCCGGCACGTGGCCGCCGTGGTCTGCATGAGAAGGGTACCCAGAGATCCCCCACCAACACCGGGGCAGCGCTGCCCCTTGAGCCCCAGCATCGCTTCCCGGCGGACCCCCAGGACAGAGGCTGGATGGAGACCCCATCCCACAGGGCAGAGCCGTGGGACCAGCCGAGATCCCGCACGGGAGGCGCGGACAGAACTGGCAGAAGGTGAGTGACTGGCACAAGCCCTGCTCGAGCTCTGCAGCCCAGCGGCAGCGCGGCTCGTCCACCCACGGGGCAGGGGGCTCCGGGGGCAACACGGACCTTCCCCGCAGGGAGCGGGCTCCCCGGCGTGTGCGGCGGGCACGGCGGCTCGGCAGCGGGGCAGCGCGGCTTGTCAGGCACTAAATCTCCATCCTCTGGGGGCACCGCGCGGCGCTGGGGAGCCAGGGGATCGTGTGCGCTGAACCAGATGTCGGAGCAAGGGAATAAATAAGAATAAGGGAAGGCGCAGGAGCGAGAGGGGTGGCAGATCGGTCTCTGGGGCCCAGCTGGCTCTGACATCTCCAGCCCCATAATCATATTCAAAGCGGAGCCGGGCTGAGGCATTTCTCCTCCAGCACAGCAATAAAAGAAAGCAACACTCTCAATAATTCAGCACCAGGAGAGGGTGATAAAGCAGAGGAGCCACCACTGCAGGCAGCTGGGGCGGGGGCTTCCCACTCCCTCTTATGCCTGGGCGATCAAACCCTCTCCTCTTTCTCTGTGCCCTACAAACAGCCCCAGCCGTGCCCCACTGGACCCCCACACTGCTGCATGGGACGTGCTCTCGGCGTGCCAGAGGCATGGGGCAGAGCGGCCCAATGCAGCAGAATAAAACCCCTCTGTCAGCATGCAAACGGAAACCTGGGGGGGGGTCCCTGGGCAGGGGGTGGCACCATCCTGGAGCCAGGGCAGGGTCGGCAGTGGGAGCGTTCCCCCGCCTCAGCCCAGCTCTCTTCCCAGCGCTGTTTCACCTTCAGCATCCCCAGCCCCGTGTCCACATGTGTCCCTCATCCCGAGGCACCTCTGCAAACCGTGCCCTGTCACCCCGCAGCCACATCCCAACTCTCCCATCCAAACCGGGCACTGGGGCTGCTTGGCCGCAGGACACTGACCCCGCTGCCCCCTCCCCTCCGCTGCCAGGGCACATCCCTCCAGACACAACCGCGCGGCCGCGGCCTGACGCGCTCCGGCCACCCGCAGCTGGACACCGGGAGGGAGCGCAGCCCTCGCTTCAGCACGGAGAGCAAGTCGCAAAGACAGCAGTACAGACACGGATGCCAGAGGTGGGGCGAGCCCTGGGCCCGCAGGGAGCCCCAGCGATCCCCCGTGCCCAGCAGGGCTGTCACATTCCCGGGCTGGCCCAGCACGGAGCCAGCCGAAGCTCGGACTCTACTCCCGCACAAAGCAAACCACCGCGGCTCAGCAGCCCCGGCACCCTGTGCCCGGCCCCGCAGCCCACGCCGCTGCCGCCGACCGGCACGTCCCGCCGCAGGCTCACACCGCAGCACAGCCGTCGTCCGTTAACCCAGGCTGGTGCCTGCGAGCCCAGCTCCTGCTCCAGCCCTCCCACTCCTTCTCCACACTCCTCATGGCATCTCAGGACCCTTCTGGACCATGACCCCCTCCCAGTGGGTCACCTTTGTCCTTGCCCTGTTGATGGCAGAGATGAAAGCACTCCTCCCCGAAATGCCTCTTTCCTCCATCACTTTTGCACGGTGACGGCTCTCCGATGCCCAGCGCTGCCGCCTCAGCCACTGCCACCCCCCCGGACCGCACCTTTGGACCAGCACCAGGGCACGAAGGGACGGGCACATCAGCCTCCTCATCCCCAGCCCCTTCTCTTATCTTTACTGCTCTGTTTTACCAGCTTAGACCTGGGGGGAGCATGGGTTTGGGCTGTACTCAGCAGGACGGACCTTCGGGAGGACGTGGTCCCCCCACCCTGTGATGGGACCCGAGTCTGCTGCCGTGAAGCTCAGCGACACGAGCTCATGATAGGAAGGAGCCATCGCCGTCTGCCCAGCGGGCACCGGGCTGGCAGGGGACACCTGGCCTGGCCCCCCCTTTCACATGCAGGAGCCATCGCCCGCCCGAGGTGGGTCTCAGTCTGGGGGAGCTGCTGTGACATCTCATGGCACGGGCTGCAGGACCCCGGTGGCAAACGTCCCCTGCGGCAGGCACCTGCCAGGTCAGTGCCAGGGCCAGGACCCGGGGCGGGGGGCTGGTGCCACCCTGGTAAGGACCCAGGTTCCTCAGGGACCGCTCCCGGGAGCCGCACAGGGCACAGACAGACAGCAGCATCAGCACACACGGACACCTCACGGACACCGCAGCCCTTGGCCTGCCTCACCCGGGACTCACGCCACTCACGTCACGCCTGCGCGGGGGCTCAGCATCCGGCGGGTGCCAGGGGCTGCTGGCAGAGAGGAGGGGGCAGCCTTCCTCCCGGCCCTCCCTGGCACATGGCTCTGCGCCCACCCGCCCCTACTGGACCCCGGAGCCGTGGGCAGAGGGTGCTGCTCTGTCCCCCCAGCCGTCCCCGCGCAGCCCGGGCAGCAGCACCCTAAACGCGCAGGTTTCAGCATGCAGTTTTGCCATGCTCAGAGGGACCCTGGGCCCCGGGAACACCGGCTCAGCCGCTGCCCAAGCCCCGGAGCAGCCCCTCGCCTCTCCAGCCCCTCACACACAAGCGCCTCCGTACCTTTTATTCAGCCCAGCTCCTCCTGCGGTGCTCGCGCTGGGCTCTCTAAGAAAAGACAAGAAAGAGGAGGAAGGATTAAAATCAATGATCATCATCGCTAACCTGCTTACAGTCAGTGCTATTTGCTCATTGACTGGCAAAATGCTCGAACGCGAGTACGGACGTGAGCGTTCCCTCCCCGGGTGCGCTGGGGAACCTGCCCCAGCCTGGCCGGGGCGGCCGAGCAGCCGCAGCGCTGCCCGCGCTTCGCAGGGGCCATGGGAGCCGCAGCTCCGCCGGCGCTCCTCGAACCCGACCCAGCTCCTACAGAGCTCCACATGGGCCCCTTCCCTGGGGCTCTGCCAGCCCCGGCCCCACGCACAGCCTGCGGCTCAGCGGGGCTGGGCAAGACACAGCCAAAGGGCTGGACATGCGTCCAGCTCAGCGTGCCCCGAGCCCTCTGCCCACCCCGGCTCGCCGCGGGCACCCAAGGATGTCCCCCAGCAGTGCCCATCCCTGCCCCGCGCTCCCTGGCGCGGTGTCACGCAGTGTCACGCTCCCACGAGGAGCGAGCCCCGCAGCACACGGCTCCGCTGCCGCCATCCCAGCCCCAAGGCACTTCTTGGAGAATATCGCCAAATTTCAAAGAAAACTTCCTGAAAGCTGCACTTCAACTAATTGGCTTTTGCAACATTGCCAACCCAAATGTTCATAAATCATGTCAGACCCTCAAAAATAATGAGAACAGCTTATACATGACGAGAGGGGGTTTTTTAACAAGAGGAAGCGAGGGCTATTTCTGTTTGTTAACTGCTGCTTTGGGGACCTGGAGGTGCCGAGTCCCGCAGCCGCTCCCCACCAGCCCGGCCGGGCAGCAACAGCTCCGCTTGCAACGGCCGGAGCCGCACGGCTCCTCCGGCCCCCCGAGACACGGCAGCCCCCACGGGGTGCACGAGCGCAAGCGTAGGGACCCCATGCCCGGGGCCGGGTGAGCAGTCACTGCCCCAAACCCACGTCCGGATCCCTGGGAGCGTGGCCACGGCAGGTCCGGAGGCCCAGCCGCACGCGGCGGTGGCTCAGGAAGAGCGGAGCCGCTTCCCAGGCACTTGTGTTAGCAAACACCGCTCTGAGCCACACAGCAGGATAATCAATTATGGTAATTCCTGCCTCAATGAATCAGATTCATGGAGGAGCACAGCTCATTAGGCTGGTGCTGACTTCCATTAGTGCTCTTATGATAAAAACCCTCCAGAAAGCTCTTGCCCAGCCAGATGCGCTTCCCAGCCTTGGGGGTCTGCCCCGGCCGTGGGAGGCGGGTGCCCTGAAGATGCTGGTTGGGAACTCCCCGGTCCCCAGCGGCAAAGGGACATCCCCGTGGGGCCGGCAGAGCCTCCTGCCCTCCCGCCTCGCAGCGACCGCTCCCGAGGTCTTCCTCAGCTTCACCAGGAAAGCGCTCACCAGGATCCCTGGTGGGGGACGGCAGGAGCCGGCAAAGTCGGGGCAGAGATCTCCGGCGTGTGCTCCGGCAGGTTTGGGTGCGCTGAAACCCAGACAGCCTGTTCGGCAATGAATAATTGAAGGACGCTCACTCTCCTCGGGGAGGTACAGTGATGGGTAAAATCTCGTTTTCCTGAACCATCACCCAAGGAAGGCGCCTTCTGAGAAATTCCCTGCAGCAGCTCCGGGCCCCGGCAGTCAGGATGTGCCACGCTCGCCTGCGCGGCCAGGGAGCTCGCCCAGCCCGGCACCAGCCCAGGCAGAAACTTCAGGTGGTGCCAGGCCCTGCAGGGAGCGGGATGCTCCATGAAAACCTCTGCCCTGGCGCACGCACCAAAGCAGGAGCGGAAAAGTCCCGGCAGAGCGCTGATGGGAGCGGGCCAGGAGCAGCGCAGGGCTCTGGGCGATCGGGGTCAGCATTACCAGGGGTGGATCCGGCCCCTGTCCCTGCTCTTCTGGTGAAGCTCCGGGCTGATCGGCTCCGCGTGGATGGGACCCGCATCCAGAGCAGGCGAACCCAACACCGCTCAGCTCACAAACAACCCCCAGCCCAGCTAAACCCACTCGGATCTGCACGGGACCCCTGGAAGCACAGCCTGTGTCACACAGCCTGGCACGGCGCGGGGCCCCACGCACGCTGCGCCCCAACAACCCCCGTCCCCACTTTGCAACCTGGGGCAAACCCCGCGGGGGGCCTGGGCCAGCCGCCCCACTCCGCTTTGCTGGGAAACTTCTCAGCAGTTTTTCAAAGTACGTTTTGACCCCCCTTCCCTCCACCAAAATTCCTAAATTAATTTTGCTTTTAATTAAATTCATTAGCAAAGATTATCTGGCTGAGGAAAAATAATATCCTGCCCCTCCCCCAGCAGCCCTCTCTATTTATATCCCCTATATACATAAGCAGCAGCGAATATTTCTTTATGGGCCATTAAAGGTTTAATGTTTAATTTATAACCACGTTCTCTGGCGGGCGGGATGGCCAGGCACAATGTCAACACTTTTAATTAAATGAGAAGGAATTTTTTTTTTTTTTTTTAAACTAAGATAAAATGCCCCATTCCCAGCAGCTCCTGGAGGGGCGGGGCAGGGGATGGGGCCGGGGCCGGCTCCGGCAGCGCAGCTCTGGGGCTGCGGGTCTCCGGCTGGGGCAGCTCCCCCCACCGTGGGAGAATCATCTCCGTTGGCAAGGGATGCCCGGAGCCTGTCAGCCCGCAGGGAGGGGGTGGCGGGATGCGGGGAGTGCGCCCGCTCGGCACGGCCCCTGCCAGCATCACCAGTCCTGACTCCGGTTACCAAAACACCAGCCTGAGTAATTGCCGTGAATCTTTCAAAACCGAAATTCTTGCTGCAACTTCTGCTCGTTCCCTGGCGCTTCCCCCCGCCCGGTGATGGTGGCTCCTGCAGCATCGCTGTCTCTTCCCTCCCTCCCTCCCTCCTGAGGAGGACAAAGTGCTTCCAACACAGGCATCGCCCATTCCACCCGCCGGCAGAGCCGCGTGGCACCCGCTCACATGCCAGGCGCCGCCAGAGGAGTCTGGCATCCCTGGCTCTTCCCATCGGCATCCCTCCCACAGCCGCACAGCCCACCCCACATCCAACACGGGGGCACGGGAGGGAAGGGGCAGCGTGTCCGGCCGCACAGCCCCGGGCCCGCTCTCGGTGCGCTCCCAGCCGCGGCAGCCTCAGCTCTTGGCCGCGGGAGAGCACAGCCCTTCCTGCCTGGAACCTGGAGAGGGGTGGCTCCGAGGAGGCAGGTTCCCATTAATGGAGCATTTTATCTTACGGGAGAGATTAAATCTCTGTACAGAGAAGCGCGAAAGAGCTGAGTCAGCCGCTGGCTGGGGGGCGGCGGGTTCAGCCCTAAGCATTTGGCTCCGGCACGGCACCTCAGCGCTTCACCCTCCTGCGGCCGCGCTCCGCCGGGCAGCGTCCGGCCCCGGCGCACCCTGCGCGCTGCTCTCCCCGGGACGGCCGGAGGAGCCGCGGGCAGCACGGGCGGCGGATGGCACCACCCCAGCCCCCTGGTGCCGCCGGGCAGCCCCACACCCATCCTCTGCCGTGCTGCCGGGCACCAAGCGAGCCGAGCACCCCGTGCCACCAGTGGGCTGCCATCCTCCCTCCCTCTCCGTCACCCTCGGCATCGCAAGGACGGCTTGGCAGGAGGCGTGCCGGCACGGCTGGGCCCACAGGAGCGTGCCAGGGCAGCAGGGTCCAGACCTCGTCCTGGGCACAGCCCTCGGCAGGCGGCGCAGGTCCCCAGCCCGTCCCTCCCCATCGGGCTCTGCCACCCGATGCCTGCCCCCACTGTGATGGGTGCCCCCGGCGAAGCCGTGCCCCTGCCACTGCTCCCACTGACACGAGCCTCGCGCCCGGCACGGGTCTGCGCTGGCCGCGACGCCGGGGGAGAGGCAGAGAGGCTGCTCACACACACGTGTGCACACGAGGAGCAGGCGTGCGAGGGCTGGACACCACCGTCGAGAGCCAGGGAGCAGAGTGGTGATGGCACTGTGCCGCTCACTAAAAGCATGAGTGTCACTAAATCAATAATTCATTTACTTTAATGAGATAAGTACTTTGAAAACTAATTGCAAACCTGCTCCATTTACTCCAACCCGTTATAGCCTTTAATGTAAACGGCAGAAACACTGCTGGAGGAAGGGGAAGGGCTTTTGGTGGGAGATGGTGTGTCGTCCTTCCCCCTTCTCCTAAGAAAGAGAAATAGCACTCACAAACAGGAACGCTGGAAACCAAAGTAATTGGCGGAATCACGGCATGGAAGCACCGATGGCGGAGCGCGGGGAGCACCCAGCCCATCCTGCCGGGGCCACCGCTGTCCCTCTGCACATGCTGCCACCACGGAGGCGTCTGCCGAGACACCACCCCAAAGGACTGTCACCAGCACCGGGGGAGACGACGGAGGGGCAGAGCATGCACCCGACGTGCACGGAGTGCCGAGCTCCACCGCGGCTGGGAGCTGTGATCGCCGCTGTGTAATTAGCAGAGCTGAGGGGCCACCAGGCACAGGCAGAAACCGCGCCTGGAGCCGTGGCTCAGGTTCGGAGAGGGGCACTTCCCCAGCCTGCTGCCATCGCCGCCATCCCAGCAGTGCCGGGCTCACGGCTCTGCCTTGGCACTGCCGGCGGGTGCTCCCCTGGCACTGCCCATCCTGGCACCAGGGCGGCAGAGGGGACGGGGCACCGCTCTTCCCCCGTGCAGCAGAGCCCCAGCCGCACCACAAGCCACACACACTGCAGGCGGTCGCTATAACAATTCACGGCTCGTTATAAAACCCGCCGCCGTATCGCTGGCACAGCATCCTCCACCGCCCGCCGGCAGCTGCCAGCTCCTCCTGCCTCTGCCCCTTGCACCCCCAGCACCGCGCAGCCGGGGCGGGCAGCACAGGCAGAGCCCGGCGGCGCGGGCGGGGGGGGCGGCGCAGCCCCTGCCTGCACGGGGAGCAGGGGTGGGCAGGGGTGTCCTGACAGGCCCCGGCACCGTTCCTCAAAAGGAGCGAGCGGCTGCCGGCCGCCATGCCGATGTGTTCCTGAACGGCAGCCAGAGCGGGAGCTGGACGCCAAGGGCTCTCTCCTCGCTTGCTGGAGCAAATGGCAGGTCATAAAAAGGAACCGTGACAGAAGAGAAAACGTTCCAGAGTCCACAAGGACCAGTCCAGGGTAAATCCATCTGCTCAGCAATTTAGCTAGAAAATCCTTTCCAATCATCCGTGCTGTAGGGCCTTCGCCCCCAGAGCGCAGCTCTGGGCAGAGCGTTTCCCACCCTGGCAGCCGCCGGCAGCTCACGCGGGGCCAGGTGATCCCACGCCACCTCCGGTGGGGACACCTGGGGACGGGGGTCACGCCGCCCCTCACAGCACACCCCCACCAAGGCCACGCTCCAGGGACCCCCTCACTGGCACTGCCGCAGCCGGTGGCAAGGGCAGACCCAAACCGTGTGCTGTGGGCAGGTGGGACGGTGTCCGGGCAAGCAGCGGGCAGGGACCCGACCCCAGGCCAGGACACCGGGCAGGTCTGGATGGAGGGACCCAGACCGGCACCGGCTGCTTGGGCCCTTCCCAGAGCTGCCGGCTCACTCGGGAGGAAGAATGCGCCATCCCTCCCTGGGTCCCAGACCCACCGCACCATCTGCGGGATGCAGGAGGGCTCCCGGGAAGCCCAAATCCCAGCTGGAGCACCGTGACCGGCCCTCGCCCCCTCCTGCAGGCAGAGGCAGGGAGGCAGCCCCGCAGCAGCCTCAGCACCCACCGAGGGGAGACGGGATGGTCCCCCCCGGCAGGGGACAATCCCCGCCTGGCCACAGCTCAGCCTCCCGCTGCCGCCGCGGCGCGGGCAGAGCCGGCCATCTCCCTGCAGGCATCCCTGCGAATCCCACCTCAGCCGCTCCTGTCTCACGGAAAATCAATGGCAAGCATCTCAATTAATCACACCAGGGGCAAATTGATTAGGAGCCTAAATAAGGTCAACATGGTTGTCTGCTTATAGGGTAGGACCCCTTAATCATCATTTTATCTGCAATAGGCTGCGGAACCTGCAATCACACCGTCTCTGGGAGCGTGGAGGGATTTTTCACTCATCTCCTGCAATTGCTCGGAGCAGCAGCACGGGAGCCACGGCTCTGCCCTAACGGAGCTAAACTGGAGCGTGCAGCAACCGCCAGCCACAACGCAGCTGCGAGACCGGAGCAGGAGACCCTCGTGGCCCACCAAGCCCCGTCACCTCCTCCGGCTCAGGGGACGACAAAAGCAATTAAGCGCCGCTGCCCCGGGTGCGGTGCGCTCCCTCCTGACCCCAAACCCAACAGCTTATGCAGGAGATTTGATTAGCCCTGTCATTGTCTTAGATTGCACACCTGAAAATATTGTTAGCGGTCACGACGGCACTGAACCTTTGCAGAAACCCAGCCACGGGTCTCCGGGCTGCCCTCGGCAGCTGGAACCCCCCGGGCTGCTCCCGCGCTCCTCCCTGTGCCCTGCTCCCGTCCCTGCAAAACCTGCCGCGCTCGGGGCGCAGCGCAGCACACTGTGCCGGCTTTTACAGCCTGGCTGTGCCCTCCACCACGGGGAAGGGTATTTTATCCGGTCCCGTGTCCCCGGCACGCGCTCTGCACAGCTCCGCCAAGCGCTGCCCGCAGCCCCTCCGGCGGCGGCACGGCCCCCACACCACAGCCCAGCAACGCGCCACTCCCTTTTGTTGTAAATACACTTATAAATATTATAATTTGGTTTAATATTTAATATAGTCAGGTTAAATAAGCATTCCCAGCCCCATAAATAATCATTAACAGAGGGTTCTAATTGTGCTGTTGGGATCCTGCTTCATGACTTATTTAGAGGGCAGACGCTATTCCCATCCTCGGCTCTCCCACACACCATAAATTAACCTGCGGATCAACCCCTGTAGTGAGAACTCGATGGGACATGACGGAAGGAGACAGCTCCAAGCCGGGGGTGACCACCGCCGAGACCGCTCACTGCGGAGCAAGGGAGGGATGCGGTGGCCAGTGGGATGGCCGGGACTGAGCCGGCGGGGACAGCGGGAGCAGAGCCACTGGAGGAGCCTGCTGGAACGNACAACTGAAGTGCAGGAAAACCTCCCTGTAAGAGTGTTTTCCCCTTAAGGGATGCGTTGATGCATTGCTTTAAAAAAAGGTTTGTTTTTTTGCTCTCTGTAGCTTAATTTCATCTTGAAATGAAAAACTACAAAAGTAAATGGAAAGAGCCCTCTCCACCGAGCTCGGACGGCCGCTCGCCACCGCTGGGCTGATTCCGCTGGAACTGCCAGTGCCCTCAGCCCCGTGCCCAGGGGGGGATGTCCCCCCGCGCTGGGGAAGCAGCTCTGTGCGCCCCGCGCCGGACGGACACGCTGCCGCATCCCGGCGGAGCGGGGACACTGGCCCAAGGGAAGGCCGGACTCTGCCCCGCTCCCCAGACGCCTTGGGCTTCCCCTGCTCCCAGGGCTCCTGCTGGCGCCGCCAGCACGGTCACAGCGAGGGGTCTGTCCCCAAAGGGCATCCTCTGCCCTCCGGCCATGCAGGAGGTGGTCCAGGGCAGACCCAGGCGCAGCCCCCGGGGTGGGGACACCCCTCCTGCCCCCCAACAATAAGCCCGGCAGGCCCCGGCGTGGGCGGTGAGCGGGTCAGCATCCATCCCTCCGGCCGGGAGTGTTTCCATCGAGGCAGCCTGGGGTTTCCATTTCATCTCCCCGCGAGTTTTTCCTGCGCGAGTCAGAGCATTCACCAAAGAGCTTGGCCAGGTATCCATGCTAATGAAGCAGCAGCAGCGGGGCCCCCGCAGAGCGGGGGAGCCCCCCCACCACACCGGGCACCAGCGCAAGGGCAGAGGGGAGGGAGAGCCCAGCCCCGCACAGCCCCAGGGGTCTCGGGACCCACCACAGCGTCCCCAGCGCGTCACCCGGACCCTGCACACCGCGCGGTGACGCGGACGTCAGAGAGACAGGACACTCGCAGGTGTCAGACTGACGCACAGGCTCCTTTTCCAGCCCTGTGCCCTGTTCGTTACCCTCAGCAGCTCCGATCCCCACGGGAGAGGAGCGTCCTGGGCTGCGAAGCACAGAGAGACCCCCAGGAGGTTCCCCAGCCCCAGGGAGGGGACACACAGGACCCGGAGGTGACAGCCCCTCCAGAGCGCTTTTCGGTGTCTCTGGCTCCAGCCCCTGCGCAGCCCCGCAGGTTTCACCCCAGCAGAGCCAGGGGACAGTCCCCAGCACACGTGCGCGGGGCTGGTCCCAGCCAGTGCCAGCCCCGGCTCCGGGCTGCAGCTCTGTGCAAAACGGTGTATTTTATCTTTATGTGTCAGGATTTATATAAAAAGGGGATAGTTCAGCTCTAAATGTAATGAGTTGGAAGAACAGCCCTCCAGTGGCTTCCTCCAGCTAGCAGGGCATCAATAACATCGATTGCTAAAAATAACTAATAACCCTGGCCTGGCGTGGCTGGGAGCGCTCCTCCCCGCGCAGGGTCCCGAAACCGCCCCCGCACACCCCACTGCCTCCCACCAGCGTGGGTCCAGCACGGGGAGGGTGAGGATGAGGATGGGCACAGCCGCCAGCGCAGGAGGGTGACAGGTCCCGGCACCACTGGAGGGACGGGACGAGCAGAGGGGACGAGGGTGCACGGGGAGCTCAGGGCTGGCAGGAGGGAAGAGTCCAGCGAGGAGCCGCCGGCAGGAGCAGATTGAGGCAGAGGGACGGGGAGGGAGGCAGAAACTTCCCTTTCTGATGCAGAAAACCCCTCCTGCACCCGCAGCCACTGGCTCGGCACCTCGCTGGGTCACCCCCACCCTGCCACAACCACCCAAAATGATGCCGCAGGAGGTGGTGACCGATGGGAGAGGAGCACCAGCACGTCTGTGCCCGTTGTCCCTCCCTGTGCACAGCCATCACTCGGGACCTGGAATCCTGGGGAAGCTGCTGCAAGACCCGATCCCTCCCCTGGAAATGGATGCGAGGGGGCTGATAAAGTCCCCGTGTTCAGTTTCTCCGACCCTGTCTTTTCTGCTAATTGCACATTTCCAGAGAGGCACAGGGACGCTCCCTGCCTCCTCCCGAGGAGAGGGCGAGAGCTGGGATACCCTGGGATCAGCCGCACGGCACAGAGCGCTTGTCCTTCCCTCCTGCCGAGCTTCCCAGAGAGGGACCAAAAACTAAAGAGGGAAGGGAACGATAAAACTCCAGCCCGCAGTTAGGGAGAGAGAGTTATTTAGTCTGTTGGAAATGAGTCTAACTTAATAGAGAAGAAATAAAGTGTTTTAAAATTAACGACATAAATGTCAGCCCTGATCATGGGGATATTAAACTATATGGTTATTTGACTACTTTCCGCAAAGTTACCTCTCCCGCACACGCCTGGAGTCAGAGTGAGCACGAACCCCGCTGGGCGCTGGGGCGGCACCAAAAAACGCTGCCCCTGCCCCAAGGCAGCACCAGCCCATCGCCAGCCGGAGCCCCCCCGGACACCGCCTGCTGCCAAGGACACGACCCCCTCCCTGCAGCCTGGGGACGACCCAGGCTCGTGCGCCCCTCCGCCGGGCCAGCAAAGGGCACCGGGCACAAGCCTGGCTGGTTGCGGTGGCTGAGCAGCAGCGACCAGCTCCTCCCGCACAGAAAAAGCCCTCAAACCCATCCAGGAGTGGAGAAACACACCTTGTTCCTGTAAAAGTAATTTTAAACCCCCAAAGACTCCTGTCCTGATGTTGGCAGGGACGCTGCCAGAAACTGCCATTGAAAACAAATTAGTCCACGGAGCGCGGTCCTCTGCGAGCAAGGTCACTGCGGCGCGTGGGAGGGCGGCTCTGCTGCCACGGCGGGCACCCCATCCCGCAGGCACCCCATCCCGTGGGCACCCCATCCCGTTGAGCACCCCATCCCGCAGGCACCCCATCCCGGCTCCTACGACCCTCTGCCCCAGCAAAGCCGTCTCCCAAAGCCCCGCGGGAGCCGCAGCGCCGTGTAGGTGCCGGGGAGCCGGGGGGGCGTGGGCGGGAGGGCGCACACACACGTGGCCGGGGCAGAGTGTGCGGCACAGCAAGAGCACCCTTATTTGTAAATAATCCTTAATTGATGAGACTCTCAGTAATAGATGGCTCAGTGTTATTCCGGGCAGGGACGATGGCAATCTCCATTCTTCCACTTTTCAATTACGGCTTCAGGGAGGGAAGCAGAAACTGGCCAGGGTGAATTAGAGAGACTTTTGTCGCGTTTAATATCAATTCATTTTGCAGACTGCTGACGCAGCGGGATTTCACAGCTCGGAATTTATGGCTCTTTTGAGAGACATGCGCAAAAAAGGGGGGAAAAAAATACTCTGCCATCAGCATAAAAACATAAACTCTACTGGGAAGGAGCTGGGGTCCGGGGGGAGCCCTGAGGGACCCCCCGGAGCAGCAGCACCAGCTCAGCTGGGCCCGCAGCACCCGCCTCGTGGGCACCAGGAGCAGAGCGAAGGCTCCCGGGAGCCCCCGAGCCGCCCCTTGGCCAGGGTGCCCGTGTCCCGCGTGGCGGCTCCCGGGCCCTGCCCGCAGCGCTCTCGGGCAGAGGCGCTGGCAATAACGGAGCCGTTATTACGCAGTGTTATTCGGCCCCAAGGGGGTTTTATGCAAAATGACACACAATATAAATGACTGTTGTAAACAGAGAGTTTAATAAAGGGCTGTGTGCGAATTTACAGCCTCCCCAAGGATAATTAAAATTATTTATCTACTTACCTAGCTAGCGCCGGAGAAGTCTATTAATTATTATCTATTATACAGGGCCTGCTTTGCATGCTACCAGTGCATTGCCTGCCGTCACCATCCAACATGGACACACCGCAGCATGGTCCGTGCTGCGGGCACTGCCGCCTGCCGGCGGGGCCACGCTCCGGGGGCTGCCCGGGCCCCTCTAGGCCCTCGGGAAGCACGGGGCGCTCATGCCTTGGGATCTGGTGTTTCAATGCCAGCCTGCAGCCAGGGAGACCCTGCCCGGGTTGATGAAGCACCAGCTCCACGCCGCTGGCACAGCCCAGCCGCAGCGCTGGGAGCGGAGACAGAGCACCGGGTACGGCACAGGATGATGCTCTCCAGTGCTGGTACCGCAGCCACACGCACCAGGGGACAGGTGGAGGGAGATGCCACCAGCATCTCCTGAGCCGTGCAGCCCCCCAGCAGCCTCCGCCGCCCCGCAGCCCGCCTGCTGGGAGCACCGAGGGGACAGCGAGGGCAGCGGCTGCTCCGCGGGGTGCCCAAGCACCGGTGCACCGGGCACATGGGGACAGGCAAAGGCACGTCCCCCCGTGCCCGGTGCCGGCGGGAGTCGTGGCGGCCGCCCCCCAGCCTGGCGCAGAGCTACCCGCTCCTCTCTATTTATTAGCGTGACAGAGCAATCATCGGTGCGCAGGCACTGGGATCCCCCGGCTCCTCTCTGCACATAAAGAGACCTCAGGGGGCTCCAGTGTGCGGATACTTAACATTGTTTTATTAGCTTAATAAACCCAGCCGATGCTGCCAGAATCTCCAAACCGGCCGCGAGCCCTCCTCGCCGCAGCAGCACCAGGAGCAGGGAGAGCCGCGGTAGCAAAGGCGGCGGGCATGGCTCCGGTAGCCTGGCTGGCACCGAGCGCCCTCGGCCCCACAGCCTGGGGGGCCTGGAACAGCTTGTCGGGAGCGGAGGATCCAGCTGCTCATGGCCACCGTGGGCACCGGGAGCTGTCAGCTCCCGCCAAGGCGCCATTAATCACCGCGGCAATTGCTCTCCCTGCCCTGTCCTGCCCGGCTCCCGGCACGGGGCTGCAGCGGCACTCGGCACTGCTGCTGCCGCCAGGGCCCCCCGCAGCCCCCGGGGATGCGCTGGGACACGCTGTGTCCTCAGGCACCGCGCTGCCGGGGGGGATCTCGCCCCCCTGGCCGACTGAGCTCCAGCGGGTCCGCCCCTGGCACGGAGGTCCCGGCTGGTGGCACGGGGCAGGACGGCCCCGGGGGGTGGTGGCACCTGGGCAGAGGAGCGTGTTGTCCCCCAGCAGCCGCCGCGGCAGCGGGGCTGCGCTGCCTGCATGTGCCCTCCAGAGCATGAGAGCAGCTCCGCCATGAGGAGCTGGAACCCGCTCTCGGCTGCCGGGTGTTTCACCCTGCCGGGATGGCTCCTCTCCCTCCACCCTGCGGTTCCCGGCTCACGGCGCTGCCTGTTTCGCTTTGATCCCATACAGTTACACTTCCAGTCGCACAATCTAATAAAAGCCGCGTGATCAAATTCCAGGTCATTACTCAGGGAAAGAGACCCCTCCACGGCCGGCAGCAAGAGCTTCAAACCAATTAAATCCAGCGCGGTGCTCCCGCCCGCCACGCGCGGGTCTCGGCGGGCCCCGGCTCGCAATAAGCAAGATGCAAAAATGTTAATGGAAGCGCTTAAAGGCCATGCCAGGGGGATTCTTGTAAATAAGGGCACTCGGCGAGGCGGGGGCAGCTTCTCAGGCTCGGCCGCAAGGCAGCACTGATAAAAGGCAGCTCTGAGCTCTGAATCAGTCTAGGACAGGCTTCTGGGAGAAAAGCTTGAGTGATTCCTCCTAAAACCCTCGGCGAGTACCCCTGCCTGCAACGGCTGCCTGCGGGCAGCCGGGAGAGCGGCTGCAGCTCGGAGAGGAAGGGAGTGAGGGGCCTGGCTGCTGTGAGCCTGCCTTCGGGTCTGCTCTCCTGCCTGGTCCCGGGACCAGTGGCGTGGGGACAAATCTCCCTCCGGAGAGGGCTTGGTGACAGTCGCCACGCGAGGGACAAGGTCCTCGGCACAGGGCGTCCCAGCCCGGCTCCAAGCCAGCACACCGCAGTCCACCATCCACCCGCATCCCCGGCACTCGCAGGCACAGACACACACGTTCCAGATGTTAAATACCAAATAAAATCACCGTCACCAAGCCGGAATCGACCCTGGTGGGAGAGTCGATACAGACATTTAGCACGATGGCTGGGGACTGCCGGCTCTCAGCACCACGGCCGCCAGCATCCATGCCGGACTCCCATGGGGAGGGGGCAGAGCCCGGGCAGCACGGCATCAGGAGGCAGGGATGGACCCAGAGAGGAGCCCTGGGGACAGGGATGGGGCGAAGGGAGACACTGGGGACCTGCCCCAAAGTGGGCAGCGCAGGCAGGTCCCCACGGGCTGCTGAGGGTCCCGCGGACGCCCCCAGGCAGGGACCACCGCCCCGGGACAGAGCCTGGGGAGGGCTGGCCGGGAGCTGGAGCCGCCTGGTGCCCAGCCGCAAGCACACGGGTGCCCGTGGGCTCAGCCAAGGCAGCACCAACAGCCCACGGAACCACATGGGAAAGGACGGCACCAGGGACACCTGTAACGTGCCACGGGCTCTGCTGCGCCCGGAGGGGCCCTGCCTGCCCTGCCCAGCGACGCGCGGGCGCTCGCTTGCCTCGTTGGAAGCTGCAGCAGGTTTTTCCTCAGCCCAGCTGGTCCCGGGGAGAGAGGGAAGAGCAGCACCGGGGCCGGCACTGCTGCAGGGAAGAGCGCAGCAGACCCACAGCGGCAGGAGCGGGTCCCTGCCGTGCTGCTGGGGCTCCTGCAGGGCTGTGCTGGCCCCCAGTCCCTCCTGCCTCTCAGGGCCTCAGCAGCGCCCGGACGGCTGCTGCCGGCTGCCAGGAGCTGGCGTTATTCCCAGGCGGAGACCCAAAGCACCCAGGCACCACACAGCTGGGATCGCAACTGACGCCGCTGCCCCTCGCACCGGAGCGGGGCAGCAGCCCCTTGACCCCCACCTCGCCGCGGTCACCTCGCGTCTGCCAGAGCAAAGGGGGCCGTGCCCAAGCGCACCCCGGTCCCCGCTGCCTTCCCCTCCCGCGGCCGCTCGCAGCCCCAGCCTCCAGGATATTTATTGTTCCTTCCCTCCTAAATCACGGCTGCCAGCGGGGCTGCTCGCACTCCATTACGGAGAGAGCTCGCGCCGCGTCGCAGTTCCGTTTAGCTTGCAGAAAAAGCAGCCTCAGAGGAGAAACCCACCCCGCCGCTGCCCGGCGCTTGGCTGGGGATGATGGACGATTATGGACCATCTGCACTTTCAGGAGGGGATAGATTTATGAGCGGCACAGACAGCTAGAAGAGTGTCCATTACTATAACTCACTGGCCTCTTCAGAGATATTGTAATCAGGGCCCTCTGCCGCTGCAGCGGGAAAGTCCAGGTTAAGCACTGGCAGGAAGGAAAATCAATGATGTTTGTTCAATAGAGGGCTGGCAGCGGGGGGAGGGCAGCGGGGGGACCCCCGGCAGCGCGGGGTGGGGGCTCTGCCAGCAGAGCGGGGCTGCGCTGCCGGAGGGGCCCCACCGCGCTGGGACACAGCGTCCCCGGCAAGCGGCATCTTGAGGGGTCTCGGCTGGCACTTACAGATGGGCTGTGGCCACCCGCCCCCCGGCAGCAGCCTCCATGGTCCCCTTCCGCTTTAATGGGGGACAGCACAGGGAAGGGGGCCTGGGAACCAGCCTCATAACTCCAATGCAGCGGAGTCACAGAGGAAAACAAACCATTTTGGATAACAACTTGGGATAACCGCAGTCCCACTGTCTGGAGAGGGTTTGGGGCTCTCGCCCTCCTGGGGCGGCTCCCCCCAAGACGGGTCTGTTGTGGGGCTCCTGCCGTGGCTGGGGGGCACAGGAGCCGTGCTTCCCCGTGTCCCCTCGGCAGCCAAGAGCTCCTCGATCAATGCATTCTCCTGCGGCAGCCAGCACCATTATTTTTTTTTTTTACACAACAGAAGTCGGAAAAAAAGACAAATCATTACTTAGGAGAGCGTGAGCAAGAACCGCTCAGAGAAGCAGCCGAGCCCATCGCTCCTGCCTGGCTCCCCCTCCGCTGTTGCTGGGGAGCAGCTGGAAGGCAGCGGGGTCCCGCAGAGGGGGGCTGCTCCGCTCCTGCTCCCCACGACACGGAGGTCCAGAGCGCGCGGTCAGGTCCTGCCGCCCTCCGGAGGACGCAGTCCCAGCCAGGAGGATGCCGATGGATGCGCGCGCACGGCAGCACGTGCCTCCTCTGCACCCCAGTGCCCACCCGGGCACACAGCCCGGCACAGAGAGCTGCAGCTCAGAAGAAAAAAGCTTTGCAAGAGCCATATCCAACATGAAAAGCGATTTCCCAAACTGGTTCTTGCATCTGCAGAGCAGCGCTCCTCCAGGAGCCGTGGGCAGCCGAGGACAGGGGGAGGATGGCTCAGCACCGCTCCGCTGGCTTTCAGCTCCTGTTCCAAGACACAGCGAGAAAGCCCAAGCCGCTCACTCCGGAGGAGCTGGCAAACACGGAGCCAGCGCCATCCTCGGAGCACCGAGGAGAGCCGCCCCCAGCCCCGCTCCTTGGGAACCGGGCTCTGAAAGCACCTGCCCTGCGGCGAGCGCGGAGGGTGCCCAGAGCGCGGGGGAGGCCGGCGCTCCTCCTGCGGACGGAGACGGGTCCGGCTCGGGCAGCCCCAGGGGAGGAGACGCCTCGCTCCCCGCAGCAGCTCCAGATGGGACCCCCATTGCCTGCACCCCCTCCATCACACCCGTCCCCGGGAACGGCGCTGGGGGGAAGGCTCCGGCAGGTGCCTCCGTATGGGTTACGCTGCCCGAAAGTGCCCCCGTTTCCAGACACCCGCACAGCTTCACTCGGGCCCCCCCAGCCCGCCCAGGGCCCCGTGCAGCTCCAGGGATGGCACTGCAGCCCCCTCCCTGCTCTCCCTTCCTGGCACCCACCGCTTCCACGGAGAAGAGGTCTCCTCCAGCAAGCCCGAGCGCCCAGCGGCCGCGGGCTCTGCGCCTGTCCCGGGAGCGAGCGGGGCGGAAGGAGGGAGCAGACGGGATCTCTGAGCGGCAGAGGCGAGGAGAGAGATACAGGTTGAATAACAATGGTGAATTCCCCTGAGCTTCGGTGTTTTTAATGGTGGATTAGACTGTCAGGCAGCAATTAAATGGTGTAATAAAAAGCTAAGTGCTCGTATTTCAAGGTTCCTGCCTCCCGCTTGGCGGGGAGGTGTGGGGCAGGGGCTGCTCTCGCTCCCCACGGCATCCAGCCTGGGGTTCCCGAGGAAGAGCCGAGGAACTTTTCAGAGGTGGTTTGCACACAGATTACACGGAATCTGTCAGATGTGGGATTACGGCGCATAAATCTGTACAAACTTCCTTCTACAGCCTTCGAACACGCGGCTCCCGAATGAAACGCTTCTTGTGCCGCCTGTGGCCCGCTGTTCAGAGACACGCGGGGTCCCCACAAAGCCGCAGCCCTGCAGGCGCTTCCCACGGAGCATCGCTTCTGCTTTTCTTAAATTGGGTGGACAGAAGGAAAGGCAAACAGTCCCAAAAGTTAAAGGCAGATGAAGCCGGCGGGAGCCCTCCGAGCTCATCCCCAGCCCCACCACCGCCGCACACCTCCAGCAAAGCAACCGGGGCAGCGGCAGCTCCGGCTGCCCCCCAGCTCCGACTGCCCACCGGCACGGAGGGGGCCCAATCCTGCCCATCACACAGAGGAGGTGGGAGGGCTGTGGCAGAGCACACCTCCCAGCGCCAGAGCTGGGGCAGCCATCAACAACCCTCACCCTCCAAGGACCACTGATGCAGTTTTCTTTCCTCCTGCTGCTGCACTCAGAGCCCTCCTCCTCCTCCCGCCCCCAGCCTTGCACCCACAGTGGAAGCAGCGTTTTCCCCAGGGGAACACTGTCTTTCACCAGCGGTTCCTTGCAGAGGCTGGGCAGGAGCAGCCGCCTGCCACTGAGCCCCCCACTCCCGAGGGGCTGCAGGCTGTGGCCGCAGCGAGCACTCGGTGCTCGCCGGGCAGGGAAAGCACTGCGGTACCTCCCTTACTGGGCTGCGGAGAACTTCAGAGAGATGGCGGGGAGATGGAATAACAACTGTGACGGCATTTCCGAACAGCATTAACACCCATCACAACGCCTCTTCTGACACCCCCTCCCGATCCGGCGGAGAGCTTTGTTTATCCAACATTTACTCTGCCTGCACTGCGCTCCTGCAGCCTCACGCAGCCCACGCCAGTGGGGCGACCACCCAACCCCGGCACCGCAGACCCACCCTGCCGGGGCAGGGATGGAGGGCTGGCACCCCCAGGGGACACATCAGCACTCCGGCAACTCCCGGAGGAGCTCATCGGCACCAGGAGCCAGGCTCCCCGCGGGAAGGTGCCGTGGCCACAGCCAGGCTCTGACCCAGAGACAGGGTTTCTCCGCAGCGCTGCTGCCCGAAGCCTGGATGCGCTGGGGCACAGAGGGAACAACGACACACAGAAACGGGGACTGTCCCCCTGTGCCAGGGCCACCCAAGAGGCGTCACCGGGGGTATCACAGCACGGCCCGACCTCCGGCGGAGCACTGGGATAACCCCCAGCGCAACCCGCAGCCACACGTGCCTGCGGAACACAAGGAAGAGGCTGCAGGAGGGAAGATACCTTTAAATAGCACTCCAAAACATAGGAACTTCATCTTTGAAGACACTCCTTACCATCACAGCCTTCATAATTCGCTACTTGTTCTCAAAGCCAATATATTTGAGAGGCATTGCGTGCCAAGAAACACAATAGCAGGAGACATTCCTCCAACGCCAGCGGCACCCAAAGCTCCTCTCTTCATGCCTGCCCCCCCACCAGCCACCTTAACAGGGCCAGGGGGGCGAGGCTGAGCCCCTCTTCTGCTGTCCGGACCCCGGGCACGTCGGTGCCGTAGGGCCACGGCTGCGGGGAGAGCCCGGCAGCTCCGCCGGTGAAGCCCCAGCAAACCCACGGCCAGAGAAACTACGGCGGGGAATGCGGCGCACGCGAGGGACTCACCCACTGCTACCGGCAGCTCAGCCCCGAGCCTCAGTGTCCTGGCACGGCACCGCGGGAACGGCAAAACCAGAGAGGCTCTAGGAAACGCCGCTGGGGAGATCCCAACGCACCGCCGACATTTCACCGGGACAGACCACGGTGGCCGGGATCCTGCTCCGCAGGGGTCCCAGGCAGTGCTGTGAGTGCCTCTGCGGCCCCCGGCCCCCTCCCTCTGCCCCAGCCTGGGGCTGTAGGGATGCTCCCAGCCCGGCCGCCTCTCCCCGTGGGGCCAGCTCAGCCTCCCCCTCTCCCAGGGGTGCAGAATTGCCCCCGGGGGTGGCTTCCCCCCTCCCCGGCCCGTCCCGCAGGGTTAGGTGTAATGAAAGGCATGTGCTTTTCTAACCTCATTGTGCATCTCGTGTTTAGGGCCCTTGCTTTATCAGTTTTTATCCTGTGTAATATTCATCACACTGGTTTATTTATGGGCCCCCTCTTCGGGAAGGTATTTTTCAGGCCTGGTGAATAAAACATTAGCCTGTGCTGCTTGTCAGAGTGAATGCAGCTCCTCTGATGTCAGCCTGACTAACGGCCTTTAGTTTTCTCCAACGACTGCACTTTGAGAGAAATTTATTTGTATTTGGGTTCGTGTTGGTTGGGGAGATGTGAATTCTTTTCCCTTCAGAATAAATGAAGCTCCAGCTCTCCGGCATGGGGTGGGAGTGGGACGGGCGGGAGCAGACCCCCGGCCCCGAGGGACAGCGCGGGAGCGGGACCCCAGCACATGCGTCCCCTCCCGGAGCCCCCCAGAGAGAGCGGGACAGGCTGGGCAGGACCCGGCTCTTAGCACCATCCCGCCACTGGAAAACCTCTGGAGCCCTGGCCGTGCTGGTCGGCTGCCCTGGAGCCGCTGGGGAGCCCAGACCCCTCCCCATGTGCAACTCCCCTCCTCTGGGGACCCCCTTCCCCTGCAACTCTGCACCCAGCGCTGGGTGCTCCCCGGCTCACAGCAAACAGAACCATCAAATCACNCGGACCCTGCACTTGGCCTGGTGGAACCTCATGAGGGTCACAGGGGTGCGTCCCTCTGGATGGCATCCCGGTGTCAACTGCCCCACCATCAAAAGATACAGTTAGCTCCTCTCCTGTGCCAGCATCTCCACCATGGAGGTGAAAACACGCATTCCTTCTGCTCACAGGGATTCATTCCCCTTGGACCCCCAGGGGCTCACTGCCCGCCCGGGGCTCTCCGGCCACCGGCACCCACCAGGCAGGAGCCTCCTGTCCCCGGCACGGGCACTGCTGGAGCCCAGGCAGCGGGGAAGGCTCCTGCCTCGGCCACGCTCTCAGAAACCCACATCCAGTGTCAGCAAAGACAATTTCCATGATTTCAGCTGCCCTGCCGGCTCCTGCCGCCGGCGGGTGACGGGCGCACGCTTGCGAGTGGAGCAGGAACCCCCCGAAGGCGTCCGCTGCAACAGCCCCGGGCTTGGGCAGCGCCTCCAGCGCACAGCCCACGGCGTTTAACGGCAGGAGGGCAGCGGGGTTTGTCCCCCACCGCCACGTGCGCAGGGACAGTGGATACCATCACACACCCCACGCCGCAGCAGTTTATACCCGCTCTGCGGATAACGAGATGAAACCATGCCCGAAACGCCATCATCTGAGGCCAGCAGCAGGGGCTGCTGTGGGTGGTTCCGCAGCACGAAGCGCAAGGAGGAGGACCCTCCTTGGCAGCAGGGATCACCGCGAACACCCGAAACACCCGCAGCGGGCCACGGCCTCCGCGCCCTGCCCGGCATCCCCGAGGGCACGATCCTGCGCCTGGCGCTGCCACCCTGGCACCTGGTCATGGTCACACCGCGGGGCAAACCCTTCCCCTGCCCATTAAGGAATCCCTGGCTGTGACCCAAAACTCCTATTAACAAATCAAACTATAAAAACCAACAGAAGCAGCCAGGAGATTTCCCTCCATCATCTGCTAATTTATAGGGTTACTGGTGTCAGCAGTTTAAAAGAAGCAAAATTCTATCAAAGAGCCACTAAAACCCAGCACTGTGCGCTTTAAAACAATCACAAACGTTCATCTGAAAAGACTGCTTGGGATATAATTCCTTGATGTTTAATTATTAATATTCTAGGCAAACTAGTTAAATTCTACTGAGGAGAATGAGAAGCAATCAGAGTTAAAAATTAGCTGAAGGAGTATCATAGATCATTCTGGGGAGTATTTTGCAGAAGTCCTACTAGAGACAAAAAGGAAGAGGGGGTCTGCGGTGCCCCCGGAGCCTCGGAAGGGAGCAGAGGGAACCGGCCGCATGTGGTGCCCCGGAGACACGGGAAGGCTGCGGAGCTCTTTGCAGCTCCCGGTGGGCGCCGGCTCCCCGGAGGCAGGGAGCGGGCACGGGGCCGAGTGTGGCGGCTCCGTCTACCACCAGAGCTGGCTGCGGCTCCGACCTCCCGGCCGGTCTCAGCACCTGCTCTCCCGCTCCACCGCGCTCGGCTCAGTCCATCCGCTCACTCCTTTGTCAAGACATCTCTCCAACACTGATTGATGCGCCCCATCGCCCTTGGTACCAGATAAGCTCCTCTTAACACAGGCGTTTCTGTAGCCCGTGATATTTGGAGGCACCTCGTTGGCCTTCCAGACCCCACCTGCCCCCTCCCCGCGCAGCACCCCCACACCCAGCCTGTGGGATCCCGGGGCTCATCCTGACACAAATCATAGAATGGTTAGAGCTGGAAAAGATCATCCAGTGCCCCCCCCTGCCCTGGGCAGGGACACCTCCCACCAGCCCAGGCTGCTCCAAGCCCCGTCCAACCTGGCCTTGAACCCCTCCAGGGATGGGGCAGCCACAGCTTCTCTGGGCAACCTGGGCCAGGGGCTCACCCCCCTCACAGCAAAGGATTTCTTTCCGAGATCTCATCTCAATCTCCCCTCTTTCAGTTTAAAACTGTCACCACTCGTCCTATCGCTCCACTCTCTGATCAAGAGTCCCTTTGAGTGTGGCCACCCAGCCAGTCCTTTAGCCACCCGGTGGTCCATGGGGCAAACCCGCGTTCTGCGATTCAGAGACAAGGCTGTCGTGCGGGACAGTGTCCGGTGCTTTGCACAAGTCCTGGCAGATGACATCAGTTGCTCTTCCCTTATCCACCACGGCTGTAACACCATCAAGAGAAGGCCACCGGATTTGTCAGGCAGGATTTGCCCTTGGTGAAGCCATGCTGGCGGTCACCAGTCACCTCCTTACTGGAGGTGACAAAAGCTTCCAAAAGCCACAAAGCCAAAGCCAGGCTCGGTGTCCAAATGCCGATCTCGGGGTGATGCCGGCCATCCTGCCCTCCGCAGGCTCCTCAGATGGGGCTCTGCACCTCCTGGGGGGGTCCAACAGCCCGGTCACCCCCCGCCTGCCCTCTCCTAACCGGTCACCCCAGCTCCGCCAGGCACCCCCTCCCCAGCACAGACCGAGCCCCCAGCCCTGCAGGCAGCACAGCACATTCTGGGTTCAAATCCATGCTTTTCTACTTTTTTTTTTTTCAGCTTCCAATTTCTTTTCCAATATGCTTTCAGAAATCCCTCCAAATCTCCTCCGCACAGCTCGGAGGGGAGGAGGACAGACAGCGCGGCTGAGCCAACCTCCTGGATCTTACTGGGTTCACAGGAGCCACATACTGGGGCCTCCTGGTTCCCGGATCACACACTTTGGTTTTCTTCCCCCTCTCCTCTCCCTTCTTCGCAGTTTTGTTTTACTTATCTAGCAGAAAATAAGAGAAGCCAAGGCTTCTTGCTGCTTCATCTTGATTCAGTCAGTTTTATATCTCACCAATGCATATGCAGATTTCTCTGCTTCTTTATTTGTTCATTAAGACTTCAATAAAAGTGTTATAAAAATGCCCTTTTTTGTTTTTAATTGCAATTTCTGTTTTAATATACAAGTTGTGCCAGCTCTCCTCAGAGGCTCCCCAAGCCTCTCTCTAAATAATGCAGCCGCCCCAGCCCAACGCGTGCTGCCCGCCGCAGCCTCGCAGGGCTACCGGAGCCTCCTCCGGACCCGATTCTGCACTGCTGGCCCCACTGCCGGGCATTTGGCAAAGCCCCCACCGCCGGGCTCACCGGAGGCATCGCCATCCCCGCACCGCATCCCCGCAGGGGACCCTGCGCACCAGGGCAGGACCGGCTGCCCAGAGACACCCCCCCAGCCCACGGGGTCACCCAGAGAGGGGCAAGGAGACCCCCAGCCCACAAGGATGTGACCTGGGAGGTCGGTGCTGTGTTTCCAAGGACCGAACCCCCCTGCGGGGACTCTGCCGAAGCCTGGGAAGACGCCGGGGACGCGGGCAGCCCGCTCATCTCTGGGTTGCGACGAGGCTTTATAGATTGCGGTTCCACCATTCAGCGATCCCCCAACACTTGAAAAGGCCTTATTATCACTTGCCGGTGTCTTTGTGCAACGCGAGTCATTTCGCTCTGATGTTTCCCATATTGAGCGTCTGCCTCAGGCTGAAATTTTGAGGGAAGTTTTAGCAAGAACAGTTCAAACATTTCCGAGAACAAGGCTGTGGGAAAACGCTGGTTTGACACATTAAAAAAATAATAACATTCAATAATCCTAACGCTCTGAAACCTCCCCCTCCTCCTGCAGCCCGGAGCAGGGCAGGAGGCAGTGGGTGCCTCTCCCGCTCCCCCACCCGACACACACAGCAGCCATTGCTTCTCCTGCGCTCTCCCCCTCCCCATAAAGCCGGGAATAAGTCAAGAAAACGAAGCGGCAAAGCATCACCGAGAGACCGAGACACAGCCCAGGCTCTGGGAGAGGGGCCCGATCCTGCATCAGTGCAGCCCATCCCCGTCGCATCCCTCCTGGTACAACGCGGGCGGTGCAACAGCCCTGCTCCCCCCTCCTCACCAAAACCCGGGCTGTGCGGCACGGGGCCAGTTACCCTGAGCCAGACCTGCCACCAGCCGGGGCTGGGACACCCCCAGGGAGCGGAGATGGGCTCCCCACTGCCCAACTGGAGAAAGCTCTTCATCCCTTCCCGAAGGGCAGAGCCCGGCACAGGGCCGGGAACACGCTGCTTGCGCCCCTCTATAGCAACCGATGGGAACCAATGAAATAAGAAGGGGCATGGCCATCGAACGCAGAGAAATGAAGCTGTTTGAGATTCAAACTCATTAAAGGGCTGTGATAACACTTTATTTTAATGGTACATTTAATTCATGCTTAATTCCAGGGGAGCTCCGACAGAAGCCCCTATGGCATCCACAGGAGAGCAGATAAATGGGTTGTGCTTAGCGCTGAGGCAACGAGCACCCGACAACGCCGGCACGGTCGCACGGGAGAAACGCGCGAACAGAAAACACATTCTGTGACGTACATCACTGGCGTATTTGATAACAGACCCTCAAGAGCCAGGCTCGAAGGGCCGGGAAGCTCTTCAGCGCCCTGGCAATGGGGGTTTGCAGGGTCCGCACCTGCAATTTCTACCTGCAAAACCCGCAATTGCGAGGAGGAGCAGGAGCGCGGGGGGCACGAAGGGACCACGCGCTGGAACAGCAGCACGGCAGCGGAGCGGGTGCTCGCTTGCAAAAGAAGAATTCAGTAACTGGCAGCCAAAAACTCCAACTTCTGGAGTGAAAACAGCTCCTGCCAGCGTTGCTGCAGCAGCAAAACGCAGCAAAATGAACCCAGGAATTAGCTTGGCGTAACTACCTCTAACAGCCTCCCAGTCAGCAGTAAAATCAACTTTCTGGTTGCTAATTCTGGATGATTGAACTGCGCAAAGCTTAAGATTTCTTTATGCCATCATTTTTCACTCTAAAAAAATTCAAGAAAACGTTGGGCTTTCGTGGCGAATGCCTGTTTTGGAAGCAAGCTGCTCTTGTGTATCATATTGTTCTGGTACCGCATCACAATCTATCAAAGTTGGAGTCCCCAGAGCAAGAGAAATCAAAACATCATGAATAAAGCGCAACTTTAAAACTCCAGTAGTCTGACAGTGTTAGACTAAGCCTCCTAACACGCAGCGCTGTATCGATGCTTTCCCCTAATAAAGTCAATGCTGGCCTAGCTTCACTGCCTACAGCGCATTTGCTCAATTAGAGGAGAACAAATAAGGCAAGAAGCCAAGATGGAAGCGGTAAACACTGCGCCGAGCTCGCAGGGGCTGCAGCACCCAGAGCCGCAGGTGCCCGCCCCGCGGCTGGGACGTGGGGTGCCCGCGCCTCCCCCCTTCATCCTCCTGCCCCGCCGCTGCCGGGGCTCAGCGCCCACCCCAGCGGGCGCAGCACCCGCCGTGGGACCCCACAGCTCAGGGCAGAGACGATGCCGTGGTGCGTTACCCAGATGTGGCATCGGCTCCGCAGCCGCCTCGGGACCTGCCCGAATTGGGACCACGGCGCAGCGGGACGGGGACACAAAGGCAGCCCAGGCTTTCACTGCGGTCCCTCCCAGCCCAGCAGAAACACCCAGCTCCTCTTTGCACCCGCGGCACACGCAGTGCTCAGCTCCCGGGAGCGCCGGGGCCCATGTGCCGGAGACCCCCGGCACTGCCAGCACCCCGCGCAGCAGCGCGCTGCGGCTCTCCTCGGGGCCGTCCCGCTGTGTGGGCTCACCGCGCGCCCCCACAGCGGGGTATCCCTCTGATCCTCCCCGACATCTCCAGCGGGCAGAGGCTCCCTGGCTGCTGTGGTGTTTTCTTGCCCTCCTGCGGCGCCTCTGGCTCCTGGTTAGCATTTTAAAGGCAATTAGAGCAGCCTGAGCCCAGAGATTCATCAGCTCTGTCTCCAGCAGGAGGGTCACGCTGTCACACCTCTGCTGCTGCTCAGGTCACCCACCCCGGTGCAGGGGCCGGAGCAGAGCCCCAGAGAACCGGCAGCAGAGGGGCAGATCTATGCTCGATTCGCGCACACAGCCCTGGGGATGCAGGCAGGCAGGGCGCCCCTTTCACAGCTGGAAATGTACGCTGCAGCACCGCGAGCAGCCAAGGACGCCCCGGCTGCAGCCACACAAGCCAGCTGAGCACCGCTCTGCACTGGGGAGGCACCGAGGGGTCTCTGGGACACCCCCCGTCCCGCTCTGCCCAGCGCACCCGGAGCGGGGCTCAGCCCTGCCATCTCCCACTGCCGACACCGAGCATTCCCCAGCGGGTCCCCATCCTCCCGCTGCCATCTGTGCTGGCACCAAGCACGGACATTTGGAGCACAGGATGGAGGTACCCGAAAGAACCCCCCCCTGCCAAGAAGAGCGAGCGCTGTGAAAACCAGGCAGCCACAGGGCTCAGCGTGCGGATAACTGGATGGAGCCTGGATGGTCAACATGGCAACCAGCAGGGAATATGGGCACGTGTAGCAAGAGCTGCAGCAGGTCGGGGGGAGCCAGGCAGATGGCAATGCAGGGGGGGAAATGGAGGCAAGACCAAGGCAAAAGGGATGACAGAGGGAAGAGAGGAGAGCGGCCGCGGGCAGGACCAGCCACCTCGCGCTCAGACCAGCAGCCCTGATGTGCACCAGCCCTGGCGCTGGCTGCTCGGCCCGTCTCCACAAGGGCTGCAGAGGCTCTGCCAGCCCTCCCAGGGACGGAGACCTTTGCTGCCCAGGAGCAACCGTCGAAGAGCCCGCTGCCAGCCCGGGGCACCAGCGCAGCACTCGCGCCAGGCGCCAGGAACGGCCCGTCAGGCACAACGCACAGGAATTAAAAAGCTGCCTGCGTGGCCAAGTCCATCGCCTCCCAGAGCGGCTCCTCTGGGCTGGCAAGTGGAAGAGCAAGGTTGTAATAGAAACTCTCCCCGCGGCTCCATCCAGTCTAAGAAGAACTAGATGAGAGCATCCGAAATCCCCCGGGTGCCAAGAGCTCCAGCCTCGCCGCCGGTGCTGAGCCCAGGGAGAGGCATGGGCAGGGCATGAGGGCAGCTCCTGGCACCGTGGGCAACTCATGGCACCGTGGGCTTTGCCAGCACCAAGACCCGAGAGACCCCCCCGCCGAGGCCAGCATGGAGTAGTGCAGGGGGAAGGACAGGGCTTGGCTCAGCGGGTGCCCCGTGGCTCCAAGCAGAGCCAGGACCCTGCCGTGCCATCCCAGTGGCCAGTGCCGTCTGAACCGTGACACAGAGCCCAGCCCCACGAGCCGCAGCATCACTGAGTCCCACGCTCCTTCCCACGCCACCTCCCTCCGCCGGAGCGGAACGGTGTGTGCTGCCGTGGCCGCGGCACACAGACCTCCCACGGTCCCTCCTAAAGCTCCTTCTCACTGCGAGGGCCTTCCGCCGCTCCTGCCCGAGGCGGCACACAGACATTTCTTTGCACGTTTTAAAGCTCTGTCACATCCCACTGAGCTCCTTCTCTCACCACCAGCTCTTAAATCCACAACCCCGACTGCGGGATTTCCACCCGGCCCCCGCCAGCGCAGTGGGGATGGATTATGGCACCTCAGCTCAGCAGCAGCGATAATCCTCTGCCTTATCAGCACGAGGAGCAGCCGGCGAGGACGGCTGGAGCTGGCGGGGACCCTGATGCCAGTGCTGCCCGCCCC
>VXBO01013635.1:46886-65484 GCA_013400135.1 Rhinoptilus africanus
GCACCTACCGGGGGAAACCGCCCGTCCCCTCCGGTCGCAATATGTCCCCTTCTGTCACTGTCGCCGTTTAACTTTAACCCCAGCCGGCAGCCAGGACCGCAGAGCCGCTCGCTCGGCCCCCAGTTGGGATGGGAAAATGAGGAAAAACTGGTGGGTTGAGATAAAGACCGTTTAATCGGTAGAGCAAAAGCCGTGCACAAGGAAAGCAAAGCAAGGAATTCATTCCCTGCTCCCCGTGGCAGGGGGTTTCAGCATCCCCAGGAAAGCCGGGCTCCATCCCACGGAACGGTGACTTGGGAAGACAAACACCATCACTCCCAATGTCCCCCTTCCTCCTTATTCCCCATCTCTACACACTGAGCACGGCGTCCCATGGCACAGCGCCATGGTCAGTCAGGGTCAGCTGTGTCCCCTCCCAGCTNCTGGTGGGTTGAGATAAAGACCGTTTAATCGGTAGAGCAAAAGCCGTGCACAAGGAAAGCAAAGCAAGGAATTCATTCCCTGCTCCCCGTGGCAGGGGGTTTCAGCATCCCCAGGAAAGCCGGGCTCCATCCCGCGGAACGGTGACTTGGGAAGACAAACACCATCACTCCCAACGTCCCCCTTCCTCCTTCTTCCCCATCTCTACACACTGAGCACGGCGTCCCATGGCACAGCGCCATGGTCAGTCAGGGTCAGCTGTGTCCCCTCCCAGCTCCTTGTGCCCCCCAGCCCTCGCTGTGAGGGGGGATGAGGAAAAGAAACGGCCTTGAGAGCCCAGCAACAACCAAAACCATCAGTGTTTTACCGAAACTACTTCCATCCCAAATCCAGACGCCAGTGCTGCGCCAGCTGCTAGTAAGAAAGTCAGCCCCATCCCAGCTGAAACCACGACGGTCACGAAAACAAGCGTCCCCACTCCTGTTCCCAGGGCCACACACTGCCTGTCCCAGCAGGTCCCCGCACTGAAGTCCAGTGACAGCACGCTCCCCCACCAAGTCCCGTGGGCACAGCGTTTGGAGGTGGGACCCTAGTTCCGTACCCTTTGTAAGGGGACCACGAGGCAGAGGGACGCGCACACGGCGGTGCCAGTGATCACACACGTCAGACGCCTTCGGCAACGCAGAGTGGGGCGAGAGCACACAGGACTCGCAGCAGGATCCGCAGCAGGGCCTGGAGCTGGCACTGGTTTAGCGCAAACATGGGCAGGACCCCCAAGCCCAGCCAGCCCCCACGGTGCTCCCGGCCGTCCCGGCACGCGAGAGCTGCTCAGGCTGCCGGGCAGAGGAGGAAGGGGCTGAGCAGCGGAGGCAGGCGCCCTGGGAGCCCACCCAGTTCTGCAACACGGGGACACAGCGCGGGATCAGACAGGACAACGCACCCCAATGCTAAGGCTCTGCTAACCCTCGGGGTGACCTGGAGCGGTGGGCCAGGATCCGCAACCCCATCCCTCCTCCTCCAGCCATCGCCGGTACGGCAGCGAGCACATGGAGGGGCTGGAGGGACATGCGGATGCTGCTCCTCCAGAATTTCGGTTGCTTCCAGAGGGAATATTTGATTCCCTCTTCATGGATGAAGGGATGGGCTCCCATTCCCAGGTCTCTCCACTTCCACTCCCTTTTGTGCATTTTCCAAAGAGGGGCTGATCACATCCTGGCAGATGCTGGGAGCAGACGCCTAATGGAGGCCATCTGCCACATTTCACAGGGAAAATTATTCAAACTCACTAGGACTTTAATTTAATCAGCTGGCACTGAAGTGGGCACTGGGCTTTCATGTGAGCAGGTGTGAGCACAAATCGGCAAAGGCAACGGCAGGCGCTTCAGCCCCATTCACCGAGCCCATGGAATACAGCTAACGGCCCTGTGTGGCCAGCGTGGCCACCGGCTCTTTGCACCAGCATCAAGGCACAGCTCACACTGTCTGGGGCACCCTGCCCCCGCGGAGCGCTGCCATTGGGAAAACTCCTCAAGTAACCCCAGCGCGAAGGGAGGAATCACTGCAGATGACGACACCAGATGGGGGGTGGGTGACAGTGGAAGGGGTCTGCAGGCGCAGTCACCCCCACCGCTGTCCCTGCAGCGCTGCCGACCCCGCGCCGAGCTGTCCGGAGGGAAAGAGCAGGGAGGAGCGGGCCCTGGCAGCTTCCTTCAGTGACTGCGGGTGCTGCACGGAGCTCACCCACATTCCTGGCCCCTTCCTGTCTGGATGAAACCTCCTTGCCCAAAACGTCCCCATACACGAAGCGACAGCAATTTACTGCAGAGGGGGCGAAGCGCCAGCCTGGCACTGGGAAAAGGGGACGGGGGAAGGGGACCATCTGTGCTGTGTCCTCCCAAATCTCTGCCTCACCCAAGTGCGCAGCAACTTCCCCAAGCGGCCCTCGCTCAGGCGCTCCGGGGGCACACGGTCACCCTCAAGAAGAGAGAAAAACGTGTCTAAAGGAGGCTGACACAGCACGGCCTCCGCTCCAGGCATCGGCACAGAGACCTGGGACCTCTCCAAGCTGGTGGTGTCTCCTCACTACCCCCGTCACAGGCCACGGAGGACACACAGGAACATCCCCCCACGGCCCCCCCAAGGGTGCAGTGAGCTCCTGCCACGGAGCAAGGGTGAAGTGACACAAATGCAACACAGCAGAGGGAGGGAGATGGGGACACAGGTACTCAAAATGGTTCGTTAAAGCCCTCATTTAATCACCATAAGCAGAACCCACCTGCCAGCAGAGGACAGAACCTGCAGCAACCCCCCAGCAACCTCATCTAGAGGAAAATTCTTCACGACACCAAATCCAGGGGCGTGTTTACACCCAAACCAGTAATTATCTCACATCATGCAAATACAAGCCATTTACCTTGTTCCCTCCCATCAGCCGTATCACTTTCGCCCCAGCATTACAGCATGTCCGGACTCAACCACGCCGCGTTTCTGCAGGCGTGCGCTCAGCAGGGATGGCCCCGCGCAGACCCGCGGGCTGGGGGTGCCCGTGGCAGCGCAGTCAACACGTAGCTAAGCCCCCACGGGAACCAGCTCCTGCCACGTCACCCCCTTCCCTCCTGGCACCCTCCACGGCCACACCAATGGGTATGGTATTCCTGACACACGACGTGAGCGGCATTATCTGCCTTTTGCAGCAGAAGCCGGGTACCAGGCGCGCTCCGGCTACCACAGGTAGCTCCACTGCTAGCCCCCGGGGTGCCACCGCACCCCCCATCCCTCACCAGCAGATGATGCCAGGATCACTGGTCTGCAGGCTGCAAGCCCCTGGCCTGGGCTGAGCTCCCCCCCGGCAGGACACTGCCATGGCTGGGATGCAGCGTGAGCAGGCAGAGCCCATCCCTTCGGCACAGCCCCCCTGGGCAGCAGGAAGGGGCAAACCCAGGATCTCTCATCATCCCTGGGAAACCTCGCTCACCTGCCCCCCCAGGACCCTTCCAAAAGGCCGTGGTCCAGCTCAGGTGGAACATCCACAGAGCTCAAATGGAATTGGGCAGAGGGGGAACAGGGATAACTTGGCAGCTGCTCACATTTAGTTTGCACCTTCTTTGCCAGTGTGGAAGGAAACAAGCGACCTGTGAAGGGAACGGAGCGCAGTGATTCATTACCCCTGATGTGTGATGATGGCTTAATTATTTTTCTAACTGGGGAGAGACGCTTTCTGACAGCAGGTGCAAATTAATTCTCCACTGTTTTAAGGAGTGATCGGCCCAGGACAAGCAGAAAACTGGAAAACCTAATTAAATCCAGAGCTGGGTGGAATAAATGGAGCGGGGAGTTTGTTTGCACGGTGCTGATGGATATTAACGATTGCTGGTGAAGGCATCGGGGCCCCCAGCAGGAAAGTGGAGCTGTCTAAGGGGCTTCACATGCCCGGCTGGGCTCTGACAGTTTTGGGCAGGAGGTGTCAAGGCAGTCACTGCACAGGACCAGGAAAACCAGGGCTCTCCCGCTCCGCGCGTGTTGGAGGGAGAGGCTGCGTTAGGAGGCTGCCAGCCTGACGTGCAGCACCGGGGATCCCCGAGTCCCTCCAGGCTTTGCATCCCTCGAGGGCAGCGGTGCCCAGCGACCAGCGGGCATGAAATCTGCCCGTTTCTGTGCAGCCAGAGCAGGGACAGGTTAAACATCTCCGGCCTCCCAAACCTCCAGCGCAGGAGCCAGAGAGGGGCGAAGGCGTCTCCCCCCACCCCGTCTCCAGCAGCGCCGCGCTCCACCGCCGCAGAACGGTGCTGGCACACGGTGCCAACGCCAACTGCTGCTGCTGTGAAGGAGCATGAAAAATAACCAACACCTGAAGGGTTTTGCCACGGGGGGGAGCAGCCCGGGACTGCTCGGAATACGGTTAGCTCAGAAATCAGGGAAGAAAGAGTTTATGTTGAACAGTTGCCACGGAAACACTATTTATACTTCCCTGCAGCTCCGGATCCTGGCTCTCCCATCCCCGCTCCCTGACCCCAGCCCGGCCACCGCTGTCCCCCTCCAGGAAGAACGTCCCTCACAGAGGCCGGGGCCTCCATCACCCCCTCCCTCCACTCGCGTTTTGGCCCCCAGCCCCGGGGTGCTCGCCCCCCTCCCCAACACCCAGCAAGACCCCCAGGGCCTCGCGGGGCTGTTCCCAGCTGTGTCCCGGAGAGTCTCCAGGGATTTTGAAGGGAAGCGGTGCCCAGAGCCAGTCCTGTCCCACACACACGCTGCAGCCCGTCCCTGGGAAGGGCCGTGGGGCTGCCCCACGCCCAGCAGACCCACAGCCCGGAGCNCCCATCATTAAATCCCTTCTTCATCCCTAATAGTTTGGGATTATATGAAGGTTAATATGTTTCAGGTTCCACACAAGTACAGCTAATTAACAAACAGTCCCCTCAATTCCCTTTAATGCCTACACATGTAATGCGATCGCTGCAATTACCTGCTTCCCAAAGCCATTACAAACCACAGAAAATTAGCTGGAACAGGTGATAAAAACCTTCTTTTATTGGTTCATAAAAGGAGCTGATCTCCGGGCAGCAGCTCCCCGCCGTGCAGCTGGAAGGGGCCAACTCCCTTCCCCAGGATCCCTGCGCTCCCCGCTCCCAGGAGCCAGCAAACACCATTTACTCCAGCCCCGACCTTCACCTTCGCTTGGGGGGTTTGGCCCAGGGTCGCTGCTTCATCCCACAGCACTGACCAAGAGCCAGCCCCACGTTCTACCCCTGAGGACGAGTCTGTGATCCAAGCAAAACCCAGCGGGTACCCCAGGCGAGGGAGCAGGGCTCCGCTCCCGAGGGACGCCCTCACGTACTCGGTGACACAGGGCGAGGGCAGAGCTGAAGCCCGTCCTGGCTCATTTGTCACCGTCCTCAGGTAGAGCTAAGCCACCATCCCCAGGGACGCAGGGCTAAAGTACTGGCACAGGGACAGCGAGAGCTGTTCCCCATCCACCCCCAGAGGGACCCTAAAAAAGAGCCCTTATCCACCCCCTCATCCTCCGCAGAGCCCAGGAGGGACCATGGATAAACCTCCTCCGCCCTCCCTCGGCCCCAGCCGGTGCCCTCTGCCCGGGGAGCCGCGCTGTCCCTGCCGCGGCCATGGAAACACTGGCGGATAAACTGCTTCACGTCTGCTCTGGGGAGCCGCAGAGGGAGAGACCCACTGCCAAGGAAGCCAACCAGCTCCCAGCAAATTGCTCCGCTGGTCTATTAGCCCTCGTTAAAGCCCTGTATCCATCAGGAGAGTTTCAATTCCCAGCTGCTGCACCTTGTTGTGCCTGTGCCTGCCAGATGGAAGAGCTCTCCGACAATCAGCATCTCCTCTGCCCCGTTATTCACACCGCAGGGGCGAGACATGGGCTCTCCACAGCGCCCGCGGCCCCAGGGGGCACCAGCCGGGCACAGGGGGTTTGTGCCCCAGCACCCACATCCCACGTACGGCAGGGAAACACCCCCCCGAGCTGTTGAGAGCCAACAGGTTGGCTCAGGAGACGCAGGGGCCCCCTCGCCCGGCACAGCGGAGGGGCAGGACACAGCCCCCCCATGCACCCCCTGCTCACTGCAGGGGCTCAGCTCCCAGTGCCAGCACGGCCCCAGCCCTCCCCGGGGAGCCGCGCTGTAGCTCCTGCCCGAGGGAGGCAGGTCCCTGTGCTGGGGGTCACCCTTCGGCTCCCGAAGCTGTAAATCTGAAACTCTTCGGCTGGTCTTTAGCAGAGGTTTGTCTGTGTCACACAGGCACTGCTCGGGCTCTCGGGGGTCCTGCTCATCACACCCCGGCCCATGAGCTCCAGCCGACCTCTCCACAACAGCACCTCATCGTCCCAGCACCCTCCCCGAGTGCCCAGAGCACCCTCCAGTGATGGACCTCCCGTGCAAGAGCTTCTTATAAATGTAAATTGGGAACAGCCTCACAGCACAGGAGGAAAATCACTGTAAACAAAATCTCCGTTGCTGTGGAAACCATTAAAAATAGATTCCCCACGCTCCCCCTTTTGTGATGGGTATTATACAGCTGGGTTCCTTCATTCCACATTATTATTACTTTTTAATTATGAATAATTTCCTCCCTTCTATAGGAAGACAGAGTAAAAAACAGAACTTTCCAAACGAGGGGCCTTTAGGATATGTTTCAATATGCAAATGAAGGCAAACATGCATGCTGGAGTGTTTACGCCACAGGGTAAAAAAAAAATCTTTCTGCATTAACCCTTCCTGTGCCACATTCCCTATTTTCTCCCCTCTCCTTCATCCGGGAAGGCCGGGGCGCCCTCGGTCCCACAGAAAGTCAGGGATGAAGGCAAAGAGCGGCAGGGCAGATGCGTGGGGTAACGCTGCAGCCCTGGGGGGACTGGGACAAGCGGGGTGCCCTGCTCTCCTGCCACAGACCGGCCACGCCACGCTTGCCTGCCCTCAGTCCTCGGGCACCCCGAGGCAGGGATGCTCCCGTGGAGGGATCAGCTTTGCCCTACAGGAGCCGTCCCCGCTGCTCAGAAGCATTCAGGCCAGCACAACTCCTCCGGAGCGACGCGCGAGCATCGCAAGCGGGGAGGGAGGGGTCACGCTGTCCCACGGGGATGGGGCACAACGAGTGCCCCCCTCACCGAGAAGTGACAGAAATCCCACTGTCCTCTGGCACTCCCCTCCAATACAGGATCCGGTCTCCCAGCAGAGGAAAGATTTAAAATTATTTGGAAAAACATGGTCCCATTCCAGAGTCTGACTCAGCTGCTATTTGCAGCCCTCGCCAGCGGGAGAGGATGCTCCTCCATCGGGAACGCGGTCGGGCACCGGCACCACGCCAGGTGCCAGCTGAGGGCCTGGCAGCACCGCGCCGCGGCCGCTCCCGCCCTGGCTGCCAGCGAGCGGACACCCGCGTGCCCCCGCGGGCATGCGGAAGGCTCCGGAGCAGGCTGGACCCCGGCCCACGGCCGTCGGTTCACTGGCTCCGCACAGGTTTCACGCCGCCATGGAGGAGCAGATGGAGGGCCCTGGGAACCCTCCCGGTGCCCGCTGAGCCCATGTCCTGCCCGCTCTGCCGATGTGCTGCCTGGCCCCACGGCACAGGGCACCCCCACGCCTGCCCCGGGGCGCGCAGGACAGACAGCCGCCCCTCTGTCCGTGGCCACCCGGCTCAAGGTAAGGAGCCACACAAGGAACAGCCAACACTGATGCGTCAAGGACTCCCCAGTTTAATTTCATTTCCCCAGGAGACAACCCGGTCTCCCGGTACAGGAGGGACACGACTGACTTTGACTTCAGGAGAGTTTCCGACACCCCATTACACAGCTCTCACGTCCAGCAGAGCAGCGCGCTCAAGGCAGACACATTACAGCACGGGCACAAAAAATGGGCTGGAAAACCACAAACAGGCCTGTCTTCGGAGTGTCTGATTTTCATCATTGAACACAGAAAGTTTTCTTCTGTTTCCTGCAGACACCAAACTGGGACAGGGCTGGAACCGGGCTGGGGCTGGCAGGGGGAGGGAGGGGGCTGCGCTGCAGCGGGCAGGAACCGCGACCGGCAGGAGCCGAGGAGGCGGCACCCAGGCACAGGGCAGCCTTTTCGGGAGCAGAGCATCCCAAGCCCAAACCCCCAGGAAGCCCCCTGCCCTCTGCCAGAGCTTGTGTCCAGCGGGACCCTCGGGCCAGCCCACGGCGGCACTCGCTTTCTCTACCCAGGGTGATCTCAGCACTCCGCCGCCTCCTTCCAGAAACCCCCGGAGAAAAGGAGATCCCTCCTCTACAGCGATGAGCTCTCTCAGCTCTCGCTGCAACCTCAATTTTAACCTGCCCCCCGGTATCAACACTGACCATTACGACTTACTGCAGCTCAGGGCTACAAGGGCCATTAGAGCAGGGTGCCCAGGGAGCAGGGGCCGAAGACGGCCGTGCTCTAATCCCACGTTCATTCGAGCTACCACATTCCCTGCCAGACAGATATCCGGGTTTGATCCGGAGATGTCAAGTGATGGAGAATCCCCCACAGGCTTAAGCTGCTACAGTGGTTAATTACCTTCCCTGATAAAAATATGCACTTCGTTTCTAGTCAGAATTTGTCTAGCTGGAGCTTTCAGTGCCTGGATCTTGTTATGTCTTTTCCCTGCTAAATTAGAGCACTCTGTACCCACAGAAATCTCTTGATCACAGCCTAAAACGACCTGCGTCGCAAAGCCACCTCTTAAACTTCTCTTGGATGAAAAGTTCAACCTACTTAAGCTGCATCTCCTGCAGCAGAGCAGATTTTCCAGACCGTGAACCATTTCTGTAGCTCTTTCCTGCACGTTTCCCATTTCTCTAGTGCTTTTCCAGCCCGGGCACCAGGAGTGGTCCCAGCATGCCGATGACGCTCCCATCACACACGCACCGTTCCTCTCCCATGGCCTCGCTGCGGGAAGCGCCTCAGTCACGCCGTTAGCAGATTGCAGCCACCATCGCCCTCGGGCAGAGAGGGGACCCCCAGCATCCCGCCCCGCTGCTGCCGGGGGGGGAAGGCAGCCGCGGGGAGCAGCCGCTCACCCCCCGGCTCCTGCCAGCTCGGTTCCCGAGCGGACAGTCCCCGAGCCCCTTGCACAGCCAGTGCCCTGCGCCCGGGCCAAGGGGACAGATGACGCCGCTGCCACCCCAGCGCCGCTTCCTCCAGGCTCAGCAGGTCCCTGTCACGGGTTTGTCACCACTGCTGCGGGCTGAGGAAACGGCCCCTCAGGGAACTCCAAATGCCTTAAAAACACCTTGTGAGCTTGCCATGGCCGGGGTGGGGTGTCAGCAACCACAGAAGGGAGGAGACCCAGGGCAAGTCCCTCACCCAGCACCCGCGGGGCACCTGCCTTTCCACCGGCTCTCCCGGTGCCACTCACGCCGGTGTCCACCCCAAAAGGCCACCAAGCAGCACCCAGCCTCCACTCCCACCCTGCCGGGATGAGCCCCACAGCGCCCGAGCCCTGCACTGACCCAGGTGGATGCGCTGCGGGATGCGGCTGCAGGGACCAGGAGCTCCTGCAGCGATGCCAGGGGAAGGCGGGATACCAAGGGAGAAACTCCATCACACCAACCTCCCCCTAAGGAACAGCCCAACAAACGGGCTCCATGTGGCGACCGGCGCCTGCAAACACGCTCATCTGGTAAAATAAGCCCCAGGCTGTCCCAGTGCCACGACCAAAGCTGAGAGAGGGGATAAGCCAGCAGATCATAGGGAATACTCACAGGTTGCCTGGCTCCCGTCAGCACACCCGCTCCAGTCAGACCAGCCACGACACAGGGAGGGAGGAAAGGTCTGCGCTGGGGACGCGGCGATGCACAGAAACCCCCGAAATCCTCCCCGGCTCCCGGGCGGCAGCAGCCTCCCTCCCCACGGCACAGGGTGCCAGGAGCAGCCCCGGAGACACAACTTCAGTGTGCTCCGTCAGGCAAGGTCCTGCTCCAGCCACAACTGCATCCTTATTTAATTCACAGCAATTATACTCACATTCTGCTAGACAAATAGATTTTACAAGCCCTCAGTTAAATGTGGATAATTACGGCTGCCTGCACCAGGGGACAGCCCTGCCCGGGCTCAGGAGGAAGAATCACATCCCGATTCCACTAATGCTGTAAATTAGCAAGGAGCATCCCAATGGCAGCAGAGTAATTACCAGCGATCGCATCCCCCCCTTCCTGGGGGCTGCTGCTCGCGCGCTCCCCCCGCCCCGCATCTTCCTCCCGCGCAGTGTGTGTGTTTTCAGGCATATGCTGCTGTTAATGGGGCTTCTGTCACTTCAGCTGCTGGCAGAGATTATTTTATCTCGGGAACCCTCTCCCTGTGCCAGAGCATAGGCTTTCGGCTCTAAATCATCCGCGGGGGAAACTCACAGGTGCAGACAAAAGAAAGCACCAACTTTTTGGCCACACGGGTTGTGCCGGGCAGCGCCTGCCAGGGGCTCCAACAGCACCAGGCAGGAGGGGGGACCCGGCGGGACAAGCCCCCAGCAGACCCCCAGGAATGCACTCAAGCCCAGCAGGCACGGAGCAGGCACCGAGGAAGGAAGGAGAGGGCACAACCACACTGACAAGAGCAGGGAAGACCCTTTGGTGCCCAATTAATGCAACAGCCGACACAGAAGGAGCTAGGATGAGTGCCGGGACAGGGATAGGCTTGGGAGAGGCTCCCACCTTGCCAGGACACCCAACAGCAAACACCAACCACAACACGGGGTCTGCAGAAGGACATTACATCCACCCTCTGCTTAACAGCCAGGGAAACTGAGGCACTCGGCAGCAAAAGGAAAATAAAAAAGCCACTAAGAGAATAAAACAAGCAGCACACCCCCCCCACGACGCCACTAACCTTTTACACCTCTTCCAGCTCCTCTCCACACCGCTGGACCTGCAGGCTGGGAGCAGAGCTCCAGAGCAACCCCCCCACAGGCAACACCCCCTGCCCCTCCTGGGGGGGCTCTTATAGGGCTGCTCCCCGCCCCGAGCCCTCATTGCCCCAACGGCCCGCAGGTGAGTGCGATGAAGGAGAAAATATCCTGCAGAAAACAAGGGAAGCCCCATGTCAGCAGCTGCCAGGGGCTCTCCCGTGGCCTGGAGCCCCCCCAAAGCTGGTGGGTAACAGGGTGCAGGGGGTGATGCCCCAGGGAGCCGAGGGGTCCTGAGCCCGTCCCCATGCAGGGACCTGGCTGGGGACAATCCCCGGTGGCCGGCGTGGCTGCCAGTGGGCTGTGCCACGTGGCATCCCGGCTCCTCTCTCCCCACCTGCAGCCACCGCGGCGGAATAAAGATAAATAACAAAACCAGAATGAAATCGCCACATTTTTCAAATCGACCTGTCAAAGTGAAGACGTGCAACCCAGCCTCCTGCAGCCCTGCGGCCCCCGCGGTCCAGCGCCAGCCCCCCGCGCACCCGGCGCAGCGGCACAGACCCCCCCCGCAGCACCAGAGCCGCGGCAGTGACGTGTGGGGCCACAGGCCGTTCGCAGTGATTTATTGCGGTATCACTCGGATGACGGGAGGGACGAGGAGCGGCGTCGCTCCCCCCCCGGCGCGAGCAGCACGCAGGCGGACGGGCTGCGGGGCCGTCCTGCAATGAGGACGCTGAGGGAAGCGAGGCCACCTCTGCACCCCCCTGCGCCTGCGGGGAACCAGCTCAGCCCCTCCAAACCTCGTAAGATCCCAGCCCAAGCTTTTCTTCTGGTGCCTGACGACAGACTGGGCAGCAGCTCTGCGATCCCGAGCCCTCGAGAGCTCCCAAACCAGGGCTTGGGGGGGGCAGATCCAGCGTCTGCCCCCTGCTCCCCAACCTGCCAGACCTCTCGGTCCTTGGGCGCTTGCTCAGGCACTTCAGAGCCCATGTGCGGGCAGGGCTTGGTCTGGGGGTGCTGGGGAGAAGAGTGCACTTCATTAAAATCATTAGTTTAACACAGATGGGAAGAGGAGAGCGGAGAGGCGAAGGCCGCAGTGCTGCCGGGTTCAGTGCCGGCTGCCGGACCCCACATGGGAGATGGGACCCGACGACCGCAGCGGCGGCCGAGCGTGTGGGACTGACCCAGCACGGCAGCCGTGCGCCCCCAGCTCACGCCGCCTTCCTTTTCACAGCCTGCCCGCTGCTGGGATCGCGCGTGAGAAGCCGGGAATACTCCTGCTCTGGGCACGAGGGCACGAAGGCTGGCAGCGCCGACGGCAATGCTGCGGAGCACGGGGCACCCGGAGCTGCTCGTGGTCCCGCTCCAGCCCCCAGCCCCGGCAGCACCGTGGGCTCTGCCCGGCGCTGCCATCCTGTGCCGGAGCATCGCCAACGCTCAGGCTGCCCGGGCACCCCCGAGGAGAGGGGGGCAGCGCTCCACGGCTGGCAAGGCGGTGCCGAGCAGACGGAGGCTCTGCAAGGCTCCTGCCAGGGAAAGCTCGTGCACTTTACCACTGCTGAGAAGCTTCTGTGTTCCTGAAATATCATCTTCCCCTGGGCAACTTCATATGCAAGTCTTGGGACTTGCCGGAGCATTAAACTGACATCTAGGTCAGAGCAAGGAATAGCTCAACGCCTCCAGGAAAAAGGGTTTTCCTTTCACATCCCAGTGCCTCCTCCACCAGCTCGATACCCAGCCTGGGAGCGAGCGCTTAACATGGGTGACCACTCCGAGCCCAGCGTGGAGCAGGCTGTGGGGGTGGAAAAGGGATTAAAAACATTTCTGAGACCTGGTCTCAAGATAAGCTGCCATTTCTGGAGTCCCCTCGGCTCCTCATGGTCCCTGGAGCAGCACCTCTGCGGGAAAAGGCTCTTGCAGAATTTAACATCCCGGGGGGAGCCCGGCTGGGCACGGGCAGAGCACCGAGAGCTGGGCCGAGGCCGGCAAACCGACTCTCACCATATTTTGCATGGCAGATGGCGTGTGAAGGACCAACGCTGTGCACAGAAGATGCGTCCTGGCCGGTGGTACCCATGACCTTGGTGGCGAACAGCCTCCCCCCCACACACTGGGGCAGCTCCCTGGGCGCCGTGTTTAATGACGGGGGTCCCGGGGAGGGCTGCGGAGGAGGGATGCAGCGTGGACCGCAGCGCACGCGGCACAGCCGAGGCTGCCGGCAGAGGCCACGGCCCCTCCGCTTCTCGGGAGGGAGCACCCAGCCGCCGGCAGCCTCATGGTGCGGTGCGACCCCCCCGGCTGCCCCCGCGGATAACGCTTGCGAGGATGGACGGCTGAGGGAGCGGAGAGCCCCTGCAGGCAGCGGGGTCACTGCCACCCTCACCCCCCCGGCACTGGCCGTCACGGCGGGGGGAAGGAGCCCTTGCTCTGTTATTTTGACACCATCACGCACCTTTCCCTCTACAGGATCCGGGGACGGCGAGGCAGGCGTTTGCCTTGAGGACGTGTCCCGGTGGCTGCGCAGAGCAGTGGGGCGCGATAGATCACAGGCACAAAACCAGGAGAGGGTGAGACGGGCAATCGGCCGGGGCCGGCTGTAAATCCCGGTGCTGCTGGGGCTGGGATGAGCGGGCTGGTGTGCGGGGGGGCGAGCAGCGGAGAGAAGAGGGTGATAACAAGAGTGGTGAGTGGTGCCGGGTCCACGTCCCGGCTGGGGCAGAGGCCTCGCCGTCAGGGAGACAAAGTGGAACCGCTCAAGTGCATCATTGATTTTTAATAAAAGCAGGTAACACTCTGGAAATCCAGCACTTGGCCCCGTTTTCTCTTCCCTGGTCGACCCACCGTCCCCCAGGCCCAGGTCTCTCCCCCCCACGGCTCTGCCCCGGGGCGGGGGGCTCGGCACAGACCCTGCTCCTGTGGGATCACCCCACGGGGGGCTGCTGCTGCCCCGTTCTCCTCGCCCATCCCCAAGAGATGGCTGCGGGGATTTGCAGGGACCCTGCAGGACCCGGAGCAGGCACCACTCCACGCTGTCCCTTTGCCAGGGATGGGTGCCCTGCTCCGCCACAGTGACCAAACCCCGCCGGTGGGGCCATCGTATTAACACCGGCAGTTGTGCCAGCGAGGAGAAACGGGCAGATGTGGGGAAGCCCGGGCAGCGGGACAGGCAGCGGGGACGGGATGGGGACAGGCAGTGGGACAGGCAGTGGGATGGGACGGGGACGGGCAGTGGGGCAGACAGCGGGGACGGGATGGGGACAGGCAGTGGGACAGGCAGCGGGGACGGGATGGGGACAGGCAGTGGGACAGGTAGTGGGACAGGCAGCAGGATGGGCAGTGGGACGGGACGGGGACAGGAGGGCGGGGGGACAGGGCTGGCCCCGCTCTCCTGCAGCAGAGCTTGGCGCACGCCGCGCGTGCGGCGCTGCCCCGGCGTGTCACGATGATTGAGTGCAGGATGCAGGCAGCGTAATGGTTTCATCAACTTAGCTACTTTTTATGAGAAATTTGTTCCAATACCTTCCCTTTCCCCGGCTGCTGTCACCGTAACAGATGCCAGGCCAGAAAGAATAATAATCCCGGTGGGAAACTTTGAACCGCAGCGAGCGGCTTCCCGGGGAGGGGGGCAGGAGGTGGGAGAAAACTCATTTTTGCAGGCGCTCAGGAGCACTCAGAGCCGCCCCCGCCTGACCCCACCGGGGCTGGAAGATTTGCTTGTGCCCTCCTCTTCCTCACCGGGGCAGGGGGGGATCACCACACGCAGATGTGCTGTGCTGGGGGTGGAACAGCTTTGGAGAGGAACCCTTCAGCCCCAGCCCAGTCCCTCCTGCTACCTGCCTGCTGGTCCAGCCCGCCCCCCCAGTAAGCACCAAAAATGTGTCTCCTGCCCCCTGGCACAACCCCCGCACCTATTTCTCCCCCTGCCACCTCTCGCCCCCCCTTGCCGCTCTGCCTGCTCCACTCGCGGCGCTGCCGAAGGGCTCGGTGCCGGCTGGCGAAGTACCGACCTCCCGCTCCCAGGCGCTGCCGGGGTGCGGAGCTGTGCCCCCGAGCACCCCGACACTCGCTCCTGACACCCCCAACCCTCCCAATTACCTCCAGTGCCTGCCAGCCACCTCCTGGGGCTCGGGAAACGCGCAGGGAGCCCCGACGAGGTCTGAGACGCAATAATGAACTGTATTTCGGGGCAGGCAGAGCGGCGGGGTCCTGTCCAGCTGCACCCCATGCTCTGCCAGGGATTGGGCAGCAGGGCTGCTGGCACAGCGCTGGCAGCTCCACGGCTGATGGACGGCAGAGCACCACGTCCCCCACGGTGCCCGGCGTGGGAATGCCTCTGGGGACAGCCCAGGCCATGCCGGGGAATGCGACCCCCGTTCGAGTCCCCGGTGTTGATGAGAGCCGGAGCAGGCGGAGGATGGGGACGGGCAGGACCGGGGCAGCTTCCCCCGCGCGCAGGGAAGCGCCAGGAGCCAACGTGGGGATTCCCAAGGCTGCGAGTGCCAGACCTGCCCTCGTGCCTGCCTGCTCCCGCGAGGAGCTGCTGCTTTGATATGAGTCATCGCTGGAAGACGAATTCTATTTAAAGGACGTTATTCGTAGAAAATTGAGTTTTAATAACAGGGCATCAAAAGAGGAGAAAATACCAAACTTCCAAGCGGAGCTAAGTTTCCGTATGTTAATTTATACAGCACATTCGCTGCTTGAAGGAATAAAAATCACGCAGAGAGCTCCTCTCTGACAAAGCAGCAAAGGGAGCCCCCTCCAGCTCCCTGCTCCTGCCGCGCTGGAGCATCTCCCGGTCACGGAGAGCCACCCCGGCCATGGCTCCTGCCGCCGGCACAGCTGGGACAGCCGAGGCTTCGGGCTCGCAGCTGCCCCGCGCCGCTGCCGCGCTCCCAGGAGCCTTCGGGCTCAGTTTAGCCTGCTGGTGGGAGGGCGGGAGGAGACAGCGCTGAGATTGCTTTAAAAATAGATCAAACCCTCTGCTACGGAGCCATTTTATTAGAGCAGCACAAGCTGTCGGGCTGGTGACACCTTTGCGAAACGCTCGGGTAAGTTTTCCCAGATGAATCTGAAAAGCAAGTGAGGGGAAGAGCGACAAAGACAGCCGGGCAGACTTGTTTTCCAACACAAAAAAAAAAGCAGGGGAGCAGCCTGCCCACACTCGCAGCCCCTCGCCCCGTCCCCAGNCCCGTCCCCAGCCCCCATCTCCCGGGCATTTTGGACCAGCCCTGACCACGTGACCCCGCTCACACCAGGTAAAGCATCGTCTTGCCCCACAGCTGCCCACCAAGGCTTCCCCCACCGGCTCCAGCCTTCCCAGGGCCATTCCCAAACACCAGCAGCGCCGCGGAGCAGCCGGAGCTCGGGGACATTGCCAGCTCCCAAACCTGGCGAGATCACGGACAATGGAAGCAAACCCAGTCCTGACGCTCTGCACTTGCACCGGAGCTCCCCAGTTTTCCCAGCTGCTGGATGCGGCCGCGGGAACCGCCGGGTCCTGGGTGTGCACCCACCCCGCTGCTGCCCCCGGCCCGCCCGCCGGCCCCCCCGGAATGCCGCAGACGGAGAAGCGGTTCACGACGGCAACTGACAAACGCTTCCAGCCTGGCCCTGAGTCAATCCATCACCTGATTTACCGGACGGCCCTCAGGCCCCCTCCCCAGCACAGGGCTCTGCCCCCAAGGGGAAAACGAGCGGGTCGGGGTCCAGCTCCAACAGAATTTTAAAAGTAATCAGTAACAGGGGGCACCTTTTCCCAGGTGCGGCTCGCTCTGCTCCCGCTGCCAGCAGCACTGGATACGGACGTGGAAAAACAGCCAAGAGGAGAGAGCAGCAGCCACCCACCGGTGTTGATGGGGGAGCGTGCGCGGAGGCTCATCCCAGCCTGGATGGTGGCACGTCCCGGCTGCCACGCAGGGAAAACGCCGATCTGGTGTCCAGGGATGTGGTGGGCTGCGCAGGGAAGGAAAGCGGAGAGGGAGCGGGGGGAATGGAGCCTGGATGGGGGACGGGCTGCTGGGAAATCGCGGGTTCCCCCCGCAGCCCCCGCAGCTCCGGGGGGTGCAGGGGCTGCCGTCCGTTGCGTCAGGGGAGCAGGGAGATGCCAGAGGACGACCCTGCGCCCCCGCGGTGCCCCTCCTCGCCACGCCGGCCACAGCGGGCACAGCCCTGCCCCAGCTCCCGGCCCTCCCCAGCACCCTCCCCCCGCAGGCTGCCCAGCGGTTCCGGGGCTCAGCTCCAGCGGCTGGCCCTTCCCAGCCGGGCACGGCAGAGGGAAAACCCGATGCCGAACGGGAGGCCCTGGCTCGCGTCCTGCCCCGTGCCCAGCGAAGCCCCCCGGCGCCCGAGCCGCAGAGTTGATTTCGGCACAGCCCCGCGGCTCGCAGCATCCATCCCCAGCTCCCCCTCGCCCCCTCTGTGCACCCCACAATTGACTCATGTTTTCAAAAGGAAAACTGGGGCGGGGGGGAAATACACAGAAATGCCTCAGAATCCAATCTCAGAGAAAGCGGGGGAGCTCTCCAGAGAGGAGGAAAGCACTTTCCATGTAATTCACCTTTTGTCATTTAATCACCACTCCTCTTGCTGCCGGCAGCAGCCGCACGGCCGGGTAATGGCCGCGCGCTGGGAAATCCACGGCAGGGCCCCGGGAACGCTTGCTCCGCAGGTGAGCAGGGTCCTGCCCTGAGCCGAGCTGCCTCGGAAAAACTTCCATCCCCTGGCCCAGTTTGCCAAGGAAAGAAGCTGATTTCCTCCGCTCCGAAGCAGCTTACAAAGCAGCTGGCGGAACGCCAGGCTCTTTTTAGAGAAATGTTAATGATGCCCAGGGAAGAGCTAATCATGTGTCATGGAAACAACTTTGTGCCAGTCAAAGTGCTGCACGGCCCCGGCCCCGCGCGGGGCGGCCGGGGGATGCGGTGGGCGCAGGCGAGGGAAGGAGCGGGGCCCCTCTCCGTGGTGGCACCGCGGGGATGCCGCGGGTCAGCCGCTGGGGTCCGGCGATGGCCCCCGTGCGCGGGTTTAGCACCCGCAGCTCCCACGGACGTCTCCTGGTGAAAGCCGCAGATCCCTCCTGGCCCCGGAGACCAAGGCGAGAGCAGCACCCACCACCGCTCCGCCTCGGCCGGTACCAGGGGATGGAGCAGCCGCTCCAGCCCAGTGGGGCCAGGACACAGCCCTCCCGCAGCGGGGGGCAGCAGCCACCCCCTTCCCGGGAGCATCACCCCAGTTACGGGATCACAGCAGACAGACGGAGCAGGACAATTGGCGGGGTACCAGAAATAGCTGGGACAGGCTACGGACGGGGGAGCTCTTCCAGGAGGGACAAAATCCAAAGGAATCAGAGGGGAATGTCACCCACTCGGGAGCAGGGACTGGGCGAGTGCCAGGGGGGGGCAGTCCCCGACCTGCACCGGTGACCAGCACCCGCCCGGCCGCAGCGCCCGGCACCCGGAGCCCTGCCGTGGGGGGAGCACGTGCCACTCCCCAGAGCCTCCTGTTTGCCCCAGCGCCGCACGGCTGAGTCCGTCTAAATAACACAAGAGCCAACAAAAATACCTCTGTACGTTTGGGCTCCAGGAGTAAAGACAAGAGGACCTGAGAGGCCCCATCCTTCAGCTGTGAAACCAGCAGAGATTTACTCAAAAGAGGAGTAAATAAAATCCTCAGCAGGAGGAATAAAGCTCCCAGAGAGCAGAGCCAGAAGGAAATGGGTGAATAACCCACCGGCAGCGCCTGAGCGGGGCGAAGGGAGCCTGCGAGGGACGGGGGGGGGGGCAGCGGCACAGAAAACCCGGGGGGCCGGGCAGCAGGGGCA
>VXBO01013635.1:66851-82440 GCA_013400135.1 Rhinoptilus africanus
ACGCAGGGAGCAGAGGCTTCAGCCTGGGGGGGCTGGCGGCCCTCGAGCCTGGAGCCGCCAAACAGCAGAAAGTTCAAAATGCTGAACATAAGGAGTACGGGAGAATTTCTGCTCTAACCTGGAAAAACACCCAGAGAAACATCGAGGTACATTACTCAGTTACAAGCTGACTCTGAGTCACCATCTCCTCTCTCTGTGAAAAAAGCAAGAGTGTTTCTAGGCTGCCTGGCGGAGGTTTCCAGGAGAGCGCGGGCAGCAGCCCCGACGCCGCGCCGCATCCCTTCCAGGGGCTGGGAGGGAGCAGGGCAGGGCTGCCAGGGACGGGGGGACGCTCCGGGCAGCCGACAGAAGGACAGAAGGACGGAGGAGCTCATGCTGCGCAGCTTCTCCTCTAGAGATACGCGGGAGCGGGCACTGGGGAGGGAGGGGAGCTGTTTAAGCCGAAGGACAATGTTGGCACAAGTATAAACGGGTGGAAGAGGCTGCAAAGAAAGGGAGGCAGGAAGGAAACCAGGAGGTTTCTGTGCATGGGGTGGGACAGGCACCATCCGGAGAGCGCGGACCAGGAGCAGGGGTCTGGACCTCTTCCTAAAATGTGCCTTTAAACTCCTTTCAACTGGTACTGGGACGTTTCACCCTTTCCATGACAAGCGATGGCCCGCAGCCGACCAGCTCCTCTGTGTGCCGGCAGAGCAGAGCCGCTGCCGCCACCGCGCCGGAGCCCTCCGCACCGCAGCCGTGGAGCACCGCGGCCGGGCACCCCGGCTCCCCGCGCTGTCCAGATTGCTTCCCTAACTCCCTGCAGAAAGCCAGGCTGCTAATCAGATGGAAAGTCTCCATCCCATAATAAACAGAGTGTACTATTTATAAACCTGAAAACGTCTTTATTATTATTATTTTCCCCCAGAAAAAAAAAAAAATAATAAAAACCCTCTTGCACAATACTGTTAAATACTCCCCACCAAGGACTCGCAGGTCTGCGGGGCTGGTACCGCTTCCCCAGGCAGTGCCCAGTGGAACAGATGGCAGTGTGGGCGTTAGGTACCAGCCTCCTGGCAATCTGAACATCTGTTACCGTTAGAAAATGCTAATTGCCATCAATCAGGACAGCACCTACCCACATTTACATGCAAGCACAAAAAAATTACGTCTAAATTTCTCCGAGTACAACACTTGCTGCATGTTAAGTAACTGGAGCTGCTCAGACGCTGCAGGGCCGCCTGGCACCGGCGGCCGCGGGCGCTGCACCACAGCTGAGCGCCCCGCAGCACCCGGCCCCCCCACAGCACCCGCAGCGGGGACCCGCTCGTGCAGACGAGCATCCTCGGGGCAGAGCCCTCCCACCGCAGCCACCTCTGTCTCCTGCCCGGCAGCGCTGCCACCGGCGTGGGACACCCCGGGGAGGACAGTCCCCATCCCCTTGGCATCCCTCTCCGCTGGGTGCTGCTCCCGGCTCACCCGGACACGCAGCAGGAGCACTGTGCCCCCACCTTGCCCCCCTCCTCTCTGATGCATTGCCACATCCCGGCTCGCAGAGGCCGCCTGGCAGGAGCTGCCCCCTCACCACAGCCCCCGGGCAGGGCCGGCAGTGTCTCGCCCCACGGGACACCGCGAGGGACCGCTTGAATCCAGCTGGGAAATGCCCAGCCCTGGCTGGTCCTTGTGGCCTGTCCTACGGGAACAGGAGATACTCTCCATCCCCAGAGAGCGCAGGAACAGACACAGCCCCACCGCGGTTTATCACACTACGCCACAGGAGTTGCAGGGAAAGGTCTGGAGAAGCCCACACCAGCTTCACCATGGGCAGCCTCTCCTGACGGCCCCTCTCAGCCCCGAGGGTACCCCAGCCCGGCCCCCCCTCACCCAAACCCCCGGCAGCACCATGGGCTCCACAACGGCGCTTGGAGCATCTTCCCTCGGAGGCGAGGGGAGGCACCGGGGCACCAGCCGCCGAAGCGAGACGGCAGTTCCCGTTTTGAAGCAGCAGAGGCACAAATCTCGGATGGCAAACTCGGACACAAAGTTGAGGCAGAGAGGCACGAAAACAAGAAACCTGGAGCAAGGCGATCCCCGAGGCACAGCTCCCTGCGCAGCGGCCCCCAGGGATGCTCGGAGAGCCGGAGCCGTGGTGCCGGCCCCACTCCTCACCCCAGGCGCTGCCTGGGCCCCCGCCGCCCGCGCAGCGCCGCGCTGCGCCCGAATGCAAATGATGCTCCGGGCCGCTGCCAAGATCTCCTTGTTCCTTCCTCAATTCAGGACACCTCTCGGTGCTGCAGCCCTCACGGAGCTGGGAGGCAGCTGCAAGGGTGTCACAGGAGCGCGCTGAGGTGCAGCCAGCAGCGACGACTCTTCCATGGCAAAGAGGACCCTCAAAGGGCTGTTTTACCCCCACGGCGGCCGCTTCTCTGGGGCTTGCGGTCCTGCATCGCAGCTGGGAGACAAACTTCCTATTGCAGAAGCCTTTCTACCTGCTGCGCTCTCAGCCCTCTCTGGCTTCTGGTGGCGCCCACGTGGCTGTCGCAGACCTTTGGACACCGTCCCTGCCCGTTTCGGGGGTCGTGGTGGAGCCCCACCGCCCGCGGGGGCAGCAGGGTGGGCAGCGCTGACTGGCCCCAGCCCCGGGGCAGGGAGCTGTGCCCGCAGCCACCCCGTTGTCCTGGGGGCTGCGCCCCAGTGGCGACGCCAGACCCGGCCCCGCGGCACGCCGGAGGCGGTGCGGTCAGTGAACCCCACGCCACGCTCCCGGGGAGCAGAAAGCCCCACTTCTTGGGGGCATACATCCCACCCCACGGTCGCCCCTCATCTGTGGGGCTGGCAGAGCCGGGGGGGTCTCGCCTCACCATGGCAGACCCTCCCCAGCACTGGGGGTGTGCAGCACCCGCCATCCCTGCCCTTCAACACCCCCGCCAGCACCCGGCACTGCCCAGGGGGCTCAGCCCTCCCGGGGCGCTGCCACACACCCCTCCTGGGGGGCTCAGCGCAGGCAGCGGCACCATCCCACGGCACCCGCTGCGGCAGCGGTGCGGGGGCTTCCCTGACTGCAGGCACCGCTGCCTCGGCTCCTGCGGAACACTCAGGCTCTTCCCAAAGAGGGGCGAGAGGAGTGAGGAGGAGCGATCCCGCTGCCGAGGTGACGGAGCCAGGGGCATGGGATGGAGGAGCCATCAGGGAGCGTCGGCAGCGCCTCAGCAGACACACTGCGCTCTTCCCACAGCCGAGGGAGCGGGGGATCGCGGTGCACATCTACCCTCCTTGCAGCCAGTACGTCACGGTTGTTGGGCTTTGGCTCCATCCCCTGGTTCACCCCACGTCCCGCCCCGGCCCTGGCTCCATGACAAACTCCCACCGGCGCGAGCAGGTTGCAGCACCGCTGCTCGCTTCCCGCAGCTCCCACCATTACTCAGCAGCCGAGGGAATCGCTCAGAGCTACAAGGTCACTCAAAAACACCATCTGTCCAAGAACCGCTCCTCGCCCTGGAGGGAGCAGGAGAGAAATTACTCCAACGCGCCCAAGGCCACCGTCCTCCCCTCCGCCGCCCCAGCTGCACCTCAGCAGCTCGCCTGGCCCCGGCTGCAGTGAGGGGGGACCACAGCATCCCCCTCAGGGAGATCCCCATCCCTCGCACCGTCGAGCCGGCCCTGGGCAAGCAGCAGCCGGGCTGGGACAGCCTCCTGCGCCAGGAGCAGGGAGACTCCGCATCACCAAGGCACACAGAGCCTCCCAAAGCGCCCGGGTGCAGAGCGAGGAGGGTTCGGTGCTGGGGAGGCCACGGCTATAAATCCACCTGCCCCAGGCAGGGAAATTCGCCGGGCCACCAGGATAAAACACATTCCCCAAGCCACGGAGCAGCTGCTGGCCACAGCCCAGGCAGCGGGCGAGCGAGGAGGAGCACGGATGGCAAGCAGCACAAGAACAGTGTCTGGCCAGCCCCGCTCAGCCAGGGCCAGCCAGCGGCCACCACCCTGGCTGGTGGCCCCCCCAGTCCAATGGCGGGGCTCAACGATGGGTGGAACGGTTGGGGCTCAATGGTGGGGGTGCGACATACCTTGCATGGGGGGGACCAGCCATGGGAACACCATGACAGCCCCCAGGAACCGCCTGCTCCAGGCCCCCCCTCCAGCACCGCCCGGGGACTATTTATGGGGAGCTGAAGTCACTGGCGCTCGGGCTCTGCAGCCACATTCGTCTCTGCTTGTGCTACTTCTGCGCTCCAAAGTGTCACAACACGGGTGCTATCTTTACCGAGGCGCTTGTCCCCCACACGCTGTGTCCCAGATGCACTTTCGTAGCTGCTCGCAGCCAGGCGCTTCCCCAGCCCCGTTTTCTCGCCAGGAAAGGCTCGGTGCGGCGCGGCGCGGGGCTGGCAGTGACGGCTGGGCGCTGAGCGGAGGGACGCTGACTCACACCCAGCCCAGCCAATAAATAAATATTTGACTTGAGTTCATTTGCAAACTCAGTGACGGGGAGCATGTCCAAGGCGCTCAAGTGGTGCTCGGAGGCGGGTGCCCATGCTCGGGGCAGCGCGGCCGCCTCCGATGAGGGGCAGGAGCAGCACCCGGCCGTACCCCCCGGCCGTGAGCATCCCCACGGCTACTTCCCACCTTCACCCCCAAACCCCCATGGCTCTACCCCCCCTTTCCAAGGCTCCCGGCCACAGCGCTGATGGCAGAGGCATTGCCCCCGGGGCTGCACCGCAGCAGGGTCGCCCACCGGCTGCCCACACCTCGGTGGTCCCAGGACCCCGCCACCGGCCCCAGGGCCCGTGGGCTGGTCCTCGTGGCCCTGCAGCGAGCCCCGCTGTGCGTGAGATCCCTTCCATATGGGAGCAGCCAGCGGAGCTGCCAGCTCCCAGCTCCAGCGCTTGCCACTACATCTGGAAACTCTTCTCACCCTTAATTGTTCTTAATGCTTTAACACGCGGAGTGACTAATAAGACACTAATTGGGCGGCATTAGCAGGGAGAGCCGGAGCGGGGAGCACGGCTGGCAGTGCCCTCTGTGCCGAGCCGGCGCTCTCCCAGCCCCTCGGCTGCCAGTGTGCCGCGAGTGTCATAAATCACCGCAAACCCCAGCGCTTTTCCCTTCTCGGCCTCTCCCAGCGCGGTGGGAAACACGTTTCCAGCAGCGGGGAGAGCAGAGAGCTGCAGATTTTAGCTCTGTCTCACGGCCACCTGCGCCCCGGGAGCAAGGGAAGGGAGGACACAAGGTCTCCTCAGCAGCGATGCCCCCCACACTTTCCCCCCGCCCCGCAGAAAGGCACCCGCTGGCCCCAGACCCCCATCGCTCCCTCTGGCACCGAGCGCAGGGCTGCCGAGTCCTCACACCGCCGCTGCCACCGGCATCGCCCGCCCGCGGCTCCTGAGCCGGACACAGCCGGGACGGGCTCCCACTTGACACTGCTCACGCCGAGCAGATGCCAGAGGAGAAGTGATGAACAGCCGCGGGGAATGCGCCCGCTCTGGGGTGATTTACGGCACCGGCTGCAGCTGCCGGGGCGCGCTGGGGCAGGGGACGCCTGTGCTTGGGACACTCCTGTGCCCTGGAGAGCCCTGGGTGACAGCCCCCCACCACCGGTCAACCTTCCCGGTGCCTCCCACGGGGCTGTCAGCCCTGCTTGTGCCTCTGACAGCATCACCCTTTCGCTGGAGCCGCTCGGCAGCGGGAAATAGGCACAAATCTTGTTACACACTGGCTAAGCCTCCCTGGGCATGTTTTCTATAAATCTCCTGGAATTTATTATATGATAACTAGCCTGGAAAAGCTAAATTAAATCCACAGCCAAGAAACTGACTTTCAAGTGTGACCTAATTTACTTGCTCGGAGGGGAGGGAGGGAGCGGGGATCCCGGTGCCAGGCGGTCCCGGGATGACCTCCCCGTGCAGCCGCACACCCCCCGTCCTCCTCCTCGCCGTGACTTTGGGGACGGAGCTGCGCAGCCTTTCATGTCTGAGCGGATCTCGCACTCCCACTCGCTGGAACAAAAGCGCCTCGAGGGCTCCCCTGTCAGATGTTTCTCCATTGCTCATCTTCAAGCCTTCCTTTAAGGCGCGCTCTCCTCCCGGGGGGGCTCCGGCGGGCCGGGGGATGATGGGGAGAGTCGTGGCAGGGGCTCCGCATCGGCACCTTCACCCGCGCTCCCGGCAGCTCCCCGCCAGCCCAGCCAGCCTCGCGCACAGCACCAGCACCCGCGTTGGAGGCTCACGGCCGGCAACCCGAAGCCTTCACGCGTGGCCCTGGCGAGGAGACGGCTCTCGGGGAGGGGTTTTAAGGGCAGAGAAAGCAGCGGTGAGATCTGGCTGGCGAAAAGGCTCAGTGGACTGGGCATGAGCGAGCCCATCTCTGCCCCGGTGCCCAGAGCCAGTCCCGGCAGCACCGGCTGCACCGGCCTGGCCAGACATGGCATGTTCCCGCGGGATGGGCACCTCCTCCCTGCGGCGGGGCACAACGCGCATCCCTGATGGGCAACAACCCGACACCAAACCCCCGTGAAGAGCAGCACAGCCCCAGCGTCCCAGGAGGAACTCCTGGTGCTCCTGCTCTGGGCAGGGCGCACGGAATGTGCCAGCTCCGGAGCATCGCGGTGCTGTGGGGCACAGCCCCACGCTTCCCCCCCCCGGCCAGAGGCCAGGCAGGAGCGCGCACCCCCTCGTCCCGTCGGCCCTGCCGCCCTCCGGGCTCACGGCTCTGAAGGCGAGGTGGGCAGAGCGGGACCGCGGTGCTCCGGCAGAGCCGGGGGAGGGCTCGGGGCTGGCACGCCGGCGCGGGCTGTTGTTCTGAACGCAGCGCACTGGCAGAGCCGCATGTGGGAAGCTTGCATAATAGTGCCAGCCCACACTACGCCTGCTCCTTCCCAGCATGATCAGCCCCTCGCTTTCATGAGCAATAACATCCACCCAAAGTTTTCTAAAAGACAAAAAAAAAGCTTCAAGGTGATACGCAGAGCTCTGCTGCCTTCAAACTGATTAATGCAGCCGGGGAAATCCATCTGCACAGAGCCCAGGCTTCTCTAATCCCCCGCTTGGGACGACCTCTGCCCCAGCCGAGGGACGAGGATTCTCAAACTCCTGCTCCTTATTCCATGATTTCTGAGCACGCACTTGGGGTCTGGGCCAAGCAGAGGAGCCGGGGAGCAGCACAGCGAGGGGGGCGATGCACCGGGACCCCTGTGGGGGGCCCAGCGATGCACAGCTCCGCCAGCACCCCCTCCTGCCCCCGCGCTCCCCTCGGTTCACAGCAGCCAGGGAAAGAGTGGTCCCAGCTCTGGGGGTCCCCGGGAGCAGCAGACGGGGGGGGGCAACATGCCGGGAGATGCCCGCAATGGCACACAGTGCCACGGGGCCGGTCCCCGAGCAGTGCCCATCCCCAGCCACCGCGTTGACAGCGTGGCGGTGACAGTGCTGCCGCGGCCCCTCCAAGAGCCGCCTGCACCCTCGGGCACTTGCAACGCTGGGAGGAACCTGGGAACGCTCCTCTGGAGGAGAAAGCCAGGCTGCCTTCGCTAGGTTTAAATTTTAACCACTCGGTGGTCTGGTGCCAGCTCCCAGGGCAGGCTGGTGCCAGCACGAGGCAGGATTTCAGTCCCTGTAACGTGACCTGACAGGGACGGGTTCAAACCAACCAAGTGGGAACCCCACAAGCAGTTTTTGCGGCAGGGTCTGTGCCGGGAGCGGGGTGTTGGTGGGTCTGGCCGGGCCGTGGCACACAGGGCTGTGCGTGCACCGCACTCGCGTGCCCCCCATCTGTGCAGGGGACCCCCGAGGTCCTGCGCACCCAGGACCCCCGCGCTCCTGCAGCGAGCAGGACCCATCCCCGCGGGGCAGCAGGGACCCCAGCCCGTGGGGCAGCACCGGACACATCCCCCCCTGTCCCACCAGGACGGAGCGGCCGCGGCTTCTCCCTGTGATGCTCCCCTTCACCAGGTCATCTCACGACAGCCTGGACCTCAGGCACTTGTGCCCCTACGGGTGGGCGCGGGATCGGATCCCAGTGCTGGTGCAAAGCACACAACGGTGAATCGTGGGCTGCTGCCCCAGGCACGGCCCATGGGAAGCAGCAGCTTCATCCTCAACCAAAATCCGTCTCCATGTCCCCCCTTACCTGGGCTGCTCGGTGGGAGCGACGTACCTGGAGGCCAGGAGCAGGTACCTCGTGCTGCCGTCGCAGGTGGGAGCTCACACTCGCGTTTGTCCCTTGGTGCCGTCGGGAAGAGCCGTCGGGGTCTCACAGCAGCAGCTTCTCAGCCTGGAAGAGAGAGGGAGAGGCTCCAGTCCCGTCCCTGTGTAGGCTTCGCTGCTAATAACGGAGGAGGACGCGGCAGAGCTCAGCGCCTCTGAGCACCACGGCTTGCAGGGACTCGCACGGTGCTTGTCCCACTCTTTTAACAGCGGAATGATCTCACGGCTGGAGAGCAGCTCTGGAGCGTGGCCCGGCTGACCCACAGGCACAGGGGCAGCCCAGCAGCAGGACCCTGCCCACCGGCAAAGCCCACGGAGCGGGGGAAGCGTGTCCGGCCCTGGGGGATGGGGCCTGGCTGCCAGGGCACACAGCAGGTCCCTGGCTCGGGGGTTCCCAGCGGGAACCACATCCCGGTCTCCACACTGATGGAGGATGCTGAGGCTGGTCCTGCCTCCCTGGGGAGCACAAGTCCTGGCTCAGCAGAGCACACAGGATGGAGACAAGGGAAGGCCAAGGCTTCTTCTAGAGGGGAAAAAATACCCCATCGACCCTCCCTTCTCCCCCTAAAGGCTCCTCGGGGGCAGCCCGCAATCCCACCTCACGCTCAGCAGCTCTGCTTTGGTTTGTCCAGCCCAGGTTGAATGGGGAGTAATTTCGCAGTTTGTCCCCCATTGTAATGGGACGTTTTTCCCTGCTCACCCCCCCGGGCAGCCCATCCATCACGGCACCCAGCGGCGATGTCCACCCCGCGACCTCCGCCAGGCAGCCCCCCCGCCTGCCGTGAGTTATGGTGCCTGCACCGCGCAGCGGGACGGGCTCAGCGCTGGCTCCGCACCGGGAGCTGAGATTTATCCCCTCGGCGGAATAGGGGGCAGAGGCCGGGAGATAAGTCACAGCAGAGCTGCAGGAGCGTCTCTCAAGGTCCCCCAAGGTTGGCTCATTAAAAAGCAAGGAAAAGAGGAAAGAAAAAAACCAAAATGCCCGCAGTGGTGTGGCTCAGGATCACCCCCCCTTCACAGCAGCCCAAACCGAGAGGGAAGTGAAAGGGTCTGCGGCCGCCCCCGGGGGAGGCTGCTGGCTGGGGCCGCGCAAAGCCACCAGCATCCCCCAGCATCCATCCCAGGAGGATCCCGATACACGAAGCCACGGGCGCCCGGCGGGGGGAATGCCACCTCCCAGCGGCGCAGGAGCGCGGCAGCCCTGGGGAAGGGCAGGAGGGCGAAGAAGCAGGTGAGGGGCAGCCCAGAGGCTCGCGGGTGCTGGACCGGGGAGGATGCGGAGCAGGATGGGCAGAGGGGTGCCAAGCACAGCACAGAACTGCCCTGCGGCTCCCCGGCCTCCCGGGGAGGAGGTGGCCAGGGCCCCCGGGTGGGCTCGATCCTGTGGCCATCTCCGTTGGCACAGAAAGCCCACAGCCCCGCCGGTGACACCCGTCTCCTGCTCTTCAGGCTCCAGCATCCCCGGCCGCAGAGCAGGGACGGACACCTCTGGTGGCACGTGTCCCCCGGCCCCAGGAGCAGGCTGGAGGGCATGGACATGCTGGGACCAGCACCTGCAGTCGCCCAGCTCTGGATACAGCCATCGGACTCTGCCGCAACACCCAGGCATGCCAAGCACGCTGCCGGGAGCAGGCACCATCCTACGACGGGGACCCATCACCGCTTTTGGCGAGAAACCACAGAAAACCCCCAGAGAAGCCGTGAACGGCACAGAAACTCCCCAGCCTCCCCAGACTTGCTGGAATTCCCCTTCTGCCTCATTAGCCCTGCTCATTAGGCTCTGCTCCTGATTAGCACACNCAACCGGCCCAAAGCGGGCGCTTGAGGCACCAGCCGTGTTAAAGCTGTGAAGGAGCCAGGCACAAGGGCTGGGAAGAACAGGAGGATGGATCATCTCCCCGGAGTTCCTGCACCAAAGACCAGGAGGATCATCTCCCCCGAGTTCCTGCACCAAACAGGGGAAAGGATTGACCCAGAGGTCACTGAAACGTCAGCTCCTGCCTGAGCCCAGCTTCGCTCTCGAATCGCTTCCCTCGGGACGTCAGCGACCAAGAGCCCTCTCCCCCGAACCCCAGCCCAGCACCGGCGGCAGCACCCCTGGGTTTCCTCCCCTTACTTCCAACACGAACTCAATTAGCTGCAGCTTCCACGCTCACATTTGGGGTTTACCCAAAATCGAAAAAACCCCATGCACATACAGCGAGTGCCGGATATGATAACCACGGGGAAAACTCTACGGCATCCCTGAAACAAGATGAACACAGTAATATTTTTTCAGCACCTTCTATTTTCAGCAGCAAACCCACGCGTGTGCAGGGGGACGGCGTGTTCCCCACCGGCAGAGCCCCCTCCCGCAGCATCCCCCCCGCAGGGAAAGCGGCGCAGCCGATCCCCACGGAGCATCTCTCCCGGGAGCCACCGGGCTTTTACTACACAATAAACCACTGCGATTAGATCTACAAGCCAAGCCCTGGAAGGCTGAGAGGTTTTATCAAAGCCAGCAGCACCCCAGGGGGGAGGTGGGAAGATAGGGGCAGTTGCCCGCGGCATCCGCCATCCCAAGGCCAGCCCGAGGGCTGCTGCTGCGGCGGGTGCAGGACCAGGGCTGCGACTGCTCATTTTTCGGGACACGAGCCCCCGCCGCTGTCCCCACACTCCCAGGAGGATGCTCGGCCCCAGCCCAGAGCGGTCTGTCGGATTTCACCCTGGCAATGGGGTGATGGAGAAATCCCCCTCGTCGGGGCAGCGCTGGAGGGAAAGGCGGGGGGGTGTGAAGGCGAACACCCGCAGCGGTCTCTCCCTTGGTTGCAGGGAAGGGGGGGGAGCGGAATTTTGTTTCCTCAGAAAACGCAGTGAAGCAGCACTCCGAGCCTGTGCAGCCCGAGATACAGCTCCTGCTCCAGCCCAGATCGGGAGCTATTTCCCACTTATCTGTGCTGCGGCTGATATCTGTGCAGCAGAACACAGCGTCGGGTAATAGGATTTTGATGCTGAACAGAAGATGTTTTTTCCCCGAGTCTCACTTACGTCACACCTGGAGGTATCCATGGCCATAGAGGTGACACAGAGGAAGGCTAAAGAGTTTCGACTCTTGCGCTGAGGGAGCAGCTTCTCCTTTAGCTGCAAAACAGCAGAATTAAAGCAATCTAATATTAGCCGCCCGCTTTGTGCCCCAGCCCCAGCACAGCCCCGGGCAGGGGAGGGAGAAGAGCACATCCCTGCTGCAGCACCCCTGGCCCCACCGCCCGCAGCCCTGCCCGGCAGGACCCTGCTCCTGCCCCCAAACCCCCGCGGGAGCAGGCAGAGCCCCCCCCGGGCCCTGGGGCTGTGCAGGGGGGAGCCAGCACCCCCCAGGCATCACCCGCTCCCGGCGCGCCCCCGGCCCCGCGCTCCGCTGTCAGCTGCATCCCGCACGGCGGGGACCACCCACGCGCAGCAGCAGCACGGAGCCAGGCTGGGGGGGCAGAGCTGCGCTCACAGCTGCCTCGGGGAAAGGGGAGGAAGGCTTGTCACCTCCCTGCCACCCTCCTCCCCGTCTGAGCGAGAGGAAGGTCCCACGCACCCCCGCTGCCGGAGCTGGGAAAGTCTCTGCCTGCCACAGACAAAACCAAATGGATGGGAACCACCTCCGCCGGGCGCGGGTGACATCTCACCCGGGGGGAGCGCTGCTGGCGCGGCGGCGGGGCTGTCACCGCCTCCCACGGCGCAAGCCGGGCGGGCGAAGGGCACTTGCAGAAACGCAGCGGGCTGGCGGTGGACGGCGGCTTCTGAGCACCCGCAAGAGAGGAAAGTGTGGGCAAGGCCAGGCTGTCCGTCAGCGTTGCGCAGCGGGGCTCGGGCACGCTGGAGTGGCCGGGCTGCCAGCACACGTGCTGCCAGGCGCATGCGGGGTGCACGCTGCTCGCGGAGCACACGCTGCTCGCAGGGCGCACTGCAGCACCGGGGAAGCCCTGAGCAGGCTGCGAGCAGGCACGGGGCTGCACGAGCCCGAAGGAAAGTGCTCGTTAAGGAGCGAAGCGGGGAGGCAAATCGAGGCGCTCGGGGAGCAGGATGCGTCCCCGCTCGCAGCATCTGCATTTTCCTAGCCCAGCTCCAGAGAACTGGGAGTTGTCACAGCCGTGGCAAGGAGCCGCTGCACTGAAGGTGCGCTGCTGTTAGATAAAAGAGCCGGGAAAGAAGTGAAAGACAGGGAATGAACGGAAGGAGAAACCATCTTGAACAAAAGGATGGAGAAAAAAGTGCCGGGAAGTGCTGCAGGAGCAGTGGAGTGGGGGACGGAAGGGATGTCAGCCACCCCTGGGCCCCCCCACCAGCTGGGAAAGCAGCCTGTGGGGCACGATTCCCCCCGGGCTTTACAGCTCTACAGTCCTCCTGCAATTCTGCCTTCAGTGTTGCAGTCAGGAACATCACCCTCTGCCTTCTTACTCACCCCCGATGCTCTGAGCAGCGCAGGGACCACGAGCGGCCGGGACACGTCACCACCCACTGCCAGCGGCAGGAGTGGGGCCGGGGTACGGCTCCCACCGAGCCCCAGAACCGCTGTGCAGATGCACCCTGCCCCTCCGGCACGGGCAGCCGTGACAGCCCCCGCCATCCCGCACCGCCACGGCGAGCGGCACCGGTGCAGCGGTGACAGCCAGCAGCTCACCCACAGCCAGGGAAGGGGGTGCAGCGCTGCGGGGCACGGCGGCCGTACCGCAGGCACCACGCACGGGCAGCGCGTGCCCGGACCCGGGCAGGGCCAGCGCGGGCAGCACCTGCGGCGGGGGACGGGGACGCCAGGACGACGGTTGCAGCCTGTTTTTCTGCACAAGTGCATTAAGTATTCTGCACAGCACTTTTGCTGTAAATCACTTCCTATTCAGGCTCACTGCTGAGGGTCTCTGAAGGTCGATTTTCCATGGTTATGACAACAAAAACTAAAATTGGGTCAAACCTGAAAGGTATTATCTTCCTCCAAGCTGCTAAATGCACAATAGTAATGAGGTTGGTTAAGCAATTCACCCACAGACTGCATTATTTGCTCTGAAGATGTATTAACCAGTTAAATGAGCGTGATAAGGCGGATCTGCTTATTTCTCCCACCAGCCGCACAGAAGATCTGAGGTTCTGGGTCTCCGTATCCCGGCTAATAACCGAGACCGCAGACACGCCGACAAAGGCGGCCGGTGCCGCTCCGGGCCAGGCTCTGCCCAGCCTGACCCGTCGGAACACAAAGGGAACTTTAAAGGCATCCAGCAGCTGGGAGCCATTTGAAAAAATAATTACACTTCCTCCCTCCCCTTTCTTTTTCTTCTTCTTGAACACTCTCCCCCATCCAACCCCCTGATGGAAGAGCAGGAACCCGCCAACCGCCCCGGCAGAGGCAGGTCTCGTGGCCGCTCCGCAGCGGGATGGGGTTTATCCCCCACAGACGCTGCTCAGCGCCCGCTCCTGCCGCTGCCCGGGCACAGGACCAGGGGGAGGCAAAGCCCCCCGAACCCACCCGGGGGCTGCTCTCGCCTGCGCCGCAGGAGGACACCTCGCAGCCGGTACCCGACACGCTGGAAGCCGCCCACGCCAGAGCTCTCCATACCCACCGCAGGGGAAGGGGGCAGCCGGGCAGGGGCTGTCCCAGGGCACCCGCCCCGGGAGCCCCCACCCCAACGGGGCAGAGGTGCCGCCTGCGGGACACAACATCTGTTTTTACGGGATTTCTCTTGTTTTTCCTAAAACAAACACCCATTAATGTAAATATAACCGATGCAAACAAGCACGACCCTAAAACCCATGTGCAGCTGTACGTTATGGGGGAGAAGGAGGGAAGGAAGGAGGAGAAACACTTTAATTAATCCCTAAAACGAATGAGATGGGAAAACTCAAACTGCACGGAAAGCATGTACGGCTGCAGAAAGGGCCTGCCCAGGACGCGGGGCTGTGCTCTGCCGTGTCACGCCGCTGCCGGCTGCCACCCCGGCCACCCCCCGGCACCAGGGAGGGAGAGCCGCGCCGCCTCCGCGCCACCGGGGAGGGGAGACCGCGGTGGGGCCGGTCCCACGGGCTGCAGCCCCACAGCCCCGAGCTGGGCACAGCGCTGGGCACATCGCAGCCCGGCCGATGGCTCCGCGACCCCGCTCCGCTCCAGTGGGAGCCTGATCGGACGACGTCTCCGCTCTCCTGCCCGTCTCCAGCAGGCAGCAGGGGCTGCCCGGATCTCCTGGAAGCTGAGTACCCGCAGCCCATGGCCCCGTGGTTCTGCCGGGGCGATCAGCCGGTGGGATTTTGAGGAGTTTGCAGAAGAAGGGGGTCAGTGGAGCACCCTGGGTGCCACAGGGAAGTTTCCCTGCCTCCATCCCCAACGCAGGGAAGGTTTTCGGGGCTCAGAGGACCTCTGCGGGCAGCCGGCCCCATTGGAGGTCGGGGACTAAGGGAAGGGGCAGGAGGCTGCCACCCCCCGCAGGAGGGACCCAGCCGCCAGCTGGGAGCACACGGAGGAAGCACGGAGAAGCCTCGGCTTCTCTCTCCTGGTGATCCAGCTGGTGCTTTGCCAGCAAGAGGTAGCTGCATGGAGAAATGCCAGCACTTTCTAGCACAGAAGGATGAAGGTATCCTGAAGTGGGATCCCTGTCAAGAGAAGCTCTGGGACCAGCAGCACGGCCTCCATGAGCCACCTCCCGTGTGACTGAAATACGGATGCAAAATGGCACCTGAGGAAGAAGAGACCACGGAGCAGACCGACGGAGCTCCAAGAAGGGAGGGAAAGGGCTGTTTCCTGAGGCTGGCGGGGGTCGATCGGAGAGGCAACAGCGGATCTCACAGCCTAACGGGACAGCAGCAGTCCACACGACGAGCTCTGCCAGGCTCTGCCTCCACCACAGCCGCGGGCGCAGCCGGCGGCTCACCAGGAGCAGCTATTGGAAGCCAAAGGCGAAGAAAGCTGGATAAACTGGAGAGACAAATTTGGTTCTCCTGCCCTTTTAAGGTCTACAACTGCCGACCACGCAGAGGGGAGCACAGAGGCGCAGCCCAGTCTGGACCATCACCTCCAGAGCTCGGAGCAGGGGCTCCCCAGGGCTCCGCAGCACTCGGAGAGTGGGGACGTGCGGTGCCCACAGCCACACCAGCAGAGCCAGCCCAGTGCAGGGCCCCCGGCAGAGGGTAGGAGGTACCACAGGGCCACAACAGAGGATCCAAGACGCAAGCGAGAGGAGACCTGTCTCCCCTCTGCTGGGCTCTAGACAGGCATCTCCCCTGGAATGCTGTGGGCAGCATCACCCCGCTCCGCTGCTCATGATGCCGCCTGCCCGGTGGGGCAAGGAGAAGGACGGGGGAGAGACCACACCTGAGGCTGGTGAGAAACCAAAAGGGCAGCAAGGACCCGAGCCGGCCCCGCGAGGAGCCCATCGCTTCCCCCTCTCCCACAGAGACCCCCCAAC
>VXBO01013635.1:82874-97397 GCA_013400135.1 Rhinoptilus africanus
CCACGGGACGGCTGCCGCACGCAGCCCCGGCACACTGGCAGCTCCGACCATGCTCACGGTCCGTCCATGCCTGCGGGAGCCCGGGACAGGGCTGCAGCCCCGCTGCTCTGGGCCAGCAGGATCCCAAGGGACCATCCTTGATCCCAAACCTGGAGAGCAAACANTTGGTCCTGGGAGGGAGAGGCGGGGGCGCGGGCGCTGCCCTCCACAGCACGAGCGGATCCCAAACCTGGAGAGCAAACACACGNGCACGCAGCCGGGCTTCGCAGGCGAGCACCAGCCCCATGAGCAGCACGAGGTCCCTGCGATCGCTCCCGATTCCGGCAGCCTGCCCGTGCGCGGAGCCGTGCCTGTGCCCCTGCCCTGCCCGCACACACACCGCGCCACTGGAGATGTGTTCATCACACCATCCCCCTCCTCCTCTCCTTAAGCATCTCAAGCCCTGTCCCTCGCCATCGGCCACTCACTGGCCATATTGTAAAGAAGCCGCCCCATCATCAGCTGCTGGAAACCCCATGGGGCCGGGTGCCAGGGAACAGGGAATCCTTCATTCTGGCTCCAGGTGGGCTCCTGACCCCCGGCCCGCCCCACGGGACGGCTGCCGCACGCAGCCCCGGCACACTGGCAGCTCCGACCATGCTCACGGTCCGTCCATGCCTGCGGGAGCCCGGGACAGGGCTGCAGCCCCGCTGCTCTGGGCCAGCAGGATCCCAAGGGACCATCCTTGATCCCAAACCTGGAGAGCAAACACACGACGCAGCTCCTCCCAGAGCAATGCCGACCCCCAGCGCTGCTCCTCCAAGAGCCAGGGCAGCTCTGCGGGCTCGCCCCAGCGCAGCTCGCAGCGGCTGCACCCGTGAGACGCGGGCACGTGGCTGGCTGCGGTGCCCAGCTCTGCCGTGGCGCGAAGGCCAGCCCGCCCGGCACCGCGCTCTGCTCTGGGAAGTGCCAGCCCCATTTTCCTTACCTTGGCACAACACTCATGCTGCCAAGGCTCCTCGGCGGCGAAGGCTCTGGGATGGGCAGGCGGGACGACGGCACCCCCAGGACCTGCCCAAGCGCCGGTGCCGTGCCGTGCCCCGCACCTCGCCAGCCCTCCCGGCCGCCACGCGGACGCGCGGCTCCCAGCGCTGCCTTTGGAGCCGGCTGCCGCAGCGCACGCGTCCTCCCCCCTGCCCTTTCCAACGCCGGCGGTGATGGGAGGGAGTTAGAAATGCCACGAGAAGCATTCTTCATTTTGAGAAGCCGGATCATCTGAAGATTGGCAACAACCCAGAGCCCGGCGAGACAAACCCCAGATTTACGACCCGCGTGGACGAAGAGACAGAAGAGCTTTAGTGAACACGGGTAAGACCCCATGGGAAAGCGACAGTGAGTGATCCGTCAACTCCACCTCTCTCTGGGGAAAACAAAAGTGACAGAAGAAAAGAGCCCAACAGCCCCAGGGAGAGAGGGGAGGGGGCTGCCAAGGGACGGGGCGCCCAGGGCCAACAGGACACACATGGGGGGGGACACCGCACGCTGCTCGGGAAGTGGGGATCAGGCAGACGCTGGGACAGCAGAGCATCGCTGCCGGAGCACCCCACACTGCCTGCGGCGCTCATCCAGCCTCCCCCCGCCTCCTCCTCCTCCTCCTCCAGGGCTTCTTCCTCGCTTTCCCCTCTTTGTCATTCCTCTCAGCTCACGCCTCTTCTCTGCTCTCCTTCAGCTGCTCGCAGCAATAATCCAGGGCACTAACGCCCCGGCAGATTGCTCACTGCCGCTCCCCGGCTGCTGCTGACCGGGGTTTTAATGACTCCCCCGGCCGCGGCAGGGGCTGATCCCCACCTCCGCTGGCTGCCAGCGCGGCGCTCCCCACCATCCCTCCTCCGCAAACCCTGCACCTAATGGGGGCCGGGCACAGCGCGGGATGAGCCAGGAGCATCCTCCACCGCCAGCCTCAGCGGGGGCTCAGCCCGGGATCTGCCCCCGCCTCGTGCCCAGGCTCTCGGCCGCCCCGGGGACTCTCGGTGACCCCCTCCAAAGCCCCATCCCCGCGGGGCTCCCCATCCCCGGGACAGGCGAGCGCAGCCAAGGGCAGGGATGCAGCAGAGCCGGAGGGGCCGCAGGCTGACGGTGCACCGCGTATTCCTCGGGGACGGGGAAGGGACAACTGCGGCTCGGTGTCAGTCAGACGGATGCTTCCCAAAGCATTGTGGCACGGGGCTCCGCAGCGGCGGGGACCAGGCAGGGGAGCGGGCAGCACCCTGGGCTTCAGCCACCCACAGGCTGGCATCTGCCAGCTCTCGGCACAGGTCGCGCGCCCTGCGAGGGCTAAAGCCAGCAGCCGGAGCAGCGCAGGGCTCCAGCGCGGGATGGAGAGCAGGGATCTGCCCCCCAGCAATGAGCCCGGGTATCACTCCGGGGGGACCTCATGAAGTTCGGGAAGGAAAATGCCGAGCCCTGTCCCCAGAGCAGGGCTGCCCGCAGCCGGACAGGCAGGACTGTGCCGCGGGGGCAGAGCGGTGAGCCAGCAGCGTGTCCCCCTAGCCGGCCCTGCCGTCACCCCCCCAAGGCCACATCCGGATCTCGTGTCCAGCTTTGGGCCCCCAGTGCAGGGAGATTGATGCACTGGAGCAAGCTTGGCCAAAGGCCACGGTGACGGTCACAGACTGGACACAGGACAGAGACACAGAGGGCAGCGGGACGCTCAGTGGGCAGGGTGTGCCGGGGGGGTTACGGCAGGACAGACCAGGGCAGGCAGCAGGGAGGGCAGAGGAGCTCCGTCTGCACTATCCCACCGCCCCACCAAATCTTGCCATCCATATCAGCCAAGAAATTCTAGTCGCCAGCAGAAGCCCCGGAGCAGAAACCCCAGGAGCCACCATCCAGGAGCCACACAGCACAGGCAGGGCCAGCTGCCGCCCACCGCAGCCGGCCCGTCCCCTGCCCCACACCGCTGCCCGTCCCCCCAGCCCTGCACCGCTGCCAGTCCCTGCCTGGCATCACCGACCGGGGCTCGGCGCCCTCCCCAGCTGCAGGGGGGAGCAGCAGATGATCTTGGGGCGCAGGGGTTACCCCCCCGCAGCCTCCAGCCCCCCCTGACCCCTCGCTGCCAGGCACAAGGCTCGCTGCCAGGCTGCAGGTCCCTGCGTCCCCTCCTTTAATTAACATTCCGCATGTAAAGTTGGGATTGTAATTACTGCAACTGATTAACAGGCCGAAGGTAGCCCGTCTCCGAGGGAGCAGATTAGCAGAGGCTCTCTCGAGCTCCTGCTCTCACCTCGGCACTGTCAGTGCATTTTAAGCAGGGGCCCGATGCCCCCGCGGTGGGTGATTAATGGGCGATCCGGGCAGGAGGACGCGCGGCAGCTCCGTCCCCGCTGCTCTTCCCACGCTCCCGCCGGGGCAGGACGGGACGGGGCTCCGGGGGCTGTCGGAGGGGATGATGCCAGGCAGTGATTCCCGGAGCCTCCTCTCCTCACTGCCCACACTGGGCAGGGGGAAGACGGACACAATTCCCGGGAAGCCAAGGACGCTGTGCCGGGGGAGTAGAGCAGCAGCTCAGACCCGCAGAGCAGAGGAGACCCCCCAGAGCAGCTCCCCGGAGCAAGGGGCAGCAGCACGCGGGCAGGGAGCGATGCTGCCAGATCCCAGCCTGCTCTCACCTGCGCTGGTCCTGGGTCGTTTCCCCGGGATTGGGCTCTGACCCACCCGGGGCAGGATGCCCAAGGCTCGGCCAAGCCGGGAGAGCCCTCACGGCGGGGGCTGCGGCACAGGGAGCTCACCCCATCCCCAGGACACAGTCCCCTCCACGAGCTATTCCAGAGCCTTGAGCAGCCAGAGTAAACTCCCCTTGCCCTGGTCACTTCTCACCCCAGGATACAAGTCACTTGCCCGCTCCCACCCTGGGGTCTGCAGAGCTGTGGGGCCGGGGTGTCCCGTGGGGCCGAGGTGTCCCGTGGGAGCTTGCCCCCCACCTCCCACCCCATCGGGGCCACTCGCAGTGGGAAGGAGCCCAGCCCTGCCCCACGGCAGCCCCACACCGGGACAGCCCAGCTCCTCACCTCCCTCCTGGTTCCTCCTGCAGCTCTGCCCACGCTGGTGGTGCCACCCGGCCACCAAGTCCTGCCCCAGGGGTGTCATCTCCACCACCCCGGCATCGCCGCGCCAGCGCTCGGGACACGCCAAGCCCAGCCTGAGCCTCCCCAAGCCGAGCAGCCCCTCGGCCAGGGCTCCCACACTTTTTGGGTGGGAAAAAGTATGCAAACATCCCCCATCCCCAGCGTCCCCCAGCCCCGCTCACCCGCGGCCTCGGACCATGCGCTGCTCACCCACGATGGACCCGGGAGCGCGAAGGGGAGCTGCCAGCCGGAGCGCGCCCAACGCGACTCCAGTAATTACAAGCAGATAAGGCTATCAGCTGTAATTAACCGCTATCCACAGGCAGACCGTTCGGCTGCAGAGACTTTCTTCCCTTCTTTTCCCCAAGACTGCAAAATAAATTATCCTGCAAAGTTAGCAGAAGCTGAGCTATGGAAACAATTAAACAAAAATTAAATCTAATTCATTTATACTCTGAGCACAAAGTGGATAATGTGGGGGTTTTCTTCTCTCTCCTCTCTTTGCCTTGGTGTTACAGAGGACTATTATGGGAAATTAATCACGGGGAAAAGCAATGAACGTGATCTATCGCTCTTTAAAAGTGCACTGTAGTGATTATATAAAAATCTATTAGAGAGGCCAGGAAATAGAAGAGTGACACCATTTAAAAGGAAAAAGGAGACAGGGCTGGTGGCAAAGGGATCGATTTCTTAACAGAGGGATGGGTGACAGCGGGAGCGGGAGGAGGTCAGGCCCGCGCCGCCGCAGACCCCGGGGCGGCTGTGCTGACCGTGCCCAGCCCCTGCTCCGGGACGGCTGCGGGGGACGCATTGGACCCCGGGATATGGCCAAACGGCGCTGAAATCACCCCCTAAAGCCCCCCAGCAGAGCTGGGGCTGGCCCTGCGGCGGCACAACTCGGGGCTCCCACCCCGCACAGCCCCACGGCGCCTGCAGCCGCTCGGGCACGCCGACACGGCTACACCGCCACGGTGCGGCTCGTGCTCTTCGCCCCGGCGTGTCCTCCCGTCTGCGGGGGGCTCCGGTGCCGGCCGAGGCTGGGGGGAGAGCACAGCGCTGGGGCGATGGCCAAAGCAATGGCAGGATTCCCGGGGGAGGGACCGCCATGGGATCAGCTGAGTGCGGCCATCCCGCCATCGGCAGAAGATGCTGCGGAGAACACAGCGACATCGGCCGCGGTAACTGCCTGCGGCACAGCCCCAGCACCCACCGCAGCTGCGGACATCCCGGGGGGAGGCAGCAGCTCCCAGCTCCGGCCGCTCCTACGGCTGCAGCATCCCATCACCCCCCATAGCTCGGGGACATCCCGGCACTGCCCCCCATCCGAAGGGTGCCCGGGGGAGCGACCCCCGTCATTAGCGATGATTGCGAGAGGAGACCTGCGCTGCACTGGCAGTAAACACGGCCAGACCCTGCCTGGCCCCCCGGCACCGCCGCCCCCCCAGCACACGCTCTCCTGTTTAACGGCCACGATAAAACCTTCGCCAAGGCAGATTCCACCATAAATCCTGGCCCGCAGCGGGGCCGGCCCCGGGCCAGCCTGACGCTTTAACGACACCATCAATCCCCCAGGAGCCCGAGGCAGAGCGGGGGGACGCGGGGGCTCCAGCCCCGGCACGTGGCCAGGCGGGGGCCGACCCAACCATGGGGGGGTCAGGGCTGGCCCTGAGCCCCCCAGGAGCCGTCCTGGGGATGGAATTGCAGCCACATGCGGAGGGACAGGGCATTGCTCCAGGGGGCCGGTGGGTGTCACACCTCAGGGCTGAGGCTGCGGTGAAGCTGCGCTCGGCAGCTCATCGCCGGGTGCATGAGGGGCCACCCCGCGGTGGTGGGGAGCTGACGGGCAACACCGTGCTGATGAGCAACCAAACACCGACCGGCAACCCCATGTCGATGGGCAACCACGCACCGACCGGCAACCCCATGTCGATGGGCAACCATGCACTGACGGGCAACCACGCACCAACGGGCAATCCCAGGCCAATGGGCAATCCCAGGCCAATGGGCAACCACGCACCGACGGGCAATCCCATGTCGATGGGCAACCACACACCGACCGGCAACCCCATGTCGATGGGCAACCATGCACTGACGGGCAATCCCAGGCCAATGGGCAATCCCAGGCCAACGGGCAACCACGCATCGATGGGCAGCCCCATGCCAATGGGCAAGCCCACATCAACAGGCTACCCAACACCAACAGGCTACCCAACACCAACAGGCTACCCAACACCAACAGGCTACGCCACATCGATGGGCAACCCCACATCGATGGGCAGCCCCACAACGGGCAGCCCCACGCTGACAGTCTCACCCACAGCCACCGTGGCCTCCCAGGGCCATCACCCCGAAGCAACGCTTACAAACTCCCTATTTCTACGTTAACACCTTCACGCGAATGTAATAGAAGTTTCTCCTCCCCACCTGGCAAATGGAAGCCAAACCCACCACTCTCCTTCCAATGCCTCTTTTCAACGATTTTCAGGGGAAAAAAGTGGAAAAAAACCCGCTTTGATCTCAGCAGCCCATTTGTTTAGCCCATGCCGGGATTTAATTGAGAAGGGATGTCCTTGAATAAATGCGGAGATGTCCTCGCTCCCCGGGAAGTCTGCTGCGAGTTGTACAAGCCGCTGTAGGAGGTTTTCTGCTCATCCAGGGATATTCTGGGACGACGCAGCCCCAGGGCCACTGCTGCACTTCGCCCACCCAGCCCCTGCCACCGCTCATCACCGGGCACCCCGGCGAGCAGGCTGCCGTGCCACGGGGCCGGGAAAGGGACGGGTGCTCCCAGGGCCGGGGGACATCGCTCTGCCCCCAAATCCAGCATGGGGAGAGGTGGGATCCAGCTCCCCATGGCCACCGGTGCCCTGCAGGGATGTGTTTGGAGGCTGGAGCAGCCCCACGCCCACGAGCCCGGTGGGCTGGGAACCGGGGCTTGCTTGGCACAGGCCGAGGGGCTGCAGGTGGGACTCACCGCCCCGGAGAAGCCAAGTTACGGCACGACAGAAGGCGAGGGGCAGCCTGTCCCCGAGAGATGGCCCTGGCGCCCGGGGGGCCGGCACCGAACCCTGGCAAACGCCTTCCGCGCTGCCAGGCTTGGCAAGAGCAGAGGAGCCGCAGCAGAGAGCCCGCCAGCCCCGGCCAGGAACTCGGCATCGCCGGCCACCGCGGGCAGCTTCCTGCTCATTTCCTCCCGGCCGGCTGCGGGCTGCGGCCCCCGCCAGCACTGAGCCCCCCGCTCCCGGACCCTCTGCCAGCGCCCTCCTGAGAACGGGCAAACCCAGCCTTCCTACCCGGAATGGCTTTTAGCAGCCGCAAAACCTGGAGCCAAGGAGGGGAACTGGCCTTGGGGAGCACCCTGTGCCTGTGGAACCTCCAAGGAAAACCGGTAAGGGGCAATGATTGTGGGGAGGGGGTCCCTGCGCCCTCAGATTTGGGTCTTCTCATCTCACCTGATCAGCAGCACCCTCCTCCTCCTCGGCGCAGCCACATGGGCGTCCTTCCACCGCGCAGCTCCTGCCCAAGGATCCCCCGGCGGGGAAGCGCCACACTGCTTTACCCGGTCACTCTCCCGTCCATCCCCGCCAGCCCGGCAGAGAGGGAGAGCTCGGCCCCAGGACCAGAGCACTGCGGGGGCAAAGCTGCAGCCGCGGGCTGGGACGTGTCCCCCTTCTCCCGGGGGCTGGCACCACGCTGCCTGGGAACGGGGAGCAGGATTGGGGGGTTTTCCTCAGCCCTGGCAGGCAGGAGAATGATTCTACCCTGGAAGGGAATTAATGGCAATAAAGGCGAGCGCAGGGAGCTACGGGAGAGGACACAGGGAATTCCCAGCTCACTAAAGTGTTGACACCTCTCAGCCCATGGTAACAGCGGCTCCTTTTCTCCTCATCTGTAAAAGTCCTTGTCCTCCCCCTCCCCGTGAGACCTGTGCTCAACTCCGCAGCCACCCCACTGCCATCCCACCACCATCCTAAGGCCATCCCAAAGTCATCCCATCACCATCCCAAAGCCATCCTAAAGCCATCACACAGCCATCCCACCACCCCTGTGGCCAAGCCCCGCCGGGGGCCCGTGCCGGCACAGCGCCGCGGGGTGCCGTGGCCGGGGGCTGCTGGGTGCCCGCGCGGTGCCCGGCTGCAGCTGGGGCTGGAGAGCGCGGGGGGCTGCGGGCGGAAGGGGAGCGGGAGAGCTCTCAGCCCCTGGCCTGCTGCGGCTAAAGGCGAGCTGATTAAAGCAATTAGGATTTTAAATAGTAACATCAGAGTGGCTCATCAGCACTGAAGAGGCAGTCAAATGACGAGTCTGAGGATCCTATTTAGGGATCTCAGTTGGCTGAGGATCCGAAGAGAGGCCCCAAGGCTCCCGTGCATCCAGGGGGGGCAGCCGGCCACAGCGGGGTCCCAGGGACCCCATGGACCCTACAGCCCCCCCAGCACCTGCCCTGGCACAAGGCTCAGCCTGGCCGGGGGGTGCCGATGGGGACAGCCCCGTGCACGCAGCCAGCTCCGTCCCCTGCCCTGCGGCCCCAGGCCGGGGGATCCGTGCGTCGGGGACACCCTGCGGCACCAGCGCCCCGGCACCCAGCGCCCCCCGCGCCCGGCCGCGTGGCACCGAGCAGCGCCCTCCTCCCTTCCCTCAGCCTCCCGGTTTATTCTCTCTAATAAAGGCTCGGGGTAGGGAACGTGGAAGGAATTCAGCAGCACTTCTCAGGAGGCAGCTCTGCACACCAGCAACCAAAAAGTACCTTTTGCAACAGATAAAGCACAACACAGGTTTTGTCTGCTTGGATTCAAAGTCTGATCTGCCGGAGACTGAAGGCAGTCTGGTGGGAAATCCGCCTGGTTTGGTGTACGCGAACCCCCAGTCACAAAGGGATCTGGACACAAAACAGATGCAGGAACAGCATAAACAGCCAGGAAATGCTCCGCACCCTTCCCTCCGCTCTCTCATTCCCTACACTCCCATTTGTTCCTCGCTGTTGCTGTCTGATTCCCGGGTGTAACATCCAGCCTGAGTGCCCGCCGGGCCCAGCACATGGGGATGTGGCCCTCGGGGACAACAGGAGCAGCAGGGATACTGCAAGGAGCTTCCCAGTCCTGTCCCAATGGGCACTGCAGCCTGGAGCTGGGCTGCTGCTCCACATTCCCCATTCCCGCCCTCAAAGCTGCATCCCAGTGGGCCAGCATTGCTGGAGATGGACCCACTCCGAAGGGGGGAAAGTGACAAAAGGGCAGGAGCGGGGAGGGGGGGGCAGGAGCCGCAGCCTGAGCACAAGCCGCTCCTCGACTTTCTTGCAAGCTCCAAGATGCTGTAGGAGGGTACTGGCACAGGCATATTACATTTATTTATAGGCATTTCTGTGGCACTCAATTAAACGCTGTGGTGGAGATATTGCAGCGTGAAGAGTATTTAGAGCCATTTAACACCTCTTAGTCGGCAAAAGCCCATCTGATTCCTGCAGTGAATTGGGAAAGTGCGCGCAGCAAGGGCAAGAGCAAGGCAGACTGCCCTCTCCCAACCCTGTCTCCACTTGCGAAGAGCGACGGGGTCGCTGCACTCGTGGCAGAGCATCCCTGAGCCTCACGCGATGCTCCGCTGCTTCAAGGTCAGCAGGCGAGGGACCGGTGTCACGCAGCAGCAGGACACGCACCCCCACCCGCCCCAGCTCCGGCACCGCCGCTTCGCTCCAGCCGCTGCTGGGCAGGCAGGGCGCTGGCGGCAGGGTGGCACGATGGCAGGGTGGCATGATGGCAGGGGGCAGGGGGGGGGTTGCCCTCCCCGGCAGCCCCAGGTGCTCCCCACGCCCTGCCAAGGGACAGGACCTGCCTGCAGGAGGGCACGGAAATTCCTGATGCTGAGGAAAGGCTCCTTCCCAGCCCTCACCGGGATTCTATTAACCGCCCTGCAAAACCTCACTGCAACCGATGAGGCTGGCGAACAGCTGAGCCGGTAAATCTCTAGATCTCAGGAAAGCCATTGGGGGAGAGAGTTCAAAGGAAAGGCTGACAAGTGCACGCCAAGGTTAGCTCTAATTGCACCGCTGCAAATTCACCGGTGGCACTTTCGCCCTCTGATCTGCTCGCTCCGCTGTCCCGCTCCGCCTGCGGCGCTGGCCCTGCTCGTCCCCCAGCCACGCAGCTCCCGAGCACGGGGTTTGGGGCAGGGGGGGGGAAGATGTGCCACCGTCCAGGGGCACCGCCAGCCTCGCGGCCCCACCGCTGCTCGCCAGCGGCAAGCTCAGGTCAGGCGATGGAAGCAAGTGAGGCTGAAACGCAGCCGCGGGGAGATAAACTGGACACACGCGACGCCAGCGACGCACCGCCAGCGATGCTGCCGCCGCCCTCCAGAAGAACCACAGAATGGTCCGGGTTAGAAGGGACCTTAAAGATCATTTAATTCACTCAAAGATCATCTAGAAGCCTATTCCCCAGGCTGTTCCCCGCCATTCCCCAGGCACCCTGACCCCACCAGCACCCTGCCCGCGGTACCCTGGCTCCAGCCGAGGGTGTCCAGGAGCCCAGCGTGGCTGCCCGGTGCCGGGCGGCAGCACCGCGCGTCCGCACGGGGGGATGCTCTTCCTTCTGCTCCATAACGACCTGTGGAGCCGCCGCCAGCAGCATCCAGGGGCAGGACAGGGAGAGGGGGCGTGGGGTGGCCAGGGCTCACCCCCCCAGCTGCTCCTGGGCATCCATGCTCCTGTCGTTTGCAAATGGATGCAATTAAGTTGATAGTGCAGCGGGACCGTAATTGCTGTTTCCTTAGCTTGGCAACACGACCCCGGAAACCCCCATTATACTAATCACTGTCAAACGAACACAATCGCAGAACACATAAAAACCTGGTGTACTTCATGGTGAAATATAACACCGCAGAAGGCTGAACCGTGCCATAAATCTGCTTAGCACTTAACACTGCCTGCTAAATGGCCCCGCTTAATTATAGCTCTATAAACATGACTTTATAGCAATATCAATACAGTCAAAAATCAATCCCACTGATGGACAAATGGACAGACTCGCGTCCCGCTGACCCCGGCACCGGGCCACCGCTGCTCCCTGCGGCACGGGGCGAGCCGGGCAGGGCTCGCCGGGGATGGCCCCGCGGCTGGGCGCCCCACGCCGTCCTGGCACCCCAGGACCCGGCCCCGCTCCACTGGACGCGGCTTCCAACCCGCTTGGCCCAGCGCTGCTGCCGAAGCCGCAGACAAGACATTAGCATTACAACCCACACCGATCTTTGTCAATTATGCTACAGTATTTGAGCTCTAACCAGCTTTAAATTGAATCAGGACGAAATCATCAGTATAAAAAGAGCCCGCACCAGCCTTTCAATTCCAGCACTGGGAAAAAAAAAAGTTATACATCTCATAATGGCCTTCTACCCCATAATGAACAGGAAAAATAAATTAGATTCCCAGCTAAGGGTATATTTATACAATTTCATTATGTGCCCATGAGCAAGTCTGGTTTTCACCAAGATAAAAATGAGCTCTCAGCAATGCTCGCACTAAATAAATGGAGTGATTTAACAGCTTAACAAGGAGCGCGATGGAGGGGTTGAGGAACAATGTCAAAAACGGAAAATAAAAATAAAAAAAATTAAAATGCTTGGATTTCTTGAACCGTGCTGGCGCTGCCGGGCCAGACTCCACCCACAGCAGCTCCGGGAGCATTCCAGGGCTGGGGAGATGGGAGATGGTGGCGCTGGGACCGCGGGCACGTCCCCGGGCTGCGAGCACGTGCCATCCCGCCCCACTCGGAGCAACTACAGCGAGACGCCTTCCTACTGCCTCGTCTTCTGGCTGCTCAACGTACAAGTGATCCTCATGAACCAGAATCAGAAAATCACGTCCCTCTCCTTGCTGGCTGTCAGCGGGGCAGGAGCGGGTCCAGATCCAGCTCGCTCCGACTCGCAATCCCCACAATGCAGGGCCATGTGTGCCGGCTGTCTGCAGGAGCAGCAAGGATGTTCCTGGCAGCTTTGGGGCTGGAAAGGGCTATTTGCAGCTTGGAAGTTGCTCCCAGGCTCTGAAACATTGAAGCCAAGCAAGGCTCCTCTCCCGGAGTCACCCGTCAGGGAGAAGGATGGCGATGGCACCGACTGGCCATCCCAGCAAGCTGCTCCTGCGCCGGCTGCCAGCACCGACCTGCTTCCGGGCTGCAAGGGTGCAGCGCGCTCGCCGTGGAGAAGAGGCACTGAGGAAGCTGGGAGCTCACCAGGAGCTCACCAGGAGCTCACCAGGAGCTCACCAGGAGCTCGCCCGCTCGGCTACGCCGCAGCTTTGCGAGCGGCTCTGCGCGGCTGAGGCACCACAGCACCCCCATCACTTGGCACGTCCCAGCCCCCCTCCTCTAGCGCTGCCGCACACACGGCCCGTGGTCCCTTCCAGACAATTTCACCAAACCCAGAGGGAAATCCCCAATTCCTTCCTGCGAGCGGAGCCCATTTAATCAACCTCCTGTGATCCAATTCGGCCATGAGCCGAAACACGGGCTCGCTTTTCCAGCTCGGCTTTCAGCCTTTCAGCCCATGAAGGCTGCAGCGTGTTCCCCCCCATCTCCCTTGCGTGCAGCCAGGAGGGGATGCGGCCGAGCCGCCCGCCCGCGGGGACAGAGGAGTTTGGAGGAGCTCCTCGCCCTTCGCAAGGTTATCTGCTCCTGGTAAAGGCTCCTCCATCCCGCCTTCTGCCGCTACTGAAAAGAGCCTGTCAGCTCCCCCCGGGCCCCCGTCCCAGACCACACATCCATCTGGGCTCAGCATCCTGTGTCTTCTCCAGCACAGTCAGGCTGATCCTAAATCCATAACCCACACTTGAATAGCTCATCCATTTAATGGCAGATAGCTGCCAGCAGGCAAATCTGTCCTCTCAGCAGCAGCAAAACCAGAGCTAAGCAGTTGCCTCTTTTTTTTTTTTTTTTTTTTCCCTTTTTAAATCAATTGTGAGGCCACATGGTCCATCCCAGTGATCTGGAGACCAGGAGCCATCTCCAAGCCGGGGCGGGCTGGCTTGGCTGCCTCTCACAGCTCTCCTGCCACAAGGTGACATTTCCCCCTCCATCCTCCCTACCCCAGGGAGCCGCCAGGATTAATAGTTCAACAGGGCTTCGGAAATATGTGTGCCGAGAGTTATGAGCCTGATTCATAATAGGAGTTCCCTCCTCTGCTACAGAGATTAATCGCCGGCGCAAACGCAAACACCATTTGGGCTCAACCGTCCCAAAACGCAGCACAACTGGAGCAGAGCGCGCCGTAACGTGGTCGGAGCCTTTTGTCTGCACCTGTACCTTGGGTATTGGGGAAAAATAAATTCGTCGTGGAAAGGATCGGTTCGAAAGTACGGAGCGCTGCATGCAAACAAGGCGCGAGCCCCGGAGCCCGTCCGTGATCGGGAAGAATTCCCAGGCAGCCTCGACGGAAGCTCTGCTCCAGCCCCCCGCCCCGGAGAGCCAGGGAACTCAGCCCACATGGACACAGGCTGGGTAACACCTCATCTACCCTTAAACACCTTAATGAACATAGCGAGAGCCCAAAATTTGCCTCCGGAGGAGCTGCCCCCTCCCACCGCCGTGGCTGGGGGAGCTGTGGGGCAGCTCCGGGAGATGCTGCTCCAGGAGCCTCCCGGCTGCTCCCCATCCCGAGGGGACGTGGATGGAAAACACAGACCCCAGCCCTGCGGATCCCGCTCACCATCCCGGCTGCTCTGCCCCCGGCGCAGAACTGGGTGCCGGGGCCTCGGCATCAGTTAAACCATTCCTCCTCAGGACGGGATGGGGATGTCCCTCCCCAGGAAGGCAAGGACCAGCACCGCAGCGCACCGTCCCGATGCTCTGCAATTAGCTCCTTGTGCCCCTCCGATGTAAAAAATGGCCGGGGAATTTTTCTCACGGTTTTACCCAGCCCCAGTCGGAGCAGCTTCCCAGGTTGCTGGAATCCTCTACAACCTCCCGAAGGATCAGCAAATGATTTTTTAACTCTTTCCTTTCGATTCGAGAGAAGGCGAGGGATCTCGGCTCAACAGTAATTAGAGTGAACTGCAGCTTTCAGGCAGTTAAAGCTCACGTTACCACCGAGACGCAGGAACGATCTAATCAGTAGGCGGGGTCAGATAACCAAAAAAATAAATCCTGAAGGAGCTGATAAGAGTTGGGATCTGCTCCGAGCGGAGCTGCGGGCCCTGCCCACAGCTGCTGGGCCGGGGGGGGTGCGGGGAGGGGTGCAATGGAGATAGCATGGCGTGGGGAACCTGCCCTCCCTGCCATGGGGTGCTCAGTCTTCCTCCCCAGGAGGAGGAAGAGGAGGACTCCTGCACCTCCCCACCATCCTGCCACCTCCCCGTCCGAGGGCAGGGTCTGACGCCAGCTCCCCGAGACGGATGAACACAGGGAGCTGCCAAGGGACACCTCGGCTCTTCTTCCAGCTG
>VXBO01013635.1:101381-116700 GCA_013400135.1 Rhinoptilus africanus
GCGGCTCCAGGCTGAGCCACGCGCTGGCGCCTGGGACAAAACCTGGATGCTTCCCTCCAAGGTGGGAAAAGGTAATCCCAGCCCTCAGCCATGGGGGTGCCCCAAGCCCACAGCAGCCCCCCGGGGTCCGTACGGTCCCTGGCAGCTGCCAGCCCCAGCACGTCAGCGCTGCCCGGGCTCCCAGGAGCATCGCCAGCCGGGTGCACTCTCTCCTGTAAAACGTGTGGTTTGGGGACACGAGGTCCGTGCCCTTCCGCCAGCGAGGGCGGCAGATGGCATCGCAGCTTGCACTGCCGCTGCCCTCGCCCCCACGGCTCCCCGGCCCGGGGACAGCAGCTTCTCCCCAGGGACCCGATGCTGCGGTGGCAGCGGAGCGCTCGCGGGTCCCTCCCAACACAGCCCTGGGCGCTCGCTCCATGTCGGCCCCCACGCACCTTCCCCGGGGGGACCAAGGCAAACACCCGCTGGCAGCCCCGGCCACGCTCAGGTCTCCAGAGACCCGACCCAGAGCATCCCGGCATCCCCCCGCAGCGCCAGCCCAGGCGGCAGAGCGGCGGGAGCTTTGGGGGGACACACACCCCCACACCCCACCATGTGCCAGGCTCCCCCTCAGCTGGGGACAGAGACCTCAGAGGATTTCCAATGACAGACAGCAGCAGCCCAGAAACGTTTCAGGTCCTGGAGCTGCTCTCGCGTGAGAAGCGGAGGAGCCAAGCGCAGACCTGTCTCTCTGAGTTGAGGTGCTTAAAAATTTATCATCGAACTTGCAGAAATGAACTCAATTAAAAACCATTTTAACGCCATTACATTAAAAAAAAATAAAACCTCCCGTATTTCCCACGTCAAGGGTCCTGTCTGTAAGAGCAGCAGAAACCTCCAAGCGCAGCACTACGAACGACGGGGTAACGCTCTGCCAGGAACAGCCCGCGCCCCGCACGCTGCTAACGGCGAGACCCCGGGCGCGACGCAGCCCCGTAAGGCAGCGAGCGCAGCCCGCGGGGCCGCAGCGAGCCCAGCCAGGACCCCGCTTTCCCCGGGCGCTGCAGCAGCGGGGCCGCGGGAAGGAGGGAGCTGCTCGGGTCCCGAGCGCTGCTCCACGGGCACCGGCAGCAGCCCCAGGGCGGGGGACCAGGAGAACCCCCCAGTGCTGCTGTCGCTCAGGCGCTGCCTCCGCAGCCCCGTCTCTCAGAGCCCCCACGCCTGGACATCCATTCCTGCTGCTGCCCTGCCCCGATCCGCAGCCCCCAGCCCGGGCTGGCGCTGGCCCATGGCCCTGAGCCCCACAGGGTCTGCACTGGCCACAAGACCCCTGCGGCATGTCCAGAAGGAATAAGACGGCCCCAGGGAGGGGAAAAAGGGACCGCGGGAGGTCTCAGCCCTTGAGCAGAGCCCACTCCCCAGGGACCCGCTCCAGCATCCTGCTGCCTCCCCGGAGAGCCCCATCCCAGCCCCGGGAGCGTGAGCAATGCCAACTGCTATCCCGGCAGCACGCGGCTACACCATCAGCGACGGCGGCGAGTTCCTTGTGAAGAGGATGGAGGGAATCCCAGTCGGAGCAGGAATGGTTCTGCTCATCAGCTGCAAGACTGAGAGACTCTGGGGGATGGGGAGCGTATTTTGCATTTCCTTCCTTCGCCTTTGCAAAGAAACAGAGACTTGGGGTTGGATTTGAGTTGTATCCAAAGAAAAGAATTCCCTTTGAAAATAAAGCAGTTGATTGCTTAACTCTCTCTGTCCTCTTTATTCCCATTAAAACAGGATTTGAGGCAAAGAGAGAGTGTCAAGCCAAGCAGCCCCAACTCCTCCGGAATCACCCGGCGCGTGGGTTTCCCTGGGGCCGTGCCGTCCTGGAGCAGCTGCTCACCCCCCCCAGCACCCCCCTGGCACAGGGACCCTGGCTGCAGTGGAGCCACCGCTCGCCGAACAAGGGGGGCTCAGGGCAAGCCAGCAGCATCTGCGACACAGTGGGGGGAGACAGGTCTCATCCCCCTCCCCGAGCAATGGTCGTGTTCACAGCCCCAGCCCATGGCAAAGCAAGGCTGGGCCGCGCTGCGAGGCAGAAGGTGCCGATGGAGCCACATCCCAGGTGGAAAAGGATCCCCGGGGAGCCAGGGGTGCAGCCTGCGCAGGGGCTGCAGTGTGACCCCGCAGCTTCTGCGAGTGTGTCACCAGCCCTGGGCAGGGCTGTCCCGGTGCCAGGCTCCCAGGCATCCCTGAGGCATCCCTGCACCAGCTTTTGCAGCAGCTCCCTTTTTTTAAAAAAAAAAAAAACGGCAAACTCGGGTGCTTTGCTGGGCTGGAGGAGCCCTTTCACTCCAGCACAGTCAGCACTGGTGCTCCAGCCTCGTCCCCTCGGCACAGGCACCTCAGCCCCTTGCTCGGCAGGGTACACCCTACATCCCTACATCCCTCATCCTGCCTGCTGCCTGCATCCTTCGTCCTGCATCTTTCATCCTGCCTCCTGCTGCCTGGGCCCACTTCAGCCGGAGCTCAGCTCCAAGGCACCGCACCAGCAAAGCTTCCCGCGCACACCGGCCACAGCCATCCCTGCCCGGGGGCTCCCGCGCTCACCGGCGACGCTGCTGCCCGGCGGTGCCCCGCTCCCCGCAGCGCATGCGGCGCCCAAGCCCTGTGCCCGCTGCCGCAGCGCGCTGTGCAGCACGCCAGCCCCGCATCCCCTGCATCCCCAGCAGTGCCGGGCGGGCGCCGCGGTGCACCGGGAGGGCCGCGGGCAGCCCTGCCGAGGCTGCAGATAAATTTTAACTGGGCAGCAAGAGAGCAGGGGAGAGCGAGCTGGAGAGCGAGCGCGCTGCATGTCATTTCAATGCATGTATTTATATCCTTCACCGACGCAGCATCCCTTTGTAACGCCACAGAGCGTGTATAGTCAGGGCTGTCAGTTCAGCGGCATGTTACAAGTGTTTGATATGGAGATTTTGGCAGTGGGAATGGATGTACCTCGCTGAGAGGTTTATGTAAAATGACAGCTTCTGGAAAATGAAGCACTCGGATATAAAAAAAAAAAAAAGTACAAACAAAAGGGAAGAAGAGGCCTTCCGCTCGGCAAGTCCAAAACGGATTTCTCCTCCCTGCCGGCCCGCGAGCATCTCCCCAGTCTCCCTGCCGCGGCCGCAGGCAGCGTGCAGGCAGGCAGCGTGCAGGCAGCACACAGGCAGCGCGCAGGCAGCGCACCAGCTGCACCAGCCCCACCAGCTCAGCTCGGCTGGTTCGGGCTTCACACCCGTGCTCCCCCGCCTCAGACCGCTGCCCCATTTCCATTTCATCACTCCTCCTCTCCCCCCTGTTTACGGGGCTGAGCCTTTTATCGCTGGCTGCGCGTGGGCGTGCGCGGGCGGGAGGAGGAGGAGGATGCCTGGAGAGCGCTGCTGTCAGCGGGCCCGGGGAGATGCTCTGCAACTCCTGCCATCGCAGCGCTGGGAAGGGGGGGATGCTGCGGGAGCAGAGGGAGGCAGCGGCCAGTCCCCCCTCCCGGCGTGGCAGGTCCCCCCCAGCGGTGCTGTGCCGGAGGACGGGTGCTGAGCTCTGGTGGAAGAGCAGCTCCAACACCCATCAGGAGTCTCCACTGGAGGACACGGACAGAGGAAGCCCAGCCAGGGCTGGAGGCACTGCAGGGGGAGCAGACGGGATCCCACCCCTAAGGCAGGTCCGGATTCAGGGCTCCCCAGGGAGCAGGGGTGTTTGCCCCCCATGGGCTCCCACCAGCCCAGGCCCCTGCCGCCCACCTCGCCCCCAACAACTCCAGCACCCCATGGAAGCGAGGTGGGCTCCAGCCCCACACGGGAGGGAAAGGACCGGCAGCACCCAGCTTCCACCTCCAAAGCCGCATTTGCCCCCATGTGCTCTGCCGCAGCCAGCCCGCTCCTCCGGCTTTACACCCTCCTCCGGCACGGCAGGGATGCGTGCCCATGGCCGGGGTGGAAGCAATTCTTGCTGCAGCTATAATGATCCATAAAGAAGCTGACTTGTTTCTTACCTCTCCGAAATGAAGGATGGTGATTACCCTACATCCCAGTCCACAAAGCTTAATCCAAATTGATGGCCTCCCAGAGATTGCTTCTCCTGCCTATCGCCCGCTCTCATACCCGACTCTGCCCTACCCACCTCTACTCAGCAGCAAAACGTCAGAGTAACTCACGGGGGCTCTGGACAGAAAGGCCATTTATCCTGAAGTGGAAGGTTCCTAGACCAGACTTTAGATTAAAGGCGCGTTAGGGAGAGGTGGCAGCGCCAGCCTCACCTTCCTACGGCCCCCGGGCAGCAGGGCAGGGGTCTGCTCGCGCCCCGTTGGGACGGATCCTCCTCTGCAACCCCGGGGCCGCTCCCCAGGGTTTTCGCAGTGGATCCAGAGGACGGGAGAGGACCAGGATGTCCCCAAAGCCCATCTGCCCAAACCCCACCATACACCCCGAATTCTAACTCACGTCTCAGGATAAACCCAACTCCAGGCACACAGGAGCCCGTCACCACTCGCAGAAGGGCGCGCGCAGAAGGAATCACAGTCCTCCAGTCCTGACCTGCCTCAGGTCCGAAGCATCCCCTGCCCCCGCGGACCCCCGGGGCAGAGGAAGCTCAGGCACAAAAGAGCATCGAGGGGCTCCAAGGGCTTCAGCAAGAGCTTCCTCACTGACCACCCGCCCACGCACACCGCTGCAGGGCAGAGCAGAGCCCTACAACAGCACACGCTCTGCAGAGACCCCGGGCACGGCCACAGCCGCGCACCCATGCACCAGGGCAGGCAGCCTCCACGAGGAGCTGCCATCCCTATCAGCCCTGACAGAGAGCTGGGAGCTCAGCGCCCAGCCACCCGGCTCTTCCTGGAGCAGGACGACCCGACCGGCCCCGCAGCAGGGCACGGCCACAGGGGATGCCAGCGGGGGCCCGGAGAGCAGCGCCGCTGCGCCCACGCACCCCTCGCGCTGCAGACCCTGCGCCTGCTCAGCGACACAGCACCCGGGGGTCCCTGCCCCATGCTCCCCCCACGCAGCACCAACACCACCCGGCTCCTCCGCTGCCCCGCAGCCTCCTCGACCGAGGACATCTCCCCGATGCTGAGCCATCAGCCCCCAAACCCAGAGCCCCCCGTGCCGGCACTGCAGCCCCCCTCCCTTCCCCACACCGGGGTGTGCCGGCTCCGCCACGCCGAGGGAGCAGCGTGGCCGGGCAGGCGCGGGACCCAGCCAGCTCTGGTCAGCTATAAATATCCAGGAGAAGTGACAACAGAGGCTGGAGATGAGCTATGCACCACGGGAACAGCACTGCCACCGAACCCAACGGCCCTGCATTTGCCCCCGCACGCAAGTGAGACCTGGGAGGACGCGCTCCGATGTCCCATCCGTGGCAGGACCCGCTGGCACGTGTGCGCTTGTCCCTCGGCCACCCGAGCAGCGGGGCTCACATGTGACCTGGCCGGCAAGGCAGTGGGCCAGCCTTGGCCACGGGCACCGGGACGTGGGAGGTGTCCCTGCCCGGGGCAGGGGGTTGGGACAAGATGATCTTTAAGGTCCCTCCCAACCCAAACCATTCTGTCATTCTACGAGTCTGTGACACAAACCCGCGGGAGGTGGCAGCTCTTTCCCTGGCAGCACCAGGCTCCGGCCACAAGGCTCCATCGGCTCCAAGCATCCTCCTTACCAAGGGCCCCGCTCACCCCGCGCATCGCTGAGCGAAGCCCCGCGTGCCCCCGGCTGCCAGCAGCCCCCTCCCCTCACGGGGCAGCGCAGGGGCTCCAGGGTCCGACCGCGGGCAGACGAGCGGATCACCCCTTGCACACCAGCCCTCCCTTTTGCTTGCTTAAGATACCGTCATTTCTGCCGCACCGCAGGGGTGCACAGCACTTAGAGGCAGAGAAGCCGCCGAGCTCCCTGCCAGGAGAGCCTGCTTCTAATTAGACAGATAACAGCAAATCATGACAACAGACCACCGTGGGGATGGCAGGGACTGCTGCTCTGGGGACAGCGGGAGGGCCGGGGCCTTTCTGACAGCTCCTCCGCTCGCAGCCGGCCGCGGGAGCACCGCGGTAGCCCCGCTGCAGCCGCTCCTGGAGAAAAATCCAGCAGGAGGAGGAGGAAAAAGGAGAGAGGGAGCTGCTGCAGGGCAGCGGGGTCACTTCCCCGCTCCCCACCACAGCCTTTCTCCTCGGGCACCGCAGGGCACTCGGACCAGAAGTCCCATCCACGCTCCCAGAGGGGCAGGCGGGAGGGAAACACGCTCGGCACAGGATGAGGCCAAAGCCGCATCCATGCCACGGGCGCTGCTCTGCCCCGCGGACACCACGAGCCCCTGCACACCCTGCCTGCGCCGGGGCAGGGGGTCTGCGGGGCCGGCACGCCTCACCCCGGAGAGGGACACCCCATCCCGGCTCTCCCCACCGGCTCCAGCACCGGCCCAGCACCCACCGCACCCCAAGGGAAACTTGTGCAGCCGGGAAGCCCCGCAGCCCTCGGAGCGGCGGGACGCGGGCAGCCGGACTCACCGCCGCGCGCCTGGCGCTGGCTGCCATCGCTCCCACCGCCGCGGAGGTGGGCGGCCGCGCTGGGAGGGGATGAGCAGGGATGCGGGAGAAGGGGGCTGCAGGGAGGGTGTCCCCAGAGGAATAAGGAAAACAAACCCAAGCCCAAGGGATATTCATGGAGCTTTCCCGGCCACGGAGTGAGCGCAGCCGCGAAGGTGCCTGTCTAACAGGAGGATCCTGGGCAACTCCAAGCAGAACCGAGCATTGCTCCCTCATCCTCCCCAAATTCTCCTCCAAACCAGACGTCCCCGCGCGGTGCAAGGCTTCGGTGCATGCGTGCGCATGTGTTTTCATCCCAGTCTTTAAATGAGGTCTTTGCTGAGAATTTACAATTCCCCCATGGCCTCAATCTTGCAAAGATTGCTTTTTTAACACTGTTGGGCTTTAATTCTAATAAGCCTCCTCTTTATTACAGAACCAGGTCACATTGCCTTGACACTGCAAGAAAATCTTTCATCGGGAAGGAAAACGGAGACGGGAAAAGAGAAATAAGGAAAGGGAGGGAAGAGGAAGACAGGGGAGACAAACAAACCGAAGCCGCTCACTTCATCCGGGGGACTTTCTGCGGCAGGCTGGCAGCCGCGGGCCAGCAGCGGGGCTGCCGGGGAGAGGTGCCTTCCCGCAGCGCTGCTCGCACCCCCGGACGCGCAGAATTATTTCTGGTGCGGCTTCACCTCCCACGCAGCCTCCCACCCTCCGCCGCTTAAAAACGCCGAGAGGAGCAGGAGGGGAAGCTCGACAAAACTTTGACAGACGTAATGAGGACAGGGTTCAGCCCTGCCCTGGACAGATGGCCGTCAGCGCCGGCCTGGCGCAGGGCTCCTCGTTACCTGGCTGGGGCCGGGGGGCCGGGAAGCGGCGGCGGAGCGGAGACCCCCATCCCCCTGCCAGCAGAAATCAGAGCCCTTTGTGGGCGGGAGGAGGCGGCTGCAGCACGGCTTCTCCTTCCCATCAAACACAACCGGACAAATGCCGATTTTCCCTTCTGGAGGCTCCTGCATCCCCACCGCTGCCCGGCCCCTCGGCTGGCTGGGGGGGTGCCGCCCCCTCAGCTCCCCAACTTCTTGGGCTCGCCTGGCTCCAGACGCGTTATCAGAAAACATCTCATGTCGCTGTCTTATGTCATGGCCATCGCCATGGAAACGGGCTGATCTCATACCCCACCTTGGCTCCCTGTGCCTGCATCCGCGGCCGCCCGGCGCAGCACCAGGAGAGGGCTCGTTAAACCTCCTGCCTCCGTCACCTCCGGGACAACAAGGCCCTATTCGCCAAGACGCAGAGCGAGCCAGGACTCCGGGGCACCGGCTCCCGCTCCCAGCGCCTCCCGCCACCTTCCCTTTCCATGCCTCAGCCCAGCAGCCCCCCCGCGCCTCGCAGGAGCCTCGTGTCACGCAGCAGGGAACATCCCAGGCTGTGCCGACGCACCGCGTGTCCGCGGCACATCACAGGAACCCCGTGTGCCGGCAAACCAGTTAATCCCCGTTCCCGACGGCGTGCTGCTGCCCGTGGCGGAGCAGCCCTATTCCCCTGCTCAAACCCAAACAAAACCCTCCCGCGACACTTGGGGGCTGCGCAGGGACAGAGGGGACCCACAGTGGCACGTCCCCCGCAAGAGAAGTGCCCCACCAGCATGTCCCTGGTCCCCAGTCTGCTGCGGGGGAAGGCTGCAAGGGGACTCCTGCCCACGACGGGCTACGGCCACTGCAGCGTCCCACGACACCCCCTCACAGCACTGCCAGGGCCACGAGGACGCCGAAAAGCAAAGGAGAACCAAACCCAGCAGCTGATCCCAGGGCAGGAGGGGACTCCAAAGCCCGGCTCCGGGACCCGCAGCCCGGCTCAGCAGAGGGGCCGCGGCGGCAGCTCCAGCAGCAGCGAGGTCTGCACCGTCCCGCACGGGGAGCCAGAGCCCCAGCCTCGGTTTTGGGGACCGGAGATGGGGACGGGGGTGTTATGCCATTGAGCATCCAACAGCCGGGCATCGCTGCCGAGGCAGCCTGGCGTGGGAAGCACCAGCGTCTTTCCCACACCGAGGGGGACCCAAACCCACCCTCCAAATTCCTCCCGCGGGGTGGTTTCCTCAGCAGGGGAAAGGCAGGGCTTTACGAAGCCAAACACCTCAAGCACCGGAGCTGAAAATGCCTTTTCCAGGGTCAGCAAAGGACGAGGCTCCTGAACCGCAGCCGCTCCCCCCACGAGAGCACGGCCAGGATTCCAGCGGGGGGGCACAGGGCTGCTCCAAATGTAGATGTTTTAATTCTCAGCGCCAGCAGCTGCACTTAAGGCGAGAGAGGCAGGGAAGCCATGCACAGGAGTAACCATGGCAACTTCACGGAAGTTAAATAAAAACTTCTTTAAAAAAAGATAACGAGGTCCCTGAATCATGCTTTATCAGCTATGTTGCTATAAAGATCGAGATACAGCCAGCTCAGGATTCCTAATTACTTCTGCAATATACTGTAGATAGCTTCATTTAAATAAAAAAAAAACTCTGGCTATGCGTATAATTATTTAGGCCCCTCTCCATACTGGGATTTGCACATTCCGTGAAGCACCTTCCCGTGCGGATGCACCTGCCAGAGCCCCCCCGTGCAACCCCTGCCTGCGCGGGGGCTCTGCGGCTGCGCCCGGGTCCTGCTCCGCGCCAGGGGCAGGGGAGAGCCACGCTGGCACTGCCACCGCACCACGCCGGGACGTCACCGCTCCTCCTCCCGCTGCGGCGCTGCCGGAGCCCCCGCACGGCAGCGGGAGCATCCCGTGCAGCCGGGCCCCGCTGGCACACGGCTCCGGGCACCTGCAGCAGCAAGGCGCCGACACGCACATCACCTGGGCTGCCCGCAACGCCCCCCGGTGCAGGGAAAATCCCCCTGGCACAGGGAAAAGCCCCCCAGCACAGGGAAAAGCCCCCCGGCAGCAGCCACCATTTGCACGCGCTGAACATGACGGAGCCCCCGCGGGGGCAGCGCCGCGGCCCCCACCCCGCGCCCGCCGCCGAGGGTCCCGAGCAGCGGGGCTGTGACACCCCAGCCGTGGGGGTCACCTTGCCAGGGCCCAGAAAACAGCCAAAAGCGGCGTTTGTCCCCAGGCCAGCCGTCGGCTGGCCCCAGCGCCATGCCTGCTGCAGCGCTACCGCAGAAACTCCCCCGCTGCCCAGGCACCCAACCACGAGTTGTGAGAGATCCCCGAGCCTTTTTTCCAACAAAACAGTCTCTCGGACAACCCCAGTAACTCCTGGGGAGCGAACGGACCTCCCCAGACCCCGCTCCGTCGTACCCAGGAGCCGGCAGCGCGGTGCCCTCCAGGCGTTACGGACCCAAAGGCTGTTTGGGGAAGTTCCATCAAAACCCAGGGTTTCCATCAGCCACAGGAGCGGCCGCTGACGGAGCATTTGCCAAAGGCCTCCCAGGGACCTGGGGGCTCCCAAACCCATAGATGCGGGACACCACGAAGAATCCATTTGGATTCTTTATTTTCACAGCTTATGGTAGGACTAAGTGAATTATATGTATTATTTACTATGTCTTTAAACTTACTGACTCTGAATGGAAATTAGAATTCAATTAAAACGTGGGGGGAAAATCAGCATTTTGAAGCAGATTATTAAGTAAAGTTACATTAAACACATTGGAAGCACAAATATCCAGGAACAGGTTCTCTATTTTAAAGAAGATTTATTCAGCAGAGGAAGTCTCATCTGCAGTTCGGGGACTGAGGAACCAGTTACCAAGGTCAAGATTTTATCAGTAGGTCTCAGATTCTCACATCTATGTTTTACCCAGAGCTTGATCAAGAGTTTAGAAATCTGGAAAACGCTCCCTTTTTTCTCCAGCTCCCTGCTTTAGAATTAATTGTTTATCGATCCGACAAGAGGAAAATATTCTCTCCCAGCCGCGGAGGAGCTGAGCCTGTTGTCAAAAGTTGTTTTATCACTTCCATAAATTCTGGTTGCAACGACTTCCCCTGGTTCAATAATCCCGGGTTCTCTGAGCACCGGCGGCGCGCGCCCGGCTCACCCGTTCCTGGAGATGATTTTAACGGATTACAGAACTCCAGTCAGTGCCCGGATTCACAGTTTTAAGGAATCCTGAATCCATTGGACTGCCCAAAGGGACCACCAACAGTTCCCACTCAGACCCCAGTGTGTCCAGGGCCTCATATACATTTAAACCCCATTTTTACCCTCCTCCTGCCTGGGCAGAGCTGGGAGGGCACGCCGGGCACTGCGGCACGCCGGGCACGCACATGCCAGGCACTGCGGCACACCGGGCATCGCGTATGCCGGGCACGCAGATGCCGGGCACCGCTGCAAGAGGGGAGAGGAGGGAACCGGCTGGGGCTGGGCTGCTGCCATCCCCGGCCTGGGGGGGCCGCGGGCAGCATCTCACCTCCCCCGCGGCAGCACCAGCCGAGACGGCGAAAGAGCCTGGGCTTGATCCTCCCCGGCAGAAACGCGTCCCCGCAGCCGCGCGCGGGCAGCCTGGCAGGGCCCGCACGAGCACACGGTGCCTTCGATGCTTGGGAAAACCAAGAGCAAAACGCTGGGGAAAAAACAATATTCCCTGCAAGAAAACACTCCGGACCTTCCCATTGCCTCTGGATACAACCCCCCAGCCTCTGCCCACCGCAGGCGACAAGAGACGGAGCACCAGGGCTGCTCCCGGGAGCAGAAACAGCTTCAGTTTAAAATTGCAAAGGTGCCCCCGCCCTGCAAAGGCACGTCCCTGGTGCGGGAGCAAGGGGGGGCAAAGCCGGGGCCGGGCGGGAGCCGCTGGCAGGACGACCCGTGCCCAACATCGAGGGGAAGGGAGGGCACGGGGACATGAACACACTGGATAATGAAACACGAAAAGGGATCCCGCACTCGTGTGCTCATTTCTACCCATTAGAAATTCAATCTTGTCTAGCCTGGAAGACACAATGATGCCTGGAGCATCACCGTGCGAGCCGAGCAAAGGAGAGAGCTAGCTTCAGATTGGCTTATTAAAAATAAAGTTTTAAAAAAAAAATTTAATCTCAATAACTAATGAAATAACAGAGAAGAAAATGTTGCTTCCTTGTCTGGTATCACAGCCCGTCAATTAATTTGCAAGAACGCACATCCCGAAATACCTCGAACGATTCCAGCAGAAAGCCCTGGAACAACCCCGACAGCAGCCCCCGCCTGTACTGCGGAGGGTCGGGGAGGGAAACGGCGGTGGCTGCCGGTGGCTCTGAGCATCCCGGCCCCGAGCATTCCAACTGAGCATCCCCAAACATCCCAGCCCTGATCATCCCAACCGAGCATCCCTGAGCATCCCGGCCCTGAGCATCCCAACCGAGCAGCCCTGAGCATCCCAACCTAGAGCCCCAGCGTGGGAAGGCGCATCCCAGTGGGAGAAGGCACAGGAGCCCTCGGCTGAAGCTGCTGCTGGATGCGGGGGCAGCAAATGCCCCGGGGCCACAGCCGGGGCAGGACGGGGCTGGGAGGCAGAGGAGGGCAGAGCAGGGTCACTGCGGGCGCTGGGTGGGAGGTGGGAGGCCCATCGGGACACACGCTTGAAAATACATCTCCTTTTCACTCCATCGCTCTCATGGGTGATGAGCAAAAGGCGCCCAGCCCCAGCCGAAAGCAGGCTGCTCCGCGGGGCCCCTTCCAAACCCAGCTGAGACACTGACTCACCCCACAAACCCGGGGAAGGCGCCTCACTCTCCTCCACTTCCTTACCCAGATGTGCAGACAGGACAGATGTCGCCATCCCGCCCACCCCCCGCGGCGATGCCCCAGCACCGCAGCCCCCCCGGGCTGCTCCACCGCCAGCTCAGCCTCCAACTTCCCCACCAGCTCCCCTTCCTGTCCCACCGCCACCCGAAAACACCAAATCATTCACAAGGACTAATTACCCAGTGTACTCTCACCCCATAAGACTGTAAATTAAAAGAGAACTCAAATAAATTAAGGAACTTCCCTCATGCCTTTTATTATCTCAATAACCTTCAGAGGCATTTATCTACCGTCAGCTGATCCATTTGAAAAATTGTGACGACAAACTAATTTAGTAAATGCACACACTTAAAAATCTATATTTCTACTCTGAATGAGCAAATACGGCCTGTGCTGGACGAGCTGCTTGAGACATGAGTCTGGTGGGGACACTTGTGTCCCCCTAGATGCCCAAGCCCCCCCTGGCGCGTGCTCCTGGTGGGGGATCCCCCTCAGGCACCGCGGCCACGGAGCGAAACCATCCCACGCGGCTGGGAAAGGAGAAACCCCTGCGCGGGGCAGGGAGGCAAAGGCTCCGCAGCGGTGGGGAGCGAAGGCAGCGCGCGGGCTGCCCGGCCATCCCACCGTCTGGGACACCGGCGCGGGAATTAAGGACGACGTGTTCTAGCGAAGGGAGACGGAGAAACCAGAGCAACTGGGGAAGGGGCCCCTGATTTTGAACTGGAGAAAAAAAATCCCAGCCCTTGTCAAAAAGGTACCGTCTAAGCGGGGAAAATACAGCGTACGCAACACTGGCCAGGTTTGGGAAAGGAAAGCTGGGGGAGCTGCTTTTCCAAAGGCAGTATCGCACAGAGCGAGGGTCAGCATCCCAAAACATCCCAAAACCTCCTGGTCTGTGCAGGTCCCTCTTGTCTCCAGGAGTAGTAGCAGGGGCAGGACGGTGCCGCAGCATCCCTGCGGGAAGCACGGGGTGCCCACGGGAGATGCCAGCCTCGTGCCCCCAAAGCGCTGCCGCGCAGCAAGCGGCACAGGGGAGGTGTCTGTCGGTGACGGCTCCCCCAGCCCTGCCAGGCCGGTCCCCACACGGTTCCTAAACCGTGGGAAGGAGCAAGAGGCACGACCGTTGGGCTGGGGGTTTCCCAGACCCATCCCCGTCCCTCTGCATCCCATCAGGTACCCGGGGGTGGGCTCACGGCCGCAGGAGTCCACCAGCCAGCTGGCCTGCCGGCTCCGCGCATCTTCACTCCAAACCCCCCCTCAGCTCCCTCCCCAAGATTTCCCTCCCTCTGAGAGGGACCCACATCCGTGCCCCAAAAGCCACCACCTTAACCCTGGCAAAGGTTTGCCCAACGCTGCAGCAGAGCCTTCGGGTGCCCTCGTGCCAAGGTTCGGTGATGCTGAACAATCCCACGGATCGCTTCAGAGGAGCAGGGGGGGGAAACCTGCCATGTTTTCTGTGAAATAACAAGCCGAGCCTCGGCACAGCTTCCCGGAGCCAAGAACAAGTTCCCGACGACTGGCCAGATCTGGGCAGCCCTGCCAGCCCCAGCCCCCTGCAATCCACCCTCCACAGAAATTAGCAACTCCCGGCTCTTTCGCCATCTATTACCCAGAAAAAAAAAAAAAATAGCCTTCATTTCTTGCTTTGTGAGGCCTTATCACACCTCAACCGCTCCAGCCTGAAACCAGGCAGCTCTCTGGGGAACGGACTGCCTTCATCCATGCTCGCCCAGCACAGCGCGGCCTCAGCCCGGAAAATAACGCAGGGGCAGCGGAATACACCCCCGAAACGCTGCGGGACCAACCACAAACCCCGCAGAACACCGCGCAGAATTCGCAGGGAAAAAGAGCAAGGTATTCCCTGACCTCGCGGCCCTCCCCCGCCTGTGCGTCCCCGTCCCCCCCTGCTCCCTGGGGACAGAAACCCAGGTGGCAGGAGCCACCCTGCCCGAGGCCGGGCAGCCAGCGAGTCCCGAACCTTCACGAAAGGCAACCAAAAATAGTCGGTGCTGTTCATGTCACGCTTCGCGGAGGGAGAAGCTGAGAAATCCCTGCTCCCCCCTCCCCATCCCTCCGCCCGCGCACACAGAGCTCCCTCCAGGGCAGGAGCCAGTGGGGGCACAGGCACGTCCCCATAGGGCTGCTCCGGCCAGAGGGATGTGCCCAGTTTCCCCCCCAGCTCCTGCCACCCGCTACCTGTCCCCATGGTCACTCCCAGACCCCCGTGCCCCATTTGTTTACTTCAGACATCCGCCCGGGAGCGTTCGGAGGCGATGCTGCGTGCGGTGCTGCCTCCTGGCACCCACAGCCATGGGGAGGGGGGGACGACACACCACCGGCTGGCTAATGGCACTGTGCATTCCCACCCGCCACACAAATAAAGCCGGTGACTCCAAAAGGCCTTCTCCATCCCCCACTGCCACCCTTCATCCTTCTCCATCTCTCTATCCATGCCTCCTTTCATCCCTACCTGACTCCCTTCATGCTTCTCCATCCCTCCATCCTTCTCCAACCCTCCACCCCTGCCTCCCTTCATCCCTCCCTGACTCCCTTCATCCTTCTCCATCCCTCCATCCTTCTCCAACCCCCCACCCCTGCCTCCCTTCATCCCTCCCTGACTCCCTCCACCCTTCTCCACCCCTCCCTTCATCCCTCCATCTCTGCCTCCCTTCACCCTTCCCCATCCCACCATCTCTGCCTCCCTTCATCCCTCCCTGCCTTCCTCCTTCATCCTTCTCCATCCCACCCTCCCTGCCTGCCTCCCCAAACAACCTGCTCACCTGGCGAGGGAATTCCTGGAGGAATTCAGGAGAGGAAAAAGCCAGGGAAAGGCGTCTCGCTCGCCTGGCTCTGCCCGCTGGCAGCAGGGCCCATCTCTGCCCCCGCAGCTTTGCCCGCTCCCCGAAGCCGGCCAGTCCGAGCGGGAGCCTCTCCTCATCCTCCTCCTCCTTCACCCCATTAATCCCGACTCCACCTCACCCAACTGCTTCTTACAATTTACCTTCACCTGGAGGGTGTGATTCTAATTAGCGCAACACTCCTATTAACAACGGCAGCTAATTAAGACATCTGCGAGGAGCCTATAA
>VXBO01013635.1:120135-143363 GCA_013400135.1 Rhinoptilus africanus
AACTCTCCGGAATCCCCGTGGTCTGAGCCATCCCTTCCTCCCTCCGCACGTAGCACCGGGTTCATCTGCGAGACATCACCCGTGTCCTGCAGAGCCCCCGCAGCCCCCGCTGCCCCCTCCCCTCCCAACACCCCTGTCGTTCCTCCCACAGGCTTTGAGGAACGCTCAGGAGAAACCACCGGGGTTATACAGAGCCATAACGCGAATGAGGACTATAAACCGCACCAAAGGCACCTCACACATCTCAGCATCCATTGTGTATGACAAACGTGTGTATTTTTAGCCCCCCGGGAGGCAGCCGGGCCCCTGCTCCCCCCGACCTGCCAGACAAAGGCAGCGCTCCGCCGGGCCGGCTCCTCGCCCGCCGCTCCCTCACGCTTCACTGGGGCTGGAGATGCTTCAGGCAGCAGATCTGCAGGAGGAGGAAGGGGGAACGCGGGCGAGCGCCGCTCTGCAAAATTCTCTCCGTGTTCCCAGCCTCCCGGCCGGATCCCTGTTGACGTCTGTTCCTAGAAATGCAAACCGGTACCCGCTCCGGTGGCGCGGCACGGCAAACCGGGCGGCGTGTGCCGGCGAGCGGAGCGGAGCGGAGGAGAGCGGCGATGCTGCGGGATTGCTAGGCAACCCCGCGCTGCCCAGCATGCCATCGGCACCAGGGATGCCGGGATGGGAACCCACCGGGGGAACCTGCCCAGGGGTCTCCAGGAGGGCGAGAGTCTGAACCCGTCCCTGGGAGAGGAGGAGGAGGAGCAGGAGGAGGAGGAGGAGGGGGGATAATGGCAGAGAGTGCGTGCGAGCGATGACGGAGGGCAGAGCAGCAGTTAAAAGGCACAAGTCAACAAACCCCTGCCCCTGGCACCGCTGTTACGTGAGCCAGAGGGAACAAATATTAATATAGAAAAAATATTTGGTTTTCTTCTCTTCTTAGCTTATTTCACAGTCTGTTTGCCATTTAGGGCCTTCGTTTGGAGGCAGAGTTGCTAAATTACTGCTGCTTTTTTGTTTTTATCCTTGATGATGACAAGGTTTTCCTTCTCAGAGCTGCACAAGACCTGTTGCGGCTCCGTCTTGGGTTTTTCCTGAGCGCGGGTGCTGTGACCGCGACACACGGCAAAACCCCGGCACCCGGGGTCCTCCCGGTCCCCAGGGCTGAGCGGCCTGTCCCCGTTATCCCGCTGCGGAGCCCAGCAAGGCCGGTGCCAAGTCCCAGACCTGCAGAAATCACCTCTGGGAGGCAAGAGGTGCCACTCGGTGCCGGGAAGAGATGAGACGGGGAGGTGGCAGCGCCTCCGAGTCCTCAAAACGGCTCGAGCCCTCGGGGACCCTCGACTTGCAGGTGCCCAAATGGGGTCCGGCCTCTCCTCGTGACTCTCACCGACCTGCGCCGGTGCCTGGGGGGCACGGTGCCAGCTGGAGCCCTCCCCAGAGAGCCGCCAGGACAGCGGGTACCTGCTCCGTCCTTGGCGGCGATGGAGCCGGTGGGATGACACGGCAGGACCCAGATCTCTTTTTTGGTTTTGGCAGGTGTCAGATGCCCTGACCCAAAAAACCCGAAGCGGAACGTGCGATCCCCGGCGAGGAGCTGGATGCGCATCCCGCCGGGAACACGCTCAGCCTGCAAAGCGCTCTCCAGACCGGGGAGAGGGGCAGGGAGAGCCGCGCTGATGTGCTCTGAAATAATGCTTTTTAAAATATAATTTACGATAGATTTCATAGCTAAGTTATGCAACATAATGAGCAAATCTAAAATGTAATTGTCACTGCACATTAACAGCAGAATCCCGAACCTCTATTATACTCACAAACTTATTAAGTCAGTGAACATTGCATTGCATCAGTCAATTACTAAAACAATGCCAGGATCCCTGGAACAATCTGATACCCCTTACGGGGGGAGAAGGAGCGGGGGCGCAGCCCGGCTGCCCGCACCGCAGCGTCTCCTAAAACATTGCATGGATTTTCGTCTTTGGAGGAACACGTCACCTGCGGGGAGACCTGCAGCCACTCCCCCCATTCCAGGCGAGGGAGGGTAAAGAGCCTGCAGCCACCGCCGTGCTGGGCCCCGAGCCCCTGCCCGGGAGCCGGAGGATGAGGAGGGAATCGCCTCCGGCCTCGCCACTGGGATCTCCCCAGTGCCAGGGGATGGGATGTGCAGCATTCACAGTGCTCGGTGTCGGAAAACACCATGCAAAAAGGGCAAGTCTTGTAAAAAGCAAGAGACCCACCGCAGCGGGTGCTGCCGAGGTGCCTGGACGCTGGGACCCCCACCCGGCACTGCAGGGGCTGCGGTTGACCCCCAGCCATCAGCCAGGGCCTCGGTCACCCCCCACTGGGATGGGGGAAAGAATGGGAAGAGTAAGAGTGAGGAAATCCTCACGGGCTGAGCTAAAGACAGTTTAATCGGTAGAGGAAAAGCCGTGCACAAGCGAAGCAAACTGAAGGAATTCATTCCCTGCTCCCTGTGGCAGGGGGGGTTCAGCATCCCCAGGAAAGTTGGGCTCCATCCCGCAGAATGGAGACTTGGGAAGACAACCACCATCACTCCCAACATCCCCCTTCCTCCTTATTCCCCGTCTCTACACACTGAGCACGGCGTCCCACGGCACGGCACGGCGCTGTGGTCAGTCGGGGTCAGCTGTCCCGGCTGTGTCCCCTCCCAGCTCCTTGTGCACCCCCAGCCCTTGCTGGGGTCAGGATGAGGAAAAGAAAAGGCCTTGAGAGCCCAGCAACAACCAAACCACCAGCGGGCTGTCACCCCCACTCTCAGCCCAAACCCCGGCACTGCACCATGTGCCGTTCTCACCCCAACCCCGGCCCAGCCAAAGCCACAGCAGGGGGTCCGGGGTCCTCCCCCCGGAGGCAAAGGGCTCATCCCCCTGCCCGCCCTGGGCACCTGCCCACGGCATCCCTGGAGTGAGCCGATGGGAATAGCCGGGATTCGGTCGCCACATCGCTGCCGCTCCCCCAGGAGCCGGCGTTGGCCGGAGCCGTGGGTCTGCGCCGCGGGCAGAGCGCACTCTGGGCTCATCGCTGGCACCGGGGCCGGCCGCCCGCGCTGCCAGGGAAGGGCATGTGCTCCCCGGACGGGGCACGCAAATGCTGGCAGGGACCTCGCCTGCAGCCCCCAGGCTCTCGCCCCCCCTCCCCACACCCTCAAACCCCGTCACCAGCGACGCCGCGGCCCCACGGGACTCTCAGACGTGAAATAAGGTGAGCTCGAGTAACCCCGGAAAGATGTCCGTGCAAACACCTACAGCAAAGTCCGCCCTGCGCCTCGGTGAAGTGATTTGACACAGCACTAATTATGCAAATTAATCATCAGTAAATCAGGTACTTGTTAATTTATTTATTTCTTTTGCAACCAGGCAGGAGGAGCGCCGGGAGAGAAGAGCCGCTCGATTTCGGCTGCGAAGGAACGTTCGGTAACGTGTTGCATGATCCGACCTCCCCACGTTCTTTTCCAGATTAAATTCTGAATTGATTTGCTGGTATCACACCGCTCGTAGCTCTCAATATGTCATGGCAGCTAATGAACCGTGCCAGGGACACATTTATAACCCGCTATTAGCCGCTTCCATCAGGAAGGGATTTTTTTTCTCCCCCCTCTTTTCTCTGAGGTTCTAAAAGTTAAAAGACCAAACCGAACACCAAAAGAAAAACCCCAAAATCGTCAGCAGCAGCAAACATTTCTACTGAGAGTCAAGCACTTGTGTGACTTACATCCATCCGTTCCCCGCGGGACCTGGCTCTCAGGGGCCCACAGAAAAGGAGAAGTCACCCACACCCCACTGCTTTTCCCTGGCCCCGGTTTGCCCGGAGCAGGTTCCTCCCCTTCCCGGACCTTCGCTCTCCAGGCTGGGAAGCTCATGCCGTTTTCTGAGCAAAGTTGCGCCGACACCATCTACAAACCCTGCCTCAAGCTGCACCCCAGAGCCGGGAGCCAGACCGGAGAGGAGGGGGCTTCCGCGCCCCGGCCCCCCTGGCCCCACCACTGCAGCTGGAGCCGGGATCCTGCTCTGACAGCGCCCTGGCACGGAGCTGAAGGAACAGAAAGGCAGCGGTGGCCACGGGCTGCTCGCCACTGGCAGCAGCGGCAGCGCGCACGCCGTGGGCAGGCAGCGCGTCCGACAGGAGCCGAGTCCCCCTTCGCTTCAAACGCATCGCTTCAGGATCGCAGAGACAACTCTATCGGGGGAACAAGAGCTAATTAAATTTACTGGGATCATTGAAGAGGAAATTATTTAATATTCTGCATGGAATTTAATATCTGAAAGCATGAATGGCCCTGTTTCATCAGAGATCGGTTCCTTCCCAACGACGCAGTTTACATTTCGCAGCCAGCCCCGCCGCCGAGGGACGGGCAGGGACGGGGGAGGACGCTGCCTGCGAGGAACCGCGAGAGAAAAACAGCGGGAGAGCAGCGGGTGCCGGAGCCGCATCCTCGGGTGCTCCCGGCGGAGCAGCAGCTCCGCCATCCCGAGGGGAGCGGCCTCCCGAGGGGCTCTGTGGGAGCACCCCCCACTCCCACTCACAGACGCTGCCGCGCGGGGCTGCTGCTCCCCCGGCGAGCTCCCGCATCCACGTCGGGCCTTCACTGATGACCTCCATGCTGTCTCCTAGTGCCAAAATCTTACACCACCTTAAGTCCCTCCAGCTTGCTCCTCCATCCACAGAGGAGCTGGGGCAGGATGCACCGGGATCCAGGGACAGGAGCTCTTTGCCACAGCAGATGTTGGCCTTGGCTGCGCATCCCTCCGTGATGCTTACCCAGACCAGCCCCCCCACAACAAGCACCTCTTGCGCTGCAGGAGGATCCCACCATCTCGCTTTCCCACACTCCATGCCTGCAGCTCTCCAGCTTCTCCTGGTCCCAAGGGCTGGCAACCACCTCCGCACCCTCTCCGGGCTGTCGCTGCAGCAGCAGAGTGCCAGCCGGGATGCGGGATGCTGTGTGCCAGCCGGGATGCAGGATGCCATTGGCCACCTTCCCACCCACGCAGGGTGGTGGCTGGGGCACCGCAGGGACGATGCCCTGGACACACGAGTTTCCCTCTCGGCTGAAGCGCGCTGCCTGCAGCCGCTCACCTGCAACCACCCTCTTCTTGTCCCCACAGCCCGGCTCCTTCCTTGGCTGATTAAGGATTTTCTGGAAGCAAAATGTCAGACCTCGCTGGCTACTGTAAAGAAAAATCCAGTGACAGCTTCCCGGGTGGCTCCCCAGGCGCTGGCCCCGTGTTCCCTCCAGCCCCATGGAGGCTGAGGGGGCCAGGTCTCTACAGGGCTGGATTTGGGATCACCTGGAGCCAGCAGCTGGGGGGACCCCTCCAGCCACCCAAGTGGGGGACCCTGTCTGCCCCAGCTCCCATCCAGCCACGCCGTTGCCCCCACTCCGCATTCCCTCGGCGCCAGACCCAGCTACGGGACGGTGCCGTTCAGCAGCGCTGGCGCCACGGGTCCCTCCTTGGGCTCTGTCCCCGCGGTGGGCTCAGGCCCCCGGCAGAGCTGGCATCGCTTCCCAGCGGAGCGGGAGCCGCCGGGGCCGGTGCAGAGCTGCACCCACAGAGCCCCCGGCCCCACGGTGTCCCTGCCTCTGGAGCAGAGCCCCAGGACGTGCCAGAGACCCCAGAGCTCCTGCCCCTCCGGCTCCGTTTCCTGATAACGTCTCTCTCACACACACGAAAGTGATGATAAGCAGCAATAATTTTGCTTCTGTGTTTATGCCACCAATACCTTCAGCTAATTCCTGTAACTACCAGCATGGAAGCACTAATACCTCTGCAAAAGACAAAGCAATTATTTCTAAACTTAGCTCCCTTTCCTTGCATTGTCACCATCCAAATCACCAAAACCCCACTCTGTTGTCAGCATCTTTCTCTAACTAGCAGGGGAAAAAAAGATAATTTTTTTTTTCCCAAAAAACCCCCATACGCGGTGGCATCAACCAAGCAAACACACCCTGCAGCCGCCCCCTCGCTCCCCAGGCCCTGCAGGATCCGTCCCGCGCTCGGGCAGGGGCAGAGCAAACCACGTTTCTCTTCGTGCCAACGTGGGGAGTGACAGGAGCCCTGTCCCGCAGCTGGAGCGGGGACGACCCATGGCCCAGGGACAGCCCGGGATGGGGACATCACCCTGACAGTGGCAGAGCCTGGATGGGGAGAGCTCTGGAGCCACCCCCGCCTCGCAGCACCCGTGTCAGGGTGGCAGGGACCCAGCTGGGGACAGTGGCCCCTCCAAGAGGTGCCTGTTTTCAGGGGAGGGTAAGAGAGGCGCTGAGCAGAGAGGCAGGGAGCCGTTTCTCCAGCACATCAGCTGCCGTTTGGTCTCCCAAATTCCCTGCTCCTGCTCTTCCCCAGGTGACGGGAACATGCCAGCGCTTGACCCAGACACAGGCACATTAGCCGTGTCCCAGCGTCTGTCTGCGTGGAGACACACTGTCTGCCGCGGGACCCTCCGCGGCACTAGACCTTATTATCCTATGGGTCTGCTCGCAAGAAACTAAAATGAGCCATAAAATGACAAGTAAAGGGAAATAAGGAATGCAAAAGCGGGGAGAATGTAAATCGTGTCATTAGCATATGTACAGCACTCCCGAAGGCCCGTTCCCCACCCGCTCAGTGCAGCCCCCCAGGAGGGGGGGCTCCCAGGTCACCCTGAGATGGGGCCACGGCTCTTCTGCGTGGGGGTCCTGGGGGTCCCCTGCCTCAGTGCCCACCCTATGGAGCCACAAGGATTCAGGGGCCTTGAAGGAGACCTGGTACCCCCGGCCCTGCAGATCCCCCCAGCCTAGAGCAGCCCCCAGCCCCACGGGGCTCCTGCCCCCCCAGCCCCGCTCCAGAAGGACACGGGGAGGGAGAAGCAGCCACAGAATTAATGAGCAGGCACAGGCTCCCCACCAAGGGCTGAAATGAGCTGGTACCTGGAGGCAGCAGAACACCTGGGTGACCTACATATCCATCGCTGACGGAATATTTAACGGGCTCTTTTCAACGGATTCTGCATGAAAAACCTCCAGGCTCCTGCACGCAGTGAAAGGTGCAGAGCGAAGCCTCCATCTGCGGAGAAAGGCCCTGCTGCCCGGTGCCCGCTTCGGGAGGCTGGAGGGAGCAGGAGAAGGCTGAGCAGGGGGACACAGGCACGGTGGCCGCACCACTGCTCTCCATTTGTGGCTACTGGATGCTCATCAGCATCCCAGTCACCACATGGTTTGGGTGGGAAGGGACCTTTAAAGGCCATCCAGTCCCACCCCCTGCCCTGGGCAAGGACATCTTCAACTGGACCAGGTTCCTCAGCACGCGTCCAGCCTGGCCTGGGATATTTCCAGGGATGGGGCAGCCACAGCTTCTCCAGGCAACCTGGGCCAGGGGCTCACCACCCTCACAGCCAAGGATTCCTTCCCCGGCTGCTCCATAGGAAAGCATCAGGGAAGCTCCTGAGCCGACCCCCCCGCACCACATCCCTGTCCCCGGAGCCGGCGGCAGCGGGCACTGCGGGGTGCGGGGGTGCCGTGCGGGTGCGAGACACCCCCGGCCGCCTCCCCATCCCTCAGCTGGCAGAGCAGCGTCCCAGGGGAGGGGACCCCGACCAAGGGACACGCCAGGGACAAGGGAGCGCTGCCGGCTTGGTATGGACTGCCCTTAAAATATTTTCATAACATTTCATATCCAACCTACAGTAGCAGCTCCAGTAATTAACAGCTAAGTTTTAATTAAACATTGATTAGCAACTAATTAGTCTAATGATTAGTCACCTGAAGGAGACAAAGCAAAATACTGGGGCTGCCAAGGCAGGAGTGGGAGAAGGCAAATGATGAAAGAGGAGAGGCAGCTCAAATTCCTTCTCTGCTTCCCTCTGGGCCAAATGTTTTCTCTTATTTTGGTCCTTTACAAATGAAGCCTTCGATGTGAATTTTCCTAATTGTGGCAAGTCTGAGAGAGTCTCAAGTGAGTGATGTGGAGGAGACCAAATTTTTTTCATCTTTCCCATCAGGTCCCAGCCCGTTAACGCAGCTGAAGCGCCTTTCCCTGCCAGAGGAGACTCAGTCTCTGCTGCTGTAACGATGCTGGGGGGCACTCCGGTGCCTTGGCCCCCCCAGCATCCCCAGGAGGACGCTGCAGAGCGTGCGGGGAGCACACAGACGGCGCCCCCCCCGCCTGCGACAGCCTCGTCCCCCTCGGACACGGCCTCACCCTCCATTTCTCCCAGACGGAGACCTGGTTCGTTGTCTCCTGGAGGGGGTGGAAGGGTCTCGGCTCACTGCCCCCCGCCCCCGCCGCGGCTCAGCCCGGCCCTGCACCGCCCGGCCGAGCTCGGGGGGGCCGGGGCGGAGGAAGAAAACCCCCCGGCGGGCGAAGGCAGAGCCCTCGGCGGCGGCTGCCGGGGGGGCTCCGGGAGGGATCCGCGGGACCCCGAACCGGACCCGCACCCCCCGCCCTGCGCGGCCGCCGCTTCGCGCTCACGAGGGGCCGTGGCGCCGGGCGGGGGCCCGAGCGGCCGCTTCCCCGNCCCCAGCCGCTTACCGGGGCGCTGCTGTCGGGAGGATGCTTATTATTTTGCCGTTCCCTTTTGTGAGATAATCCTATTTACCTACAGTACTTATGCCTCGGAAAAATCACTCCTGGCTGAGGGCGATGGAAGCCCCTGCAGCCCTCCCCAGCCCTCTGCCCCCTGGGACTGAGCTCCCGGCTCCCCTTGCCGAGCACCCCCGGTGTGCCAGCCCCCTCCCCTCCCTCCTCCTGCCCCACGTTTCTTCACCCTTCTGCAAGTTTGAGCCTTTTTGAGTCTTTTTTTTCCACCCCTTTTGCTTTCTTCCTCCCCTGGCTCTCCCCGGGCTCCTCTCTGGAGTTTATGAGAAGGTGAAAACCTACCGCAGGTGTGTGTGAGGAGGCTGTAAATGGCACCAGGGCGAGAGCAGAGCCTGTGCCAGGCCAGACTGCCCGCGGGGGAGGCTGGAGAGGGGAGGCCATTGCACCCCGAGGAGCACCATGGCATCGGTCCCGCTGCCCACGCACGGGAGATCCCGGAGGGAGGTGACGGAAAGGCAGAGGCCGGGTGGGATGGGGTGCACTCGGGGGGACCAGCTTGGCAGGGGACATCCCAGGATGTGTGGTCAGAGGCACAAGAGTGACTCAGGAGCCACCTGGCTGTCCCCAGGCAGAGACGGGACACAGCGGGACCCCTGAGCCCCGGGGATGGTGGGACCCGCAGTGGGGGATGGGAAGGGTTAAACGCCGGACCCCCATCCCCTGCCTCCGCTGGCAGAGCGGCAGGTACATCGACTGCTTCACACAGCTCATCAGCCTCGGATCGGTACAAATCGATGGGGCCAGGGCAGTGAGACAGGCGGCTGAGCCGATACCGATACCCCCCTCCTCCTCCTCCTCTCTCCGGGAATGGCACCCGCTGGGAAGCCCCAGCAGCTTCCCCGGCTCCTGCACAGGCAAATCCTGACCCCGCCTTGGGTCTCTTTGCGACGGGGCTTCTTGATCCCCTGGGAGAGGGGGAGAAGAGGCAGAGACCAGCAGCAGCGGGCAAAGGCCTTCTGGAGGAAGGGAGAGGGGCTGCTTCTGCCGGACACGGTCATCCCGGAAACCGGGAGACCTCGTAACACCAGCCACAGCTGGGACATGACCAGCCGTGCGGGAAGAGCCCCAGCCTCCTGCATGGCCCTCCCTGGTCTCCCCATCCTGCCCACGCTGAGTCCCAGATATGCCCAGATCACACGCGTGTGCTTCATCCAGCTGAAGGCATGAGCTCTGGTAGGAGCAGGGAGACGGCAGCTCTGTCTGCGGCTGTTTCATGCTTCTCTACCAAGCAATCTGCTACTTGGGCTCCTCTGTTCTTCCCTCTTACGCAACTGCACAACATGTAGAGGAAAAAAAATCCCCTAGGCGCTAATTTATCTGAGGAGCTCGAGCAGGTTTGCACAAGGCAGCAGTTTCAGCAGGAAAAAAAAAAAAAAAAAAAGAGAACAGCCATGTCTGAAATGCTGCTCCAGAAACCTGGCCTCCCTCCCGGGGACTCCTGCCCTCCCCAGCTCTCTGCGGGGATGCCTCCCTCTACCCCTGCCTCTATCTCTGCCTCCTGCCTCCATCCCAGCCTCCATCCCAGCGCAGCCGTGTGCCTCCACCCCTGCCCCCATCTTTGCCCCCTGCCTCCATCCCTCTCTGCCTGCACCCTGGCTCCGCACTCTCCGGACAGGGCTCCGGCTCTGCTCACCCACTGGGAGCAGCAGACCCGGGGAGGAGGGTGCAGAGGGATCGCGCACCAAACCCACCCCCTGCCCTGGGGCTTTGAGAGCTTCATCGGTGTCAGTCCCCAGGGGTGCACAGGGAGATCCCAGCAGCCGGCCCCAACGCTGGCATCTCTCCGGGACTGGGACCGTGCTGCCCGGCCGAGCCCGGGCACTGGAGGGAGAGAGCCCAGGAATTCTCTCCATCTGCGCTGCTGGGGCACGGGGCTCAGGATGGGCAGCAGGCAGGCACCCAGTCCGCCCCCCCCAGCCCCTTCCCCCCTCACTCTCCCTCCTGCCTGGGGGGCACAGCCTGAGCCCCCCAGCAGCACCTGGCAGCCGGGCTGCTCCCTTTTCACGGGGACCTCTGGCAATTACAGGTTTAGTGGTGCAAAACATAGTTTAATAGCAGCCGAGGCTGGCGGGATTGATTTCTTGTTTTGTTTTAAGTGCAGCTAATCTAATAGTTAATTTATTTAAATTGATAGGGCAGAGAGAAATTACATTTCTATCTTCTCCGCATAGATTTTACTCTGTCTGGTGACCCTGGCGAGCTGAAGAGCGGGACTGAGGGCCCCAACATGCCTTGGAAGCGCTGCCTTGATCAGCTTGTCATATTTTTCAATTCATTACTGCCATTTTAGCAAACAACCAGTATAGATTTTGTTGTTACAACAGCTCTTAACGTGTTAGGCGTGTGTAAGCTGGTACCTGCCCTCACTGCTTACAGGAAATGTTTCCCTGCGGAAAACTGACCCAGTAAAACGCCAGCCTGGCAGGAAGGGCTGGGGCTCCCCCCCAGCCTCCCTGTGGGACCCCAGAAAACAGCGTCCCTCGGTGCGGGCACCCAGCCAGGGGAACCGTCCTGCCGCAAGAGCCCCTTCCCTAATTAAAGCCGTTGTGGGGCCGAGCTCTGCCGACCCCGGAGCCGCTCAGCAGAGCAGATGCCAGCGCTGCGTTCTGCAGCCGAGCGCTGGAGGAGGCAGCGCACTTGGGGCTGCATATTTTGCTCTTATGCCTTTGGGAATCGTCTTTAGTGCTCTCGACAAGATCTCTGGCTGTGCTGGAGCACACGGGCTCCCCCACAACAGGCTCCGGCACAAACCTCGGAGGGTTTTCCCAGCGCAGGGGAGAAACGCTGAGGAGCCACGGGGAAGGACGGGCGCTTTTCCAGGCTGCAGCCCTATCTCAGGGGGAATTTTGGGGGGACGCAGGTACAGCTGGCGTGGGAAGAGGTTCTGCCGTGCCAGGGCTGCTCCCCATCGGGGCAGTCGCGGCACCGGAGCGTTTCTCTGCCGGTGAGACCATGGGCATGCAGGTGGGCAGCGGGCGAGGGGGCAAACAGCCGACAGCTTCCGAGGGTCGCCAGAGCGCTCTATGCGCTGCCCAGGTTTGGCAAGCAGGCGATTAAAAAGGCACCAACTGAGCGCAGAGTGAAGGGCAGGGGCAGCAGCGAGGGACCAGCAAGGGCAATGCCCCTGCCCAGGGGAGCCCCGCTTCGGGGGGTGACGGCAGAGAAGGCAGCGCTCTTCCCGGATGATGCCAGGCAGGACATGGGGATGCAGCCATTCCCATTCTCCTGGCAGAAAGGCAATGCCTGACCTGCCCACCCCTCCATACCATGCCCTCCCGGTCACCCCTGGCAGAGCAGAGGCCCCCGGGCCGCATGGCCGGCACCCACGGGGCCAGCACCGCGCTCCCAGCGCTCCCGCCGCAACTGCCGCAGCCGTGGCCATAGCCTTCACCTCTCCGAGGCGGGTGGTGGAGGCCCGCCATAACTCCAAAAAAGAGCAAATCACTATTATTCTGTATCCAGCTCTTCTGATCCATCCTGATGAGGACCTTGCCCTCGCCGCCTCAAAGTCACCAGGCGGAGGGACTCCTTCTGCAGAGCCCCCGGGGAAGGGGCCAGGCTCTGGGGGGAGCTGGGAGGGAAAACATCTCTCTGGATCCCCAGGAAGCCCTGCAGGCTGTATCCATGATCCCAGAAAGAGGGAACAAATAAGAGGAAGGCTGGTGGGAGGCACAGGAGGGAGCAGCGGGGCCGAGGCGGGTGGTGGAGGCTCCTCGGTGGGAAGAGCAGCGGCCACCCTGCTCTCACTGCCCGGCCACCTCCGGCACCCCTGCGGCGAGTCCCCGGCCTCCCTCGGCCATCGCCTTCCTGTAAGAGCCAGCCCCGTGCCAGATTTATCGCGGATGCTGCTCAGTATTTCATGCCTGCTGCAGGCAATCCCACTGCTGCCGCTGCGGCTGCACAGAAAGCACTTTGTAGATTTGATTATGCGATAAGGGGCATCAGAAATGCAACTTGTTGCCTATTTCCCAGAGTAATTAATTTCATCTGTATTGAACAAATGACATAATTTGAGGATTTCTGGGTTATGGATTAAGTAAAGACCAGATGAGAGCATCCTCATTGGCTTGGAGATTAATTAACAGCGCGAGGTGAAGCGAGCTCTCTCCTCCGCAGCATTGCTTTGCTGGTGCATTTCTGATCCACCTGCCCGACACCGCAGCTGCCCCCGGGGGCACCGCGCCGCCCTGCCATGGGGCAGCAGCACTGCCCATCGATCCAGGCACGGGAGCGCCGGCCGGGGCTTATTCCCATGCCAGGACGCTGGGGGATACCGGTGAACAAAGCCAAGCTTTAAGGTTTCCTTGAGGCTTCATGCTCCCCTGCCCAGGTCAGCTCTGCCTGGTCTAATCCCCTCTCCTGGCCCTTCCTGCCAGGCAAAGCACGGCAAGTGCGCTCAAGGGCTCATTCCCAGCTCGGCCGAGGGCTCGGAGCGCAGCCCCTGCCCCGGGACCCTGCGCCTGGTGCACCCCCAGCCCGCCGGCCGCCCGGCTGGGCTGGACCCTCGCTCCCTCCATCTCACAAATCCCATCACTCAGAACGTACGAACCCCAGGTGAATCTCAAGCTCACTTACAAACACTGAGAGGCTGAATAAATTGAAATGTGAGGGCTGGGGGAGGAGCTGGGGGTCGCTGCAGGGACCCTGACACACCGCACCCCCCCAGACTGCTGCAGGTTCGGCTCCTCGCCTCGACGCCTCTCCCGACTGGGCAGGGCTAGCACTGGGGCAGGACCTGGGGTACAATGGGGATCGCAGGGATCTCAACAGAGCTCCGGAGAAGCTGGGTGCTCCTTCATCCCATCCGACCCCCAGCACCATGCCAGTAACCATGCCAGTAACCATGCCAGTGGGGCTGTCATTGCAGCCCACTGCTCCTGCCCCAGGGAGACACCCTGCCCTGCGCCTTCTCCTCTCCCTGCCATGCTCCATCCCTCTCCCTGCTCTGCTCCATCCCTCTCCCTGCCCTGCTCCATCCCTCTCCCTGCTCTGCTCCATCCCTCTCCCTGCCCTGCTCCATCCCTCTCCCTGCTCTGCTCCATCCCTCTCCCTGCCCTGCTCCATCCCTCTCCCTGCTCTGCTCCATCCCTCTCCCTGCCCTGCTCCATCCCTCTCCCTGCTCTGCTCCATTCCTATCCCTGCCCCCGGGGCACAGCCTCAGCCCAGGGATCCCCCCACATACTCCTCAGACTCACTGAAAATGTTCTGCGTGGGGTCAGAAAAACAGGAATCCGTGCAGCATTTATTCATGAGCCAGGCATTTTATTTAATGTGCCTTGCAATGCAGGATCAAAGATCCAGAGCAGCACCTAATTAATTATTTTCCTCTTCTTCTGTACCATCCCCTGGTTGAGCACCGAGTCCCAGAATGTAAAAGCCTCCCTTTCAATGACTCTGCATAATGAGATGGATTTGGACTCCAGCAAATTTGTTCAGTTTTATGGAGTATTATATGAAAATGCTGTGAAATTAAGTTCTGTCTTTGCTATCACGCCATGGCCATCAGAGCGCTTTTATGTATGGCACTGAGACTAAAAGATGGGAAAGTGAGTCCTTGCTGCAGTAATGTGGTGAACGGGGAGAGGGGGGAGCCGTGCAATGAAGATGACATGGTGGAGGGTCAGACTGGGGGAAATAATGAAGGAAACAAGAAAGCGATGCCGATGAAGAGAGTTACCAAGCTCAGAGCCTGGGACTGGAGCGGCAGCAGCCAGGAGGCTCCGGCAGTGGGGAGGATGGGGGGCATGGGTGGGATGGGGAGGGCTCCCTTCTCCCACATCTCCCCTCTGGGATATCTGCACCCCAGCAGCTCCTCTTGCAGCACTAGGGAGGCAAATGCCACCCTGCTGGGGGACGCGGGCCGAGCCCCGAGGGAGGGCGGACAGGTCGGCTGGTGCCCCGTGGCCTCGCGCTCAGCGGTGTCAGGAGACGCGTGGAAAGGCCAGGTTAGCAGATCGGAGGAGTTCTACGGGAGGAGAGCGCCGTGGGGAGGAGCTGCCCCAGCCCCGGGGTGTTCCCAGCACAGACCCTTCCCTTCTGGGACGCCTTTCACCCCTCAGTGCCAGCAAAGGTGCCTGGCACAGAAGATGCCATTTGAGCCTGGAGGCAGGGAAAGCCCCCCCTGTCCCTGCCCGAGCTCCCTTCGCTGCCTGCAGATCCCTTCCTCTTCTTTCTCCCCCCTCCATCTCTCCCCCCCACCAGCCTTCCTCCCCCTCCCCTTTCCCTCAGCCCCGCTCCCCTGCATTTACCCCAGTGTGATCTATTTTTTCCCTTGGCAACTTTATAACCCGTTTCCTTCCCTGACAGCAATTAGTAGATGCTTCACTTCCAATCCCATGGCCCATAAACACTGGAAAAAGAAAATGTTATAAAGAAGAAAACAATCAAATCTGCACACAGATGCATGCACACGGGTACCGGCAGACAGAGGGACAAACGTGGAGGATGGGGTGAGGCTGGGGGAGACGTCGGAGCCCCTTCGCTTGTGCGGAGGCTGGAGACCTCCTCACACCCGCCGCAGCCTCCCCACCTCCAGACGTGCGGGCGAGGGGGGAGATTTCCATCATGCAGGAGAAGGGGAGCCGCATCCAGCGACCCCCGCAGCTCGTCAGCCCGAGCCCCATCGTGCCCCATCCCGCTCCCACGCTGCTGCCCCTCTCCTACCCCACCGCTTGCCTCGCGGCGCTCCGGCACTCACAGGAAAATAAAATGGTCAAAAAAACTAACCAAAAAAAGAGAGGCAGCAGTTCCCCCCATGATGTATGGGATTTTTTGGTGCCTGACAGGCCCCGGGCCTCTGTGGACCAGCACTGATAAATCGCACCTTTCATTTCACCGTGAACATCTTCCCTTCCCCAGCCTGGCCGGTTGCTGACACCTCAAACCGCGTCCCCGGCACCTGCGTGGTGGGGGCAGTGGGGGGTGCCCGCAGAGCCCCCACCGCCTCACCAGAGCTGCTCCAGCACCAGCGCGGCGAGAGGCTCTCTGGGGTACCAACCGCTGGGAACACGGCGCCCTGCGCTGAGGAAACTCGAGCAGACACACTTTCTAATTTCCATGACAACTGTAATGGGGTGTTTGCTGGTTTGGGAGCACCGGGATGTGCAGGAACGTGCTCGTTAGGCGCAGAGCAAGAGTAGCCGCTGCCACAAAGCTGCCCTGAGCATGTGGTGATGCCCTGTGCCCCCGTCTCTGCTGGCCCCACACCCCGAGCAGCCCTGCTTCCCACAGCCCCTGCACGCACAGCCCCCCAGGGACGACCCCCGGCGCAGACTGGACCTGCTTGCCATGCCATGATAGCCCACGGAGCCACCCCACTTCCCACGCCATGGTAGCCCAAGGAGCCGCTGCTCATCATCACCCACCACGGGATGTGCCCTGTGCACCGAGGGGAGGATCCAGGGGACCCTGGGGTGACGGGAGCCCCTGCCTGGACACACAGAGGCAGGAAGGCTGCCTGCTGCCGGGGCAGGGCAGGAAAGGGACGGGAATCAGGCCTGAGTGACGGCTCCAAGGACACGCGGCTGCTGGGAACACGTGGCTGCTGCCTGCAGAGGAGCTGCATCCTGCACCACTGCCCTAGGAGAGGGACTGAGGAACACGGGTTCAAAAGCGAACACAGCTTGGCTTAAAATTAGCTCCTTTCCCAGCCCTGGAGGAGCTTAAGCCAAAACTACGAAACCACCAGCAACCAGTTAGCGAGAGAGCACGAAATCCAGGCGATTACTGAAAAGCTTTGGACATGGCTGTGAATCCCATGGCTGCCAACACTATCCCCAAGCTATTAAGAGAAAAATCAAGATGTGGACAGAATTAGATTGGCCATAGGTGAAAAATGGCTCAATTATTTCTAGTGCCAGAACCACAGAAGGACATTTCCCTCTGTTCCTGATCCACAACCTCCCTCTAATTAGCAGACCTAGCAGAGAGAAAAATACTCCGAGCTCCAGAAAGAGCAGCAGCCAGAGATCCAGCGCGCCGCACGCATTTGTATGCGCTGGGTGAGCCGGGAACGGAGCAGCGTCCAGGCCAAACTCCAGCAGTCCGGCAGGGACTAGCCGCAGGGGGTGATCCAGTAGGTTTTTGCCCTCTGGGCAGGGCAGGCTGCCAGCCAGAGCCAGCCCTTCCCACAGCCAGGCTCCGCGGTGACAAGGACCATCCTGGCTGGGAAGAGGGATGTCCTGCACGAGGTGCTGCGCCCACACTGGCTCCTTTCCCTGCCCAGATCCTGGCCCGGAGTCATTGCCCATGACATGGGGTAACAGCCTACTGGAGCAGAGGGTTCAGAGGAGGAAACAGGGATCCATCACGTTGGGATGAAGAAGTCCTGAGCGGGATGGTGGAGCAGGGCCGAGCTGCGAGGGGGGACACAGGCAAACTGGGAGCAGGACCCAGCCCAGCCCAGCATCCCTCGGGGACAGGCTGGAGGGCAGAGATACCTGCAAGCGCTGGCTCCCGAGCCTCTCCTCTCTCCTTTTACACAGGGATCTTTTAAAACAACCCATGCATAAAACTGAAAAAAAAGTTACCAGGAGGCCCTGCCCCCTCTCCGACAAACTTCGGAACATGCTGTCATCAAGAAAAATGATGCTGGCAGGAGAGAAACCCGCTGGGGTTGCTGGCAATTTCCCAGGCTCCAGCCCCAATGAGTGTTTATCAATAATTTCAGGATCTGCCTGTCGCAGGCACTGACGGGAGCGCAGGCAGGGAGCGGGCAGGCAGGCGGGTGTCAGCACAGCCACGGGCAGGGGACGCAGGATGGAAAGAGAAATCAATTAACGGCTCCTCAGGAACAGGGATTTGCCGGCATTACAGGGAAAGGTCTGCTCGTTTGGCTGTGATGGGGAAACACTTAAATGGTCCTCGGTGACACAAAGGCATGTCCCAAGCCAGGGCTCGCTGACACCGTGGCCAGCTGAGCTCCAGGCAGGGCCAGGGACAGTCACAGCAGGTCACTGCAGGAGAGGGAATGACAGAGCAGCCATGGCTGCCTGCGCTCAGCGGCCCACAGCCCGGCCCCGGCTACACTCAGAGCCGCTGCAGGCTCCGTCTCCGCTCCCCAGCTCCTCCCCACTGCCCGTGGGGCCGTGCCCATCCCCTGTGTCCAACCTGCCACCCTGGGAGAGGAGGGGGGGGGCTGCAGGTCACCCCAGGAGCAGCAGCCAGGAGCCAGGCAGCCCCCTCTCACCGCCCTCCCTGCCCATCAACAGCAGAGCCCTCCTTGTGCCGGGCCTTGCCCCCACCCCACCACACTCGGCAGCTGCTAACGCACCCACCTTCCACTCGGCTAATGGCTCTCTGAACCAGGGGCCATGGGTCCCTGAATCGCCCTGCGGTGACGAGTTCCACAGTGTAATTAAGCACTGCATGAATACAAGAAAACCCCTTTCTTCATTTATGTTTTAAATTTGTTGCCCAATTGTTCCCTTTTATGCCAACTATTTATGAAAAACAGTGAATATCCATTTCCTATTACTCACCTCTATACCACTCCTGAATGTATAGAACTCTACCCTATATCACCTCTATTGTCTCTCTTCTAAGCAAGAGTCCTAATTTATTAGTCTCTTCTCACACAGAAGCTGTTCTGTGCCTTTGATCAGCCTTGTCATCCTTTTCCTTACCCTTCTGTTTCAACTACCTCCTTTTTGTGATTGAGCAACCAAAACCGCGCACAGCATTTGCACTGCGACACAGCGCATTGTACCTTGGCATAATGCTGCTGCCTGATTTGTTTTCAGACTCGTTCCTAATGACTACTAACGAGCAATTTTCCTTATTTGACTGACACCGGGCACTAAGATGACATTTTCATAGAACTACCCACAGTGACTGTGAGGTCTCTTTTCTTGAGTAGGAAATGTTAAATTAAAGGCCAGCTTTGTGGTTTTGTAGTTAAGGATGTGTTCTCATCTGTATTACTTGGACTCGGCAACATTCATCTGCCATTTTGCCACCCAGACACTCACGCTGTGAGATTCTCCCACAACCCTGCCCCACCAGCTTTAGATTTAAACTATCCCGACTATCACTGATAGTGGCCGGCAAATGAGATTGGTGCAGGCGGATAGGCTATTCAATTCACAGCTCCCTGGCCCAGCTCTCCTGGGTGTGGGACATGACTTCAGGTAAACCCCCATGTCCTCCTCCCAATGCATTTGGTTTAACTACTCGTTTCCTTACAGGCAGTGAGGTCCCGGAGGCTCAGATCACATGAGGACAATGACGAGACATGTATAAGGGATCAAGATTCTTTGACTATTTTTTTTTCTTACTGCAGCGGTGTTCTCTGTGTGACTTTTTCCTGCCATTTGCAGTTTTTTCTCCCTCTGAGATGACTTTACGCCTTCCCAGAGAGAAGCAAAAGCCCAAGCACCTCATGAACGTTTGGCCAGAACTACAGAGATCAGCCAAGCCTTTCTGGCAGGGACGGGGCCGTGGGCTGGGGGAGGCCCCTGCGCCTGCCCCCGCGACCTGCTCTCTTTCGGGGGGGTTAAGGCAGGATCACGCCTCTGGGCACATATTGACAGAACCGACCGAATCAATAGGGTGTAGCGGCGGGAGCGCGCAGCGGGCGGCGGGAGCACGCAGCGGCCCTGGGCGCCGCCGTCAGCACCACGGACAGCGCCCGCCGCCGGCGCCGGCCCCACGGGCGCGACCTCCCCCGGGCACGGACACCCCACGGCCAAACCCCCCCACTCTGGGCATGGCCACCGCATGGCCAAACCCATCCCCCCGGGCACGGCCACCTCACGGCTGAACCCCCTCCTCTGGACATGGCCACCCCATGGCCACAGTACCCCTCTGGGCACATACACCCCCACAGTCAGGAGCCAGAGCCCCCACCTGAGCACAGCCACCCCACAGACAGGAGCCAGATCCTCACAACAAAGCCCTGCAGGCCCCATACCCGGGCAGCCAGCCCCCCCCACACCCAAGGAGCCCCATGCCAGGTACAGCACACCCCACACCAGGGAGCTGGAGCCGCAGACAGGGCACAGCACGTCCCACAGCCAGGCCCCTGACGTGGGTCATCCCTTGGCACCCTCTGTGGGAAGAGCCACCCATCACTCAAGCGCCAGCCCACGGCAGGGAAAGCTGTGGACATGCAGCCAGATGCCTTCACACACAGGGAGAAAATCCTCGCCATTCCCCACACACACCTACTTCTGAGAAAAACAGCCACCCTTTCTGGCATTCTCGAGCTCCTGAAGTACTTTCTCCTGCCTTTTCAGGGCTGCCATCCTGCTGCCGGCAGTGGGAAGCGCCCCTCAGCATCCCCGGGCCTCAGGCTGGCCTCCCAGGGATCAGCCATTTGGCTGCTGTAGGGAATTCTCTTCCAAGCAGTTGGCCCAGCATCCTAGCTGGGACCAGACTGGGAGCATTCAGTCCTGCACTCCCTCTGCTAAGCTTCAGCCGTCCCTTCTGAAAGGAACATTTTTTAATTAATATTAATACCCTGCATCATGTCAGATCTTCTTGCGTATTTACACTCCCTCCCCATGCACCTTCCCTGTCTGTCCCGCTTCCAGCAGGGAGGTGATTACGCAGCCTGGGCCTCTCCTACGGGGTGTTCCTGAGCCGTGGGCCTGGTGTAGCCGTAATGGGTTGGTGACACCGTTATATTTATGGGTATTTCAAGAGAAAGAAAAAAGCTACTGGGTGTTCATATGTTCTTGTTGTATTATTTAAGAGAAGCCATTTGAGAGCACAGGAGAAGCAGTGTCTGCTCCCAAAAGGAGGAAAAATAATGGAGGGGAATATTTGCAAAAAGCTCAGTTAGGTAAATATTTTATGCCCAATAATGTTATGGCTTTTGAATGATGCATGCAAGAGAGTTGAAAGGAGGTGAGACACAGAGCAAGGCAACGTACAGTGCGTGCCGAGTGGGAAGGTGTTTGTGGGGGGAAGTGAAGGAGGACACGGTGCTCTGGCCGGCGGCTGGGGGCAGGGACAGCGGGGCAGGGCTATTCCGACTGCGGGATTGAGAAACTTAGAGTGAACCTCACAGGGAGATGGTCCTGCCCAGGTGGGTGACGGGGTGACGCCAGCTGACGTGCTGACCCATCTCCTCCCTTTCGCTTGGCATCAGCCTCAGGGAGTCATCGCGAGAGAAGCCTGCATCCCCCCGGCCAAGGCTACAGCAGGCAGGAGCCCCCCGGTCTCCAGAGGCTCTGTGCGGTCTGCAAGACACATCCAGAACAGTCCTTGTGAGAGCTGCGCCCCAGGCAGCCACGATACTCTGGAAAGGCTGTGAGCAGTCAGGAGGGCAGCCCCACATGCGGGGGGCTCTGGCGGGCCAAGGGGATGCTGCCGGGGGCAGCGGGGACGAAGGCACAGCCAGGCTGGAAAGGAGTTTAGTGCAAGGTCCCTGGCAGCCCGGCAGAGGCATTAGTGAGATACAGCAGGAGCCGCGCAGAGGTGGAGGACGGGGTGTCCCAGGGGCTCACAGCCCTCTTGAAGCATTGGGAACCATGGCTGCCTCGACGCTTTGCTTGGGAGAAAATCAGACCTGCAAGGAGGGCAGGGGAGCAGCGACCAAGGGGCAAAGAAGGGGAAGGCAGAGGGATTGCCCTGGCCCAGGAGGAAGAGGCAGGCAGGGAAAGCAGAAGGAAAGGGCAGGGGTGGTGACCCCGGGGGAGGGGAGCATGGACATTTCTCTGACCAGAGGAATTCTCCCCCCGGCAGGCAGAAGCACAGGGTGAGCATCTGGCACAAGGTAAGCACAGAAAGGAGTAAAATACCATTAAGTATAGTAAGAAATGTACTTAATCAATGAGCTCTGCAGCTGAGGATCAATGGGAGGCAGACACAGCCATTAGCTAAGAAAGCTGAGAAAGAGCCCAGGCTCTGATGGAGCGGTCGATGCCGGGTTTAACTGAGCAGCAGAGGAAGGGTCCCGGTGGAGAGCAGAGCCAGGCAGCAGCCACCAGCCAGGGCTGACCCTGCTCCGCTCCCGGGGCTCGGGCCCCCAACAGGGAGCAGAAAGAGGGCCATGGCCTGCTGGAAAGCCTGGTGCTGAGCCCCGAAAAGTACCACGGACCCTGGACCAGACATTCATCAACAGCAACAAGGGTGTGAGAGGGGACGGGACCGGTGCTGGCAGGGAAGAGAAGGACCCAAGCCCATCACCATCCAGGGACATCACTTGGCCATGGAGAGCAAGAGCCAGGGGTTTAGCCATGGGCTTTTCTCCTGTGGACCAAAGGCTGCGCTGAGCTCCAGGTGTTGGTCCTTGCTGTGGGACCCAGCCCAGGATGGACTATGGGCATTCCGGGGACATCACCCGGAGCAGGGGAGACGTGCAAAGCCTCGCTCGCAGCCTGGCTGACAGCAGTGTCCTCAGAGAAGGGGCGGCTGCAGGGGGGTTTTCCTCACTGCTCCTGCCCCTTTCCCCTCTCCTCACCTTGAGCGCTGTGCTGGATTGCTCCCCCAGGGCCAGCACATGGAAGAAGTGCAGAGTAGCTGGCGAGGAGGTCACCCTCCCAGGAAGGTGTTTCACCAGCCCAGGTAAGCAGAGCTGCTGCTGAGTCAGGGCTTGCCCAGGCCCCAACCTTGAGAGATGCCCCGCTGCCCCCCTTGACCCAGCGCACCCGGAGCCCGTCCGGGTGGTGCCGGCGCTCGGCTGAGTCACCACACGGGGCTTCCTCAGGAGAGAGTCTTGATTTTCAACCCATGAGCACATTTAGCTCTCGGGAAGGCAGACGGTCCCCGGCAGCGAGTGGGCACAATCCCCGGGTCTCGCTGACAGCGCTGCGGCTGACTCAGCCCTGGCACCGGGACCCTGCCCCGGGCTCCAGCAAACAGCAGCTCCCCCAGCCAGCCCGACCCCAGCACTGAACTCCAGCTCCTGCACCCTCCTCCTCTCCTCCAAGGCTGTCACCCTCAGCCCTGGCCACTGCTGCCCCCCTTCCCACTCCCGCTGAAACCCGATGGCCAGAGCCTGATCCAAGCCAAGCCAGCAGAGGGAAAGCACTGATCTCCGTGCGAGGGAGCCTCCAGGGAGCAGGCACTCCGCTGGTGACGTCCCAAGAGCATTAGAGCCCGGGGTTGTGCTTAAGGCAGAGTTTCTATATGCGCCTGTGAAGAGAAGGAGAAAAGCGGCTGTCCCCCGAGGTCCCTCCCACAGGGTGGGCTCCCTTTTCCCACCGGGGCCGAAATCATATCCCTGACCCCAGGAGGCTGCTCCTGGCTCTCCTGGAGCACAGGACACGTGCTCCATCCCTACACATCACTGGATCCTGTCACCGTGGGCTGTGCAAGACACACTCCTGTCACCCTCCCCCTTCCCAGACCTGCAGCCCAAGGGGACGGCTGCCCTGGGAGCCAGGCGTGGGCTGGGGGGGCTCCCGGGTCTGTGTCACCCGTCACCAGGCCGGAGCGCTGCCCGGGGGCAGCTCTGACCAGCTCATCCCCCTCCTCACGGCTCCCCCCCCCCGGCTCCCACGGGCCCAACTCAGCGCCGCTCCCAGCGTGTCTCCCGGAGGGGCAGGTGGCACATCGCCCACCCCGGCTGGACACGGAACACCAGGCGACACCCCGACGGGGGGGACATTACGGAGAGGGTCCCCACCTCCACTCCCACGGCCCTCAGGCACTCCCGGGGCGGGGGGGGGGGGGGCCCGGGCCCTCCCCCCCCCCCGCCAC
>VXBO01013635.1:143453-155874 GCA_013400135.1 Rhinoptilus africanus
CCTCATGTTCAGACGGAATTTCCCAGGCTCCAATTTGTGTCCGTTACCCCTTGTCCTGTCACCAGGCACCACTGAGAAGAGTCTGGCCCCATCCTCCTGACACTCACCCTTTAGATATGGACAAACATTGATGGGATCCCCTCTCAGCTGTGCCTTCTCCAGGATAAACAGCCCCAGCTCTCCCAGCCCTTCCTCAGCACAGAGATGCTCCAGTTCCCTCATCACCCTCATAGCCTCTGCTGGGCTCTCCCCAGCAGTTCCCTGTCCTGCTGGAACTGGGGAGCCCAGCACTGGACCCAGCACTCCAGCTGTGCCCTCCCCAGGGCAGAGCAGCGGGGGAGGATGACCTCCCTCCACCTCCTGGCCATGCTCTTCCGACTGCGCCCCAGGAACAGAGCAGGGGCTGCTCCACTCGCCTGTCCCAGGGGCGCCCGGTGCCCAGCAGCTTCCCCAGGCCCCGTAGCTCCATCCAACACTCGGTACCTGCAGGTGCCCCCCCAGCAGCCCCTCCAGACCTGCTCAGCTGCGGAGCTGCTGCCAGCGCTGCTCCCCGGGGCAGCATTACGACTTTAACCACAGGTCCTGGCACCAGATGTTTCAGTGACGCCAACGAGCTTATCTGGGCCTTGGCACTCGGGCAGTGGTGTGCCGGGAGCTGAGGAGCACTGAGGCATCCACCCTGCGTCGGAGCTGCCCCGAACTGACGAAGGAGGCAGGCTTGGTGTAAAGAGCAAACCAGGGCACCTCCAGCTGCTTTGTTCAACTCTCTCCTCACCCTCCTGGCCACCTTCTCTCCTCCCTTTTCCATTCCTCATCCTCTTTCCAAGGGCTGCACACGCACACCTTAACCACTGGCACAGCGCAGCTGATCCGCGGCACAGTGACTCCGGGCAGGACAGCGAGGGGAGCAAAAGGAAAACACCTCCTTGCTTTCCAGCAACACCCTCTGCACCACGTCTGAGTGCAGCATTCCCAGCCTGCAGTGATCCTGCCCCCCAGCACCCCCCCAGGCGCCTGGGAGGAGGCTCTCCCAGGGCACAGGGAAGGCTGGGGCTCAGCCTTTCCCCAGGGGAAGCAGCCGCCCCCCTGCCCACCCAGAGACCCCGCACACAGCCCGCCTCACCTGAGGTGGCTCATCCCGGGGTCTCGGCCATCCTTCCACCTCCTGGTGCTTCCTCCCTCTGGCTCAGGCCAGGCAGCACCAAAGGGGCTCTCAGGTGGAGCTTTTATAAACCCTCCCCCCAGCCCCCTCCCCAGGGGCAGCCAGTCGCAGCTGTGGAGCCCTGCCCAGGCATCGCCCACTCCTCAATCCATCCCCAGGGAGCAGCTCGGGCCGTGCCGGTAACAGATCCCCGCAGACACGTGCCCCACGGAGCTGAGTGACCCCTCCTGTGGGACAAAGTGTGACGTTCCTGACTGAAATTTGTGGAGCCCTTCAGAAATTGGCAATTTGATTTTCCATTTCTAATTAACGAAGGAAAACCGCCCCGCCCCTGCCTGCTCAGACAACCTGCTCCCCCCAGCACAGCCCCCCGGCGCTGCCCGCACGTGGTCGCACACCGCAGGAAGCCGCCGTTTTGCCCAAGCATGGGCTCGGCACATGGCGCTTTTTCCAAAGGCTGGGAACAGGCTGTTTCCTCAGCAGCACACGGGTGGCTCCAGAGCAGCCCCGGCCCCTCGGACCCACCTGCGTGTGGGACGAGCATCGGGGGTGCTGCTGGTGCAAGATCAACTGCATCGGCCTTTTTAACCGAGATCGACGGCGTCCCCGGGCAGCTTCCCTGCCCTCCCTGTTCTTTATCTGTGCCTCATGCTCCTCAGATACCGAATATCAAGATATGCCTTGAAACACTCCTGTTATTAAATATTCCTCTGAGATTAGAGCAGTGCTTCCTTCTCTCTAGCCTCTTCCCTCCCAGCGGAGCCGATGAGCACGATAACTTATCGGGGCCCTCCCCTGCACTGTTAGCAATGGCACAGGGACTTATTGACCCACCTCAGAACAGCACGCTGAATATTTAGGAATTTCCCCGAGCTTGGTAAGCGATAACATCTTTATCATATGAGCCCTTTAAACCCTCCGTGCTTGCCAGGCGCCTCTCTCCTTGCTGAAAGGACAGTATCAGACCCAGGGCAGCAAATGCTGATAACAGAATAGTTCCTGGAGGGAACTGCCGTGCCCGGGCCGGCAGAGCGGGTGGCCCAGCCAGCAGCTCCTCTCCCAGTGCTCCCCGGACACACGGCAGCTACAGGATCGGACAGATGGGTCCTCAGCAGAACAACCGCCCCGCACCAGCCTGGCCAAACCCAGCGTGCACAGACGCACCGGTCACACCAGCAGCTTCGGACTTCACAGCACCCAGCACAGGCCAGTACAGCCCAGTACAGCACCCAGCACAGCTCAGCACAGCCCAGCACAGCACCCAGCACAGCNAGCCCAGCACAGCACCCAGCACAGGCCAGTACAGCCCAGAACAGCCCAGCACAGCCCAGTACAGCCCCCAGCACAGCCCAGTACAGCCCAGCACAGCCCAGCACAGCCCCACAGAGCCCCATGGCCCCAGCTCCCAGCAAAAGGATTTCCCCTGGGGCTGCTGTCAGACCAACCCCCCCCGCCCCTTCCCTGCCCTCCCTTAGCAGGAGGAGGGGGTGGCTCGGGGCTCAGAGCAGGCTCCATCCCACCACGGCTCGGGCTCGTTTCCAGCATCCGCAAACGAAGCGCCCGAGGCTGCGCCCCTGGCTGGTGTCGGCCTTGAGGTCCCCAGTGGGATCACTCAACCTCTTGCAGTGTCTTTGCACGATTATCCCATGTAACACCAGGGAAACATGGGCACAGGGGAAGAGGCGACTGAGAGGTCGATGCACCCTGAGGAATCGTTCCAGACAGGAATACTTGGGGATGCTCAGGTCTACAGGGAGACTGTCATGGGCCAGGAATGATAAATCATGGCATGGATGAGACTCATCTGCCCAGCTCACCCCTGGAATGCCAAGGAATGATCCCAGACAGGGCTGGGGAAACCAGTGGAGAGGGCTCTGCTCGGTGAGGGAGGGGGTGGCTGGGCAGTTAGGAAGCAAAGCGCCAAGGAATAAATCTGGAACCCGGGCAGAGGGAGATCAGCAAAAACACAAAGGTTGAGAGTTCAGACCCTGGGGAACCAAGGCAACCTCTGTCACATAAGTCTACAAAATCCTTAAACTCAGTTTTGCTGAGAAATGAGTTGTCAGCAATGATTAAACCCGAGACAAGTCATAAACCCAGCAGATATTGATAAAGTGGGATGCTGACATGGCGAAGCTCAGCGGTGCACAAGCGGGTGAGGGTCACCCGTGGTGAGCAGCAGAGCCCAAGCAGCGGGAGCTGATGGGACACGGGGGCTTCGGAGCCGGGCTCAGCCCCTGCAGCACCTCTAGGGGCTGCTGGCACAGCCGGGGGCCAGGAAAGAGCCTCCTCCCCCAGCATGAACCTCCACAAAGCCACACTCCAGGACTCCAAGCTCCTCTCTGAGTCTCTGAGCACCTCTCGAGGTGGACGAAGGGCCCCGGGAGGGGGCGAGTTGCCTTTTGAAGCTGGACAACTGACCAAAAAGCAGCGTCCCAAAGGCCGGGAGGGTGGAAAGGGCTCAGCAAGGGGCTGCAGGGAGCCAGCGCGGGGGGAGGACGGCGGCCGGGGCACAGGGTGCCGGGGGGGCAGATCTCGCTCGGACTGCCCGCAGAAGGCAGCCTCCTGCCACACGAGCTGCTCTTCCCATTCCTGAGGGCTAAAATAGCACCCAGCGCCACTGGTGGAGGGGGCAGGTTTGCTGTTTGACCAGGAAATCCAAGGATATCCAAGCTAATCTACTCTAACTAGACAAAAAACCAGAGAGGCTCGCTCTGATACGAAGTGCTGGCCGAAGCCATGCACCTGATGAGCAATTGCAAGATTAGATAAAAACTGTACTTAGTCCCATCCCGCATGTATTAATGGGAGCTCTCTGGATGTCTGGGCTACTCCAGTTCAGGAGCATGAAGATGTTCGCCTCACTGGGGTTCGCATTTGCTGCCCTCTCTTTAGCGAGCTGTATCCCCGTGCAGCAGGTATCCAGCGGCAGCAAAGTCCTCCTGGTGTCCTTCGATGGATTTCGGTGGAACTACGACCAGGACGTGGACACCCCCAACCTCGACGCCATGGCTGCCGAGGGGGTGAAGGCGCGGTACATGACTCCTGCCTTTATCACCATCACCAGCCCCTGCCACTTCACGCTGCTGACGGGTGAGTCCCCGCCGGAGCAGCACCGGGTGCAGGCTGGGGAAGGGCAGATCTAAGGCTTATGCCTTAGATTTGATGAATTTACACATTTCACTGATGCACTTTTATGCATCAGTAAAGGAAGCTAAGTCACGCAGCCGCCCAGCAGCAGGCAAAGCTTCCGAATAGCCGTGTTTCGGAAATAGAGCGAGAGACGAGGCAGGAGTTGCAGAAAGTGATAGAACCGAGCCCGCATTTGTCAATACACAGCATCCCGCGTCGCAGGAATTACGCAGCCGCCCCTAGACCACGGGAGGAATCACGCAGAGGCCACCCCAACGGGGCTCGTCCCGAAGTACCGCTTTAATAACAGATCAGAGGAACTCTGCTGTACACAGCTACTCCTAACGCACGCGACCAGCCGCTCCAGCTGGGTTGTTCCAGCCGGTCGCTCGTGACTGGATTTCCAGCCTCCATTGGTCACCCGCTTTCGGGATGGCACTTCTGCTCATCCAGCCCTCTGCGCTCTGGCGGCCTCCAGGCACCCTTTTTGTCTGTGTCTTGACACATTTCCTTCTCTTTTGTTACAGGATAGCCTGTAGTTAAAGTTTACATATAGTTTCCTATCTCCTGTAGTCAGAAAACAAAGATTAAAGTACAGTTCATGCAGCCTAAGGCTTCATTTACTTTATTTACTAGTGATAAGCTCTGGCACAAATTAGTGTCTCACTAGAGTGTCCTCCCTTTGCTTTACTAGCATAACCTGCCTTATCTATATCATGTAGGTGCCAAATATCACTAGCCTCTAATCTGTGCACAGATTTGAGTAGAACACAACTACAAACACACAAATATAATGACAAAGGCACAGAGACAAAATAAGATCCCATACAATATTCTCCTAAGCTGGATTCCCCCGTCAGCGAGAGACAAGGCGATAGCTGCAGAGAGGGGTAGAACTGAACCTGCATTTATCAAAGGTAAATAGCACCAGACCAACCCGATAGCCTCCTCTGATAAGATAAATGATTTTTTAGACAAGGGAGATGCACTAAATTCAATCTTTCTGGACTTCAGTAATGTACTTGATACAGTGCCACACGGGAAATCATTAGTTAAGACGGAGAAGATGAAGATTAGTACAAAGCCTGTAATGTGGGGAAGGAAGGGGCTACGGGGAGGGGGAGAGCAGGTGATGCTGAGAGGAGATTGTCACACCAGAGGGAGGGCAACAGGGGAATTCCTGAAGAATCGATTTTGGAGCCAATCTTATTTAAGATTTTAATTAATAACCTTGGCATAAAAAGAGTGGAACATGCTAATGAAATGTGCTGATGAGCAGAGGCAGGGAGGCATTGTCAGTACAAGGGAGGATGGGGATGTCGTGCAGAGATAACCGTGCAGTCTTCAGGACCAGAATAATAAAAATAGCATGAACTGTAACACTACAAAGAGCAAATCTTTCGTTTCTAATGGGACTTTCTGCTGCGCGCTGACCTCGGGGGCTGTGAAGGAGAGAGAAAGCCGAGCGCCAGAGCGGTCAGTCAACCGCAGGAGAGCGGTGGCCCCCGGCTGCGCCGAGAAGGGCAGGAGGAACCGCGGGTGGCACCGGCCCCTGCGGGGGCGAGGGTGCCACGGATGGGGGTGCGGGCGAGGAGCCGGCACCCCCCAACACCTCACCCCCCCCGGAACCCCACTCTGTAGGCGGTGGGGGGGAGGAGGCAAAGCAGAGGCAAAGGGAGGGCTGGGATGGGTGAAAGGGGCCAATGCTCCGTTGCCCCCCCAAGCCGCGTCCCGGCTCAGCCCCGCCGCCTCCGTCTCTCCTGACAGGGAGATACCTGGAGAACCACGGGGTGATTCACAACATGTGGTTCAACACCACCTCGAACTGGAAGCTGCCCTACTACCTCACGCAAGGCGTGGACAGCTGGTGGGACAACGGCAGCCTGCCCATCTGGATCACCGCCCAGCGACAGGCGAGTGCGGCCGCCTCCGCGCTCCCGCTCCCACCCACCCCCCGCAGCCGGCCCCGGCCGCAGCCGGGCAGTCAAAGCCACGGGCAAGCCACCATCTCTAGCGGCCACGAGCCAACATCCGCGCGCTGCAAACGACAGGCTAATTAGACCAGCAAAAAAACTAAATCCCCAGGCACCGGCAGGAATAATTATGATCGTTCTACTAAAAATAGCAGAAAATAAGAGACGCGTTTCAGCTTCATTAAGACATTAATAGAACAGGTTATCCTTCTCCTGTTCAAAGAAACCTCACCCAGGTCCTTAGGGAGCACCGCGAGCCCAGGGGCCCCGTACGCTCCAAGCCACAAACCCCATTTCCGCAGCCTCAGCCGGGACCTTTTGGGTGGCAGCGTCAGGGCCTGGTCCCTTCTTCTCGGGGGACTCCAGCAAGGCTTTCCTAGATCCCAGCAGGCTTGTGGAGCTGGCTTTGAGACAGGACCTGAGACCTGGCCCAAGACATGTGCCTTTGCCTGTATTTACCTGCCAAATTGGCCCCATTGACTTCAGGGTGAGTGCTGATATGACTGGAGTAAAACACATCTCAGTGTCTCGATGGTCAAGAGCTGGAGGGTCCGTGCAAGGCACAAAGGGGTCACTGTTTCCAAAGTTATAACTCTTGTTACTAACGCAGTGAGAAAACCACTGTGCAGGAGTTCTGGGAAGGGCAGTGCTTTCAATTAATCACTTATAATTGGCAATGAGCAAGAAAACCTCATTAGAGGCAGAGGTAGACATTAGGGGGCTGAATGAACTAAGCCCATTAATAGGTGGTTGCACTGACAGATGGAGAGATGCTGCAGAGCGAGTTCAGGTGAGTTTATGCAATGTCTCCATTAACAGGGTTTAAAGACAGGTTCCATCCACTTCCCCGGAGGAAAAGCGAAGTATCAAGGGGAAGAAGTGAATATGAAGTTGGTGGAGCCCCCCGTGTTCAACTACAGCAACGAAAACAACTGGAGAAAGAACATTGACACCGTCATGGAATGGTTCACGCAGAATAACCTCGACTTCATCGCCCTCTACTTCGGTGAGCCCGACTCGGCCGGACACAAGTACGGCCCCGAATCCACAGAGAGGAAAAACATGATCAAGCAGGTGGACAGAACTGTCGGTTACTTGAGGCAGCGCATCCAGGAAAGTGGCCTGGAATCCAAGCTCAACCTCATCATCACGTCTGACCACGGCATGGAGACTGTCATAAAGACCGATGAGATTCACATCGGGGCAATAAAGAACTTCACGTTCAAAGACATTCAGTTCGAACTCTTGGATTATGGACCAAATGGACTACTGGTGCCAAAAGAAGGAAAATTAGAGCATGTGTATTCAGTCCTGAAAAATGCCCACCCAAAATTACACGTGTACAAGAAGGCAGACTTTCCGAGGAGATTCCACTACGCCAACCATTCCCGGATCACCCCACTCCTGTTGTACGGCGACCCAGGATACGTGATCCATGGGGTAAGGTGTACGCGCAGACATATCTTAGTGTCTTTTGGGGACCTGCCTCTCTCCTCCTGTCCTTCTCATGGCACCCCAGTACATACCCAGCTTTACACCTTCATATTGATTGGCCTCCCCACAAACAGATGGAAATTCCAGCTCCTTGTGTAAAGACCTTCTCTGCTGCTCAAAAAAAGGCCCCAAGGTCTTGGAGCAGGACTCGCACTAACAGAGAACACCAGCCGCAGGATCCTTGTGGTTGGCACTCAGGGAAGCCCAAAGTCGAGGCCAGCGGGCAGCTTCCCTCTGTGAAGCTCCTCAGAACAACAAAACTCGGATGCGCTGACATTTAGGGAGGGAACCCACAAGACACAATCGCTTGGGAGCTGTGTCTGGGCAGCACCCTCCAGCTAACGGAGAGTTTAACATTATTAGATAAACTTCAAAAAACTCAAAGAAACCAAACAGACTGTTAAACCCTGCGGCTGCAGAACGTGGCGTGTGAGGGCCACAGGCAGGAGAGGTGGAGGCATCCAGCAGTGCTGCTGCTTCGGTGCCTGCCACCTCCCGGGGGCCGTGCTGGGGGGGCTGAAGGGTTTGGGCACTCACACCCTCTCTCGCCCCGCCAGAGATACAAGGTCCAGTTCAATAAAGGGGAACACGGTTTCGACAACGAGGCCATGAATATGAAAACCATCTTCCGCGCCGTGGGACCGGCCTTCAAGCAGGGGCTGGTGGTCGAGCCCTTCGAAAGCGTCAATGTCTACGCCCTCCTCTGCGAGCTGCTGGGCATCGTCCCTGAGCCCCACGACGGCTCCCTGGAGATCATGAAGCCCATGCTGCGTGAGTCACAGAATCACAGAGTGGNGGACATGCCACTGAGGCCACCAACGCGTCACCCCGGGGGGAGCTGCGTGGGTGGCGGGGGGTGCCACATCCCCCGCACAAGGTCCCCCCTGTCACAGCCCGGGGGGGGGGACAGGGGGCTGCTGCTCACCTGAGCAGGGGCCGCACCAACCTGACGCGGAGCTCGTCCTCACCGCAGGCTCCAGCGCTCCTCCGCCTCCTGCCGAGAAGCTGCCGGTGATGCTGGGAATCGCTCTCCTTCTGGGGTACTGGGCAGGACTACTCTAACCCCCCCCCCCAACGGAGGTAACTGGCGCTCGGGACATGCAGAAAACCCCCGGGCAGCGCTCTCCTCCAGGCAGGACTGTGCCCTCCTTGGCCTTGGCCTCTCCGGGCTTTGTCCGCCTGCGAAGCCGCGGCTGCGCGTTGCTCCCCGCGGGGCACAGCAGACCCTTTGCACCCCCNGCTCCATCCACCAAATCCCTGTCTCTCCCTTTTCGGGAGCGCGCGGCGGCGGCGGGATTCCCGCGGGAACAGCGACACCTGGCGGCCGCCGCTCCCGGCACCGCCCGGCGGCTGCGGGGCAGCGGCGGGGACCGGGCACGGCCCCACGGGCACGGCCCCACGGGCACGNAGACCCTTTGCACCCCAAGCAGAGGGACTCTGGGTTTTTACTGCCCGGGTCAGCATTGACACTAGCCAGGGCATTTGCTGGGCTAGAAAGAAGGGCTGGACATCTCTGCTGCCTCCTGCTCGCCACTGCCCGACCCTCCCTCCGCTCCCCGGCCTCCGCGTGCGGCTGGGGCTGCGCTGGGCGGTTGTGTGAGCATCACGGGGGGGTGAACACTCCGTTGCTTGTGGCTTTGTGTGTGGCTGCAAGAGAAACGAGGACGTAAGTTTGTTGCTTGCCTTCACTGTGCACATGTGCCTGGAGGCCCACCAGGACAAGCAATTCTCAATCTAATTTCCTGGCACTTCCAGCACTGCGCACCCCCGGCCAATACCCGCAGGCTGCATATACGTGAAATAATAACAGCAGCGCTGTGCTTTCCTGTCTTGGCAGCCTCCGGGTTCCAGGCAGCTCTACCAGAAATGCGTGGAGAGATGAGGAAGGACATGTTTCATGAAGACAACCGGTCCCGGTCTCAGAGAATTGCACAGAGTTCCCAAAACCTCCTCAAATTACTGATCCAGGTTCCTCCAGAATGGCTGAGTCCCGGGGAAGGCGCCTCTCCCAGGCTGTGGGGTGCACACGGGGATGCACAGCTGTGGGAGCTGGCACCGCTGTACGGGCTGACCTTGACAAGGTTACCCCAGCTTCCCCGCCTGCTCGAGGCAAGGCAGCTCCAGCGCGGTTTGGAGTCGATACCTGTTGAGCATCTAAAGCAATTAAAAGCGTATCGAAGTCGTGAGTGTGCCGGGAGCCTCCTGTACGTGGTGCTGGGCTCCGGCACAGAGGGGACAGCCTTGAGGCACCGAGGAGCCCGCCAGGCCCGATGGTTTCTGCTGGCCACGGGGCTGGGCTGGCTGCGGCAGCGGTGCTGGGAGAGCCAGGTCTGCTCCAGCAAAGGCTATCCAGCCTTTGGGAGACTTGGAAGGATCCCAAAGTCAATCAGTGTTTCCAGCCCCTGCCCCGAGAGCCCTGGGTGCCCTGAGCACCGTTCTACTTGTCACACTGAAATTTTCTGTCCCTTATGACTGTCACAAAAATGGGAAATGCCACCTACACACCCTCCGAGCTCAAAACCCGCAGCAGGATGGTCCCCGCTGCACTGCTCCATAGCAGCACTGACAGGGCTCAGCCCATCCGCAGCTCTGAATCCGCTCCTGGGGGCTCTGGGAGGGGGCATCAATCCTTGGTGCATTCCGGAGACACTGAGGAGGTGGCCGTGACACAGACAGGCCCCCCCCCCAGCTCAAGGCAAACACCCAGCCCCACAGATCCCAAGCCCAGGACCAGTTTGTGCCACCCATCCCATAGCCCCTCCTCAGCCCTGGGTGCACCCTTGGGTGCCAAACGCCCTCATGTGAAGCCAAACTTCTCCCTGCAGGAAACAGCCCAGGATCCCTCAGCCAGGCCAGGGCCGAGGGGGCAGGGAGCAGGACACCCCCGTCCTGCAGCCCCGGTTCCTGCCCTTTCAGTGGGGCGTCAGGGTGGCAGCTGTCCCCGACCCCATCCCAGATGCTGAAGTTCCTCTCCCCAGCCCTGTGCCTCATCTCAGGGGCTCGATAAACATCTGTTGCCATAGAGACTTGCTCGCGCTGCCTTCCCCGCATCACCCAACGAGATGAAACAGGAGACGCACGCTCCAGGAAAACAGGAAGAAAATGTTTGGCTTGAGACCGTGCTGGGGGTGGGGGGTCAGGCCGGCAGCGCGCAGCGCAAACCGCCCGGCAGCAAACAAGGGGGAGGCTCCAAAAAGGGAGAAACACGGGCCGGCGCTGCAAATATTATTTAAAGTAATAATAATAGCCCATAGCAACTTTCCCAGTGATTCTGACGACTTTCTGCGCAGGTCAGCACAACCGTGCCCGTTTTACAGACAGGCAGCCCGCTCGGTTGTGAGGCTGGTGTCGCTGAGATCCCAGCAGTCAGAGCCCGCAGAGCTCAGAACCCGACGCTGCTGGGCTCCGCACGCCCCATGCCGGGCATCCCCAGGGTGCCGGCCGTCGGCTGCGGCAGGTACAGGGCAGGACGCTCCCAGACCCATGCAGGCAACGCGGAGTTTATAGTGACCAACCTCCTGATGTGAATCCTTACCCAACAGCTGACTTTTGCCTCAGCTGTGAATGGGAATTTAGCTCCTGGTTCAACAGCCAGCTTTTCATCGAGACAGGGCTCTGTCAGAAAAGTCTCCTGTCAGGCAGAGACGGTTCTGGCTGAATGCTGAACCCTGCCATATCCCTGCTGGGAAGGTTTCCACTGCCCCTGCAATCACAGTTTGCCATTAGACATATCCTGGAGCAGCTATTTTCACTCGGAGCAGGGGGAAAGAAAAAAGCAAGCACTGAGCATGGTACTTCTTCAGTCCAACTGCATTTCCAGCACAGAGCATCCTCTGAACGTTGTGTCCCTGAGCACTGCAGGAACCAGAGGGATCCAGAGACCCAAACCCTGCTTCTCCATCTCCCCCCAGACCCTCTCCCTGTGCCCCCTCTCCCTTCTCCCTGGCCCCACCGCTGCTCTCCTGGGTGTCCACACACACTCCTCGGGCTACAGCTTTATTTGCCCGCGGGACCGGTGGGCAGGCGGCTGTCCCCCTGTCCCGCTGTCCCAGGGTCCTGGTGACCCATGGTCCCGCTGTCCTGGTCTCCTACTGTCCCTGTGCCCTGGTGTCCTGCTGTCCCGGGGTCGCCGTGTCCCGCTGTCCTTGTCTTCCACTGTCCCGCTGTCCTGGGGTCCCGCTGTCCCTGTGCCTCGGTGTCCCGCTGTCCCGCTGTCCCGCTGTCCCGCTGTCCCGCTGTCCCGCTGTCCCGCTGTCCCGCTGTCCCGCTGTCCCGCTGTCCCGCTGTCCCGCTGTCCCGCTGTCCCGCTGTCCCGCTGTCCCGCTGTCCCGCTGTCCCGCTGTCCCGCTGTCCCGCTGTCCCGCTGTCCCGCTGTCCCGCTGTCCCGCTGTCCCGCTGTCCCGCTGTCCCGCTGTCCCGCTGTCCCGCTGTCCCGCTGTCCCTGTGTCCCGGCGCAGTACCGGCAGCCGGCGGGCGGTGGCTCCCGAGCCGCGCTCAGCGCCCGGCGCCCCCCGGCAGAGCCCGGCACCGGGGGGGGGGGCGCAGCTCCTAATAACCCCCGGGCCGGGACCGCCTCGTTATCTGTTAAACCCGCCGCCCCCGGAGTTACCGGCCGCTCGCCCAGCTCCGGCGCCGCCCCGGGGCAGGAGCCGCCGGCAGG
>VXBO01013636.1:24159-107583 GCA_013400135.1 Rhinoptilus africanus
TATCACCCACTGCAACAGTGAGTGCATATATATTAAAGGAATTTGAGGAAGCATTTAACATGAAGACTTGTGTAACTTATAATTTATAGAAGCACATGTAATGAGGTTTCAGATTATGTTCATTTTACTAGAAAGAGTGGAACTTTGATGCCCCCAATTATATTTTTCCTACAGCAGTGTACTTTAGTCACAGTTGTTAAGCAGTNATTCATTTGTACTGGTAATAGCTTAAAAAATCTTTTCAGAGTCTGAAGTGGGCTTTCTATTTTTTTAGGGGATTGGGGAGGATCGATAAGAACTGAGAAAGCCTGATGTACAAATGGGACAGATTTTAAAAGGACAGTCGTCCTTAACTTGGTTAACTCCGAAATAAGCAGTGATGTAAAAAAACAGCAAGAGTCTGCCTGTTTTCCCTTCTCTCTGTTTTCAAACCTTTTTAGTCTGAGGTCTCAGTCTTTAAAGATCTTCTTTAACCTGGTCCCCTGTTGGAATACCTCTGATTTCTGTAATCATTGGTAAGAAGTGTTTTCTCTGTTCCCCTTTGTCAAGTGATTTCCAGCTCGGTTTTGTCAAATGATTAATGCCCAATCTTAGATTATATCTTGCTTAGTCGATATTCCTAGTTCCCAAGGAAGGAAGTACTATGCTCTGAGTAGCAACTAACACACTGTCCCAGTATGACCACTTACTGAGACTATCTTCAATTAGCATAGTGGTACCAAAGCATGAATGTTACCTCCCTGCACATTTGACTTCCTTTCTGTCTTGGACTCTGTACAAAGGTAAAAAAATTACCCCTTTTTTAGGGAATGAAATCTGCTGCCTTATGCAGGCTCTCTTGACCAAATAGTGTATAAATTCCTCAGCTCATCACTTCACTTGGATTATTAACATAAATTTTAGTAGTTGGAGGAATGACCAAGTCTAATTGGATGTGCATGTGCCTACATTCAAGGAGCAGTTCAAAAAATAAGCAGGTGTTGGAGAATGTCATAGCTACTGAATTGGTTGGCAGTTATCTCTGAAATTACCTGATTTTCAGTGTCTATGTGCAAGTGTTGACTGATGTGTCTCATGGCCAGTCTTCACATTTTAACTTTCTGAAATTGTGCTGGTTTTTGCAACTAACGCACTTCTATTTGAGAAAGCATACCAGGCAATGGCTCTGTCATCGTGTTTGGCCAGCATGTTATCTCACTTTGTGTAGTAATACAGAAAGTACACACCTTTGGTGAACTGCAGGAGAGAAATGCTGGTAAAGTTGTCAATGTATTATCAAGGGAACAAAGGTGACATCTGCCTACAAATAGATAAACAGGCATCAAAACTAAGAGGGCAGAATTGTGGAAGTCCTTAAGTGTATTTTTTCAAATAAGAGGATTTTTGTTTGACGGGAATTAAAATAGCAGTAATATAGTGGGAAGTATTCTGATATGTTTTCATTAGCATTCAACAGAAATTAATATATAAATTCATCCCCAGCTTTTCTGAACCAGGTGTTGACCATAATGCATGGGTAAGAGAGACATAAAAATCTCCTTGTAGTTCTTCTAAATTATAAGAAACGTTCTGCTTTTATGTTAATGGAAATTCTGTTACTTATACTTTTAGAGGTCATTGTGTGAGTGTTTGATAACATAAGTGCATAGAGAAGATTACTTATTAAGCATGAAAATAAATGCCCTGAAAAAGGCTATTAACGCTTGTAAAATGCTAACATAAAAAGGATAATCTTGAGCTGAGATGCTTTTAGTATTGCTGAGGAAATTTAAGCTTCTGATTTTTTTTGTTTGTTTGTTTCATAGTACTTGCCTCTTGCTCCTCACCGAGTACTCTTCAAGCCAATCTAGGTGCTGTGTTTGATAAATGATCGTTTCTTACCTAATACATGCTACCAGTGTCTGACACTTGTCATTGACATATACCGATTCTGAGGAGTAGAACGTGGAGAAGAATCACATAGAAAGTTTATAACAACAGTTCAGTTTAGTTTCCATTATTTATGGGATAGCGATCTTGATACCTGATCTCTGTAGAGAAAAGTGAGTATCCTACATGTATTATGTTCTCCATTTTACGTGGTAAACATTAACCTTTTTTTGTTGTTTGAGAAATAAGTCTGCTCTCAAATAGTTCTTGAAGATAAACATAGTAAGGTTAAATGCCCTAGAACAAGTTTGAAATTTTATCTTGAGGTAGAGCATGCTTAATACCTATTTCTGGCATACTAAAGCTATTTAAAAACGTGAGGAAATGATGTACCGGATGAGTCTCATGGATCTGTTGCTTTTCTGTGTTAGAAACAGCTGACATGGATTATTCATTTCATGTAGTTTAATAAAATCTATCTGAGAATACTTTCTATATTGGAATTTTAATCTCCTGGCATTGCAGTATGTTAGAAATAAATCTGTTATTGTTATTCCTCTTAAATGTTGTAAGGGTTCTATACTATCTAAAATTCAATTATTATGTGGCAGTCATACTGATAAAGAATGTGATCTTCCCAGAATTTTTAAGTGAAAAATGTATTCATCTTACTAGGCTATTGAGTAGGAAACTTCCACAGAGAAATCAAGCCATACGATGGAGTTGATCTATTGTATGACAAACCACGGTTATTGTTTTCATCTTTCACTATTTCTATTACTCTTTTCCTGTTAGTGGAAATAACATCTTGTTTATTATTTTAAGGAAGATTTATATCAGTTATGTCTGGTGAGAGTATGAGCTGTGATTGGGACTAGAACATAGAAAGCTTTGTGTGTGTTGAAGGCAGGGAAGAAGCCAGTAAGTCTTCATGTCAGATTTAATCTTTTAAAGACTAGATAAATTAACTCAAGTCGGTTTCCTTGGCTCTGGGATTCATTCATAGAAGTTGGATCTTCGAATCCCAGCATTCAAAACTGAGACATGATTAAAAAATCCAAACCAACTTTCATTCTCTTTCTGGGTGGGTATATGCTTTATCTTTGGTTTGAGTATTTCATACCTCAGTCTGTTGTGCAATATATATTCAGTAAAAAGTGCTATATAAGCATGAAGTATGCACATTTCTTTGTAACCCTTGATTTCTTAAATAATTGCCAACACTGCTACAGTAAGTCCTATTTTTAATGAGTTTTCAATTACCTGTGCTGATGTGTCTATGAATGTCAAATACAGATTCAGGTTCTAAGATTTGTAGAGTATAAAAATTGGCTGGATGTGTGAAATACTCCAAAACAGGAACATGAATCATATATGTGTTCCATTATAGAGAACATTGTTCCCAAGCTTATCTGTACTGCTTGCACATATCTTGTCGGTTTTTTTGAAAGGTATCAGTGATAATGCAGGCTCCTTTCCTCTTAGGGTGCTAACCAGTTCCCTTTAAGAATTCCTGAAAAAATAATCTTGAACTTGTTCTAAAGACCCAAAGCCCCCAGTTACGTTCATCTGAGGAAAATGTCCATGGAAGGAGAAAAAATACAAAAGCATAGGAAGACACAGAAGAGTCAGAATATGGTGCTACAAGGCCAGTTTGTCTCAATTACTCCATAAAATCAGAAAGATACACTTTGTATGGACAGATAATATTTTTTATTATACTAACTGTCATGAACTTTTGTATTGCTTGTTTTAGTAAAGGGCATTACTTCTCCATGCAAAGCCTGTCTTGCTTTTAATCAGCTTTACTGGTAACATTGTGAAATAATTGTGTGTTTATTTAGCCAGACCAGGCATTCCTAACTGAATTGGATCTTCAGATTTGTGTTAACAGAGACCTAAAGGGCACAGATTAAAATCATATTGATAGGGTTGATGTTTCAGTGCATGTTATGCTGTCTTAAATTTTTGTACGTATCACATGTATAGCTAGCATTAATACTGCTGCGTACATATAAAACAAGAGAAAACTTACACTTACGCTCCCTTTTTTACAGTAACACTTCTTTACCAGCCTACTCCCTTAGCCACAGTTACCTCACTATTTGTCTTCTCACTTAGGAATAACAGGCAAACACTGCTAGAATCTCGGGAATTTGCAGGATACACAGTGTCCCTCAGAGGGGAAGGAGCATGGGTACAAGTTACTTTACATCTGTCTTCGAGGAGCAGTGCTTCCACTGCAGTGCAGTTTGTACATGTGAATATACGAAACTTTTTTGGTGCTTCAAAATACTGGCTGGTAGGCTGCAAAAGAGGAAAGGACAAGGGTTGGAATTGGCACAGTTGACAATGATTTTAAGCCTGCATATCCACATTGCATCTTTACTACCAATGTGTACGCCAGTTGTTGGTCCTAGGGATGAAGGCACTGTTCGTGTGGCAGAAAGCCATCTGCTCGAGGACCTTTTACCCACCTGTCCGGTGGGGCACTGTAAGTTACGCTCTGGTCCATAATGTCAGCCTTGGTTCCACCAAGAGAGAAAGTACTTTTAAGTCAGTAAGTGTGTGCTGAAGCATGCACCGCAAGCCTGCAAGCATGATACAAGGAAAATTTGCACCTGTAAAGAACTCTCCAGTGTACTAAATTGCTGATGCAGATGCACCTTTAGATGCTGGTCTACACAATGGTAAAATGGCAGTCTGTCGCGGTCGAGACAGACAAATGACATCAAAGACAGTCTTCAAGCAGTAAGAAGAAGAAAAAGAGTTTATTGCCACACGTACTTTCTTATATACTTTTCTTGACGTGTCTTTTTACTATTGGTTACATACTGTTACACCAATACATCGTTGGTTGATCTTCACAAGCAGCAGAGCTGCTCCTTATCTTGTCAGTCTCTTGGTTTGCAGTTAGCTGGTTCTCAAAGTTGTTTTACTTCCCAGGATGTTCTTTACTCCCTTCTTTCTCACGGATACACTTTAATATCTGCAAGGTTAATTTCTGACTCCATACCCTTAGTCAAGGGGTCCATGGACCCGCTGTAGTCCCCCACAGCAGTCATCTTTGCAAAGAAGAATGCTTATTTTATATAGAACAGGAAAATACAAAAATTCGAAAGAAATTATAAATAATGGTAAACAGCTTTTTGAATGACATGTGCCTTGAAAATCATTAATTAATCATGCACAAAAAGGATATTGTTGTTTGAAACAATAGAAAATATTATCAGAATCTTGCAGTGTTTTTAATATGTTAGATAGGTATTTGTTTATAAATAAATTGTTTACTTCCCAGTTTGTTCTAGTACATGACAAGTGTGATTTAATAAGTGCAGAAAGTTAGAAAGATGCATCCGTGTTCTCATGTAATGAGAACAACATATTTAGCATTGCAGTTTAGGTATCCTCTTAAAGAAAGGAAGTAATTAAAATGAGACTAATTATATACAAGACAAATACAGTACTTAATCCACTAAGCCTTCTGTTGGGCTTTTTGTTTAGATAGTGCACAAAACCACCTCATCCTTGAGACAGTAACCTTAATTGTACATGACATCAAATGCCACAGCCTCTTGTGTTGCGTTGTGCAGTGCATGTGACTGAATCCCTAAAAGGGACGCGCTAAGCTCCAGAAGGCAAATCTCCATTGCATGTTAACTTTTCATTTTACACAAGAAAGGTATAACAATATTTGTAACTTTTCTGTTGGTGGAGTTAGCTTTTTATTTTTTTTGTTGTTTGTTTTTTGGTTTGGTTTTTTTTGACACATCTTTTTTATTCTCAGGAAAAGAAAGAGAAGAAAGAGCAGCTTGAGAAGAAGCAAAAGAAATTGCAGGCTGTCCGTGGGGATGAAGCGCCTTCTCCCTGGAGTCCACCTGGCAAAGTCACATATTCAATGACTTACTGAGCAGTCTGTTGCCTTCTATGAGAAGAGATGATCCACAAAGTTCTGACAATGGCTAGTCATTATTTCAATTACATCTGATTTTCACTGAATCCATAATAGATGTTGCATCCTTTTTTTGTTTATTTTCTCTCTGGAGTTTAAATAGATCAGATGTCCCTTTCCATTGCTTTAGAAAAGGTACTAATTTTTGTAATTCCACGCTTAACTTAGTTTTGCTGAATCCTGTGTTACTTCATTCCTTTTTGATGAAAGTGTACATTCTGGATACATAAGGTTGGACTCTGGCATTTTTTTTTGCTCAGTAAGTGGCACAATAGTTATTTTAAGTTAGTGGGCCACACTGCTGGGAGGTTAAGTCTGGAAGAAGTGCTTTGTGAAAGAGGGAATGATGGGTGTGGAGATGTTGGCGCTCTTGAGGTGATAGAAAGAAGACAAAAGGCTAAGCAGTGTGGTAGGTCATTTTCATACACGAAGAGACAACATAATATAATTCTTAGATTATGTTACATTATGAAACATAAAAATAGCTTTTAAATTAAAACTACATCAAGCAGAAACAGGATTTCATGGGGCCAAAAACAGTCAGCCATGTGATGATGCTGAAGAATTAAACTGGAATCCATATAATGTAAAATGATCCAGGACTAAGGCAGACTGTAACTTTTAATTCCATTTTAGGTCTTCATATACATTTCATAGATCTCCTGCATCCTACAGGAAACAGCAGTTTTAGAGAACAGTACCACAGAACAGTGGTACTCTTATGGGGCAACCTTAGACACTAAAAATTACTTTTTTGTAACTTAATTTGAAGGGTTCTGTTGTTGTTTTTACATGATCAAGTAAATCCTTTCCAAACCTGTTTTCATCATTGCTAATGAGATAGTTGATGAAGTAAATTATTAAAATTTCTTCTTTTTTTTTTTTTTGCGGCTATTTACTTCACTATTTTGGCAACGACGGCAAGACTACATATCTTTAGAGAACTTCATATCTCTTGTTTGCTAAACTCAAGCTGTTACTTGTGCTTGCATTTTCTTATTTGAATTTCAAAAATCACTCTAAATCGCATTTGCTCCTCAGTGTATACTCTAAAAAAAAGAAACGAAAACATCACCACCAACCAAGAAGTAAAAAACATAGTCTTTAAATTATAGATGTATTTTCTCAAATGAGAATCCTGCTCCTGTTCAGACTGACGGCCTCCTTGGGAAGTCAGAAGAGCATTGGAGAAGTAGACTTGCCTTTTTTTGCTGAAGTCCTGTGCTGTTCATAAATCACTGGGATACTCATTAATTCTGCATTTCGTGTAAGACTGGGGCACCTCCTTGGAAAAGAAAACCCACAAGACTGGCAACCAGATGAATTTCTTTAGTTTCCTGATGTTTCTTGGTTTTTTATGTTTTAGAAAGAGCCATTGAGGATTTAGAGTTGTTTGTTTTGGACATAACTCGCTCTGTTGTTAGAATACTGTACAGGTGAAATTTATTGCTGGTATGTTTGTAAAAGTGAAATCAAAAGGATATCTCTTCTGCCTCAGTGTTGAATATGGTCCTGTTTGTTATTGTTAGTATGAAATCTAGTTCTGTGAATTTGTAGTTCAGGCCTTTTGCAAAGTTTATGACAGGCAGAAGTGTGTGCTAGAAAGCAAAAAGAAGATATGTGTGTTAGAACAGTAGGTAGTTGTATAGTTATCACAATTAACATCATTTCTATCGATAAACAAGTGTAGGAGGCTTGGAAGACGTACGCTGTTTCTGTTGCTTATGATCTCTTGACAGTGCCAAGAAGTATTTGCTAATCTGGAGAATAGTGATGAGGTTTCACTAGTAGTGTTGTGGGATTTTTGTGCAACCAAATCATCTGACAGATCAGATTTGATCCTTGTGGAGTGGTTTCAGATTTGATACAGCTTCTTCGAGATTACGAAGTATATTTATCACAGGATCAGGCTTGAGTGTATTGACTGGTATTTTGCACTGCATGTCTTGACTTCCAGTTGCCTTGCACAAACTGTGTTCATGGTGGCTGTGCTGTGTATTGGGATTTTTAAGCAGGTCTCTGCTTGTCCTGCCTCTTGCTTCTAGTTCTGCCTCAAAAGACAGTATTGCTGGACCTGGCTTTTATTCTTTAATTTGTTTCCAGCCTTCTGTCACTGGGCCACTCACCCAGAAATGTTGTAGCTGGAACAGTTTTTCTTCCCCTGAAGAGTTTATAGAGAAGCTAGGGACCTTTATGACACCCATCCTTTGATTATATGCAGTCTGCAGGTAATGTGCACTTAATGTCATCCAGTGGACCTTAATGATGGTAGTGACCTTTTTGCCCCTTCTGTGAGACTCAATCTGTGCAAAGAGTCATCGCTGAAATGCTGGAATTCCGGATTGGGCAGCATTCACACAGGTTCATGCTAAGCTGGCTGGTGTTCATTGGGGCAGAGGAAGACATTGGTCAGGAAGGGGAGAGGGCACGGCAGAGGGGCTGGAGTGCCGGCTGGAGCTCTCAGAAGCACCCAGAGGCCTGCAGTCTGCTCCTGCGGAGCCTCTGGAGTCTGGCTGTGTTCCTAGGCCGTTGGTGGGTTTTCTTGTGTGCTGTCTTCGTAGCGATACCCGCACTGAGCTTCCTGCACTGCAGCTTTGCAGTACATCGCATTGCCACAGAAGTTCCCAGTTAAGGAATCCTGCGTGTTAGGGGTTTTTTTGAGAGCTCCAGCAAATCGAGATTGTTACCTGACTTAAGCCAGGTTCTGGCACAGATGTTGCAGACAAGTGAACGCACGGCTTTCATAACCTCTGGCTCTGGCTGTTACCTCATGACAGGTCAGGCAGTTTTTCCAGCACTAGTGGTATCGCAGTGACAGTATGGGCATCCAAAAAGAAAGCAGAATCCGCTGCCCTCAGAAACTTTCAAGAAGTTGAGGAGAGCAGCTTCAGTGGGCAGGGTAGGGTAAAATTACCGATACCAGCAGGAAAGAGGTAGCAGAATGACAGCACAGGCAGAATGACACACTCCTGGCAACTCAACCCACCAAAATTTTATGGGGAAAAATAATAGAATGAATTCAACCATTTAGGCTGGAGCAATGATGTGCATCATCTGTCTGCTAGGCTTCTAGCACTTGCAGCCTTGAATTGAGGTTTAGTATGTCAAGAAACTATAGCTAAAATACCATGGGAGGATGAAATATGTAGCAGAGTTTGCTGCACGGCTGTCATGATCCGGTCAGGAGGGCGTGAGGCAAAGCCTGCAGCCTGTGGGAAACAAATGGTCTGCATCTTTATTTTTGCAGTGTCCAGCTAGAGCCAGCAAGGCAGGCCCCTGTGCTGGCAGGCTTACAGTTGAGGGGTGCAAATGAAAAGGGTGGTAGAGGCAGTGGCAGAGCTGGAAAAGGGTTTGTCACGTGCCTGTGTCTAAACTGGTACTGCACCCTTACTCGCTTTAAGCCTTCAGATGAGCGGATAGAAAATTTTTAACAGAGTATCAAAGTGTGAAGATGTTGGTGACGTCTTTCAGAGGAGGGATATACCCGACACTCATAAATTCACAACTTTTCTATTAGAAAAAGATGCTAAAGATCAATACACATGGAAAAACAGTTGCTACAGCTGTGTGTTTAACTTCTATAATAAGATTTTGATTTGTAAAGATTTGATTGTAAAAAGTTGGACATGTTACAGCATGATGCAAACACTGTAGAAAAAAATCGAGTTGAGAAATATGAACATATGTACATTAATTTTTTAAAATGTACATGTTTTTGTAAATCCTGTTAATACATTTGTTGATGACGGAAAATATTTTGGTATTTAATAAAGTATATGTTGGCATAATGTCCTCAATCAGATCCTGGGATATGGATCTTTCTTGAAAGCTTTAATGCATGTAAATTAATTAGGCAGTGTCCCTAAGCACAAGCTACTCTTTCATCATTGCTAATATGACAAACAGATAAGGAACTGTGTCCCACTGAAGTCAGAGCTTCTGGCACTGCAGCTCACAGACTACAGCTCAGTTTTGCTTGCTGCCACGCCGATGCAAATAAACACATGGGGGCTTCCAAGTAATGACCTGGAAGTTGGTCAGTATCTCTCATTTTTTCCACAGTATTTTTTTCAGGCTTCAAGTTGTTGCATTGGTGCGCTAAAGAGACAGCCTGATGACTCAAAGTTAAAAAATTGATGTGCTACATACAGACCTGCTAAAAACTGAAGTGCTGATCCACCCAGTGCTGCCCGGTTGCAGTGTAGGCGTATGACAAACTGCCTCACCTCTCTCAGGAACTGTCTCTTTGCAAAGGGAAATTTATATTAATCAACTAAAAAAGGAGATAGGATTACATTAAGGACAAATAATTTTCTATTGCAATTCTCTCATTCTGGGTAAGAAAGATTGTGCTCTGTTGTCTGTCATATCTTCTTTTTCTTTCATATTCACTAAATATAAGGCCATCAGATCATCTTACCTGATGTGTGTGTATCATGGACTGCTTCGTTTCACTTGGTTAATTGTGTGTTGAACCGAGTCACTTGAATCTGACTAACAGGGATGAACTAGTTTGGGTTGCAAACGCGGATGGCAGCCTTGGTGGCAAGTCAAGAGCTGGACTTGCTCTGGAGTGTCGGTTCTTTCTTGCACTGGGGAGCCCAAAACTGAACATGGTGCTCCAGATGCACTCTCGCACCGAGATGCAGTCTCACACAAGCCAGATAGAGGGGAACAATCATTTCCATCACCCTGCTGAACACGCTCTTGCTCCCAATGCCATTGTCATTCTTTGCTGTTAAGAGCCCAAGGGCACATCGCTGACTTACGTTCTGCTTCTTGTCTTCTGGTGCCCCTGAGGCCTTTCCTGCAAAGCTCCTTTCTGTCCTGTTGGGCCTCAGCCCTTACTGTTGCATGGGGTTATTTGCCCCTAGATGCAGGACTTATTCTGTCTTTGTTGAACTTTAAGGTTCCTATTAGCCCGCTTCTCCAGCTCCCTCAGAAACACCCTACTTGGCTACATAGGCCTAGCTATGTCCACTTAGAATCATAGGATTGCCTAGGTTGGGAAGGACCTTTAAGATCATCAAGTCCAACCATCAACCTAACACTGCCAAAAGCACTGCTAATCCATGTCCCTTTGCACCACGTCTACTCATCTTTTAAATGCCTCCAGGGATGCTGATTCCGCCACTTCCCTGTGCAGCTTATCTGAAGTGCTCCCCTATTCTGCCTTCCTCGTCAGGGCCTGAAGGCAGATCTCACCAGTAAAAACAAAAAAAGGCAAAGAAAGCATCAAGTACCTCAGCCTTTTCCATGTCCTGTGTCACTAAGTCACCTGTCCCCCTGAGCAGCAGGACCACATTTTTATTTCACTGTCAATGTGCTTATAGAAGCCCCTTTTATTGCCCTTCAAATCCTGTATGAGCTTTAACTCCTGCTGAGCTGTGGCTTTACTAAATCCTTCCATGCTCACTCAAGTAATGTCTCCCTATTGCTTCTGGGTGGCAAGTGCTCTCCACCATCTGTGTGCGTGCTTACTGTCTGGACTCGGGCAGGAGAGCCCCGTTCGTGCACACTGGCCACCTGCCACACTCGCTTGGCTACCCACATCTCAGAGCAGACTGTTCTTGTGCTCTGACAAGGATGTTCTTGAAGGTCAACCAACTCTCCTGGGTCCCTTCACTCTCCAGGGTAGTCTCCTTTGACATCCTGTTAAACAGATGCCTGAACAAGCCATCATCTTCTCTCCTGAACACCAAGGCTGTGGTTCTACTGTTTCTCTTACTTACTTCTTACAGGATTGAAAGCTTCACGATCTCAGAGTGACGGCAGCCAGGCAGCCATCAGCTTTCACAACCCAGACTAGTTCATGCCTGTAACCATCCAACAACTACGCTCTAGTCCCAGGTACCTCTTAGGTCACCATCACTTCCACCTTCAGATTTCTACTGAACCGTTGGCCTTTAAAAAACAATTTCTAAAATTTTAATAACATTTATTTGATTGATTTTACCATAATGGATAATAAAATAATAGCAAAACTCTTAGCTCATTATTTCAGCCTGGAGCCTGGAGAAGTCTGCTGATATTAGCAGACTGCATTCAGGCAGTTAAGCTGTGTTTTCAACATAGCACAGAATTTTAACACCTACACTCAAAACAGAAGAAAAGTGGTAATAAAAGCCTTTGGTATTGCAAGGTATTTTTCTTTTTTACTACTGCTTCATTTATGAATAGTCTTTTTCTGTGATGCTTTTATTTCTGGGTAGATTAATACTAGAACAGCTGAAAGTTTTTTCATTAAATCTTCATTTAAAGAAGTGAGAACTCCCATTAGAGGTTAATCATTTTTCATGAACAGAAATATAAAATGAATAATATTCATTTTCACTAGTATAAAACTGGGATGTCCCGTCCTTGGTGATAACAAATGATAGGAGGATAACATTTGTTTTCAAGCATCATTAACTCTCAACAAGTGAAGTAGGATGTTCCGCCATTTAACTGTTTTACTCTAGCTTAGATACTAACAGTGATATCTTGGTTGACTTATATTTTCCTTTGCACCTTTTAACATGGTGTAATACACTGTGGATCCATCCCCACATGCTGTGTTCTAACAAAATAATCAAGAAAAAACAACAGGAAAAGAAACTTAAGAGGAGGGGAAAATATTCAAGTCGTCCTCGATCTATTTCACTTTCTTGAAGAAGCTTCTGTGGAATCATGGAGAATAAAGGACATTTTTGGGAAAAAAAAATTTCTTAGTGATCCTGAATTCCTATATGCTTCTCAGCACTTCTAATACTGAAATATCAGGATGTGCAGGGATGATTTAGCACCTGGTCTAAGAGGCGGGTCATGACACCCTGCAGCTGGGCAGAAAAACTGCTCCCATCCTGAAAGGCTTCTGGGAGACCTGGGGAATGCAAATTCTGCTCCCTGGCACAGGCAAAATATGAGCAGCATTTAGCTCAGCCGGTAACTAACCACTGCAGATAACTTTCTAAACTTCCCAGATTTGCCTTTTGTCGAAGTAGACCCTTGTTGATATGCTTTTTGTTGCTTAGATCGTCTACCACTGAAGGAGAATGTTGTCCTGGACAGAAATGGGAGCAGGAAAGATTTATATTGAAAAAGATCAGTGAGCAAAATGAAGACATTCAGGCTTTTATTTAGACATTTATTGGGTTTCATGGTGACAAAGAGGATACCAGGGAGAAAATAAAAGTGACGAGTACTGTCATTATTGAATTTATCATTTGTAGAAACATTCGTGGTTATGAACATGGTGCTGGATACTGCACAGGCAAAATGGAAAGATGGCTTGGCACAGAAGGCTCCCCATCCCAGAAAACAGGTAGTAGTCAAAAGCACAAGGAGAATGAGGGTGGCCTTGGGAAGGCAGCAGCAGTTTCAGAACAGCAGCCGCGGTGTGGTTGTATCAGCAGCTCCTGGCAGTTTGATTTCACAGTCCACCAGCTCCTGTCCTTGCTTGCAATCTGGCCTTCAGCAGGCAAAGCCGACGTGCTCATTTTCCCCTTGACTCTTCTGCTGACTCTGTTGTCAAGCATGCTCTGGTTTCCTTTCTTCTGATGTACCAAATTTCCTGTCTTTCCTGCTTAAGGTACCAAATCATTCTGTCCATTCGTGCTGTCACACAGCACCTCCAAAAGAGATCAGTCTACTCAAAGAATGAGCCTGCCGTCAGCATTGCTGTACAATTTGAACTAGTTTTATAGCATTAGACCCTAACATCAGCGTGATACTTCTTTTCCCTTAAACAGACGGTAGTGCATCGAGCTGTTAAATTTCACTGCAGGAAAAAGGACATTCTGCTTAAAGTTTATATTCCTGATGAGAATCAATAAAATGTAGGAATGCTGCATTAGAGAAATGCTCTTTGCAAATGGCTGTGTTTTTGTCACCTATCCAAAGCAAGGGCTCATGATAATGACCCCTGATTTTCAAGGGCAGACTGTGTTTTCTAGCTTACCAAGATCACTAGAAAGAGAGGTTACATGCGAATAACATCAGGGCAACGATAGGTGGAAACAACAGAATTAATAGCTCAAGGCTCAATGTAGCAAGTGCACGTTAAGGGTTTCACAAAGCCTGTCTACAGATTTGCAAGTCAAATAGGCTGTACACTATTCTCTTTATGATTCACCTTTTCTCACGCAGGTATTTGTGTTAAATCATCATGTGCACCGCTTAAAGCAGTCATAGGAGAAATCGCAGGGAGAGTTTTAGCTGTATATGCAGTGCTTGCTGTCGGTTTGTAAGCCACATGTAGAAGTAAAACGATAAAGTGGGCATGGATGCAAACCACAAGTTGCTAAAAAAAATTTAACTGGCAAGACTGTGCTACTTGAAACTGCTGCCGCTAGGGAGGGACACGAAGTGTGCCAGCCTCCAGCCCAGGCGCAGAGCCTCTGCATCAGATGCCACCGGACCTGCTTTTCTGCACAGCTCTGCCATTGGGTTTATATAAAGGTGTCCCCAGGGGCCATGCCCCAGGGCTGCGGTGACATCCCGAGCTCGTGGACTGTCTCCCCACTGACGGGGTAAAACAGGGCAAGGACAAGACGGGCCAGTGCATTTTTGTACAGGTTTCACTTTTCATTATAGGCTGAATGCCTCTTCACCACCCTGTCTGTTTGGGAAAATGCCTCTGAACAAGCTTCTGCCCATACATGCCAGAACAGGACTTACTGTGGGCAGGTATGTATTATAGTGATGGCTGGCAAGGCTCTGTTTTCATCAGTTTAAACATTTATTCCTTAAAAAATAGATAGTCTCTTGCCACAGTAAACACTCCATGGGCAGTAAGTGAGTCTTACTCATCTTATGCAAAACAGGCAGTCAGGAGTTTGCATACATGTCTTCATTGCTCTTGTATGAGACCTGAATTGCTTTTTAATACTGTTAAGAATTCTTAAGGGAAAACAACAAGGATTGTTGTTATGGCCACACTTAAAATCCTAGCAGCTCAAGGACAGATCCATCCTGCCTTATGAATCCTGAATCTCAGCTCTGCCAAACAAATCAGGATTTTCAGGTGTTAAGCATCTGAACTTCCTAGAGATTCCACTTGCATAAATGTCCAGCCATGCCTGGAATAAATTAGAGCACTTACTATCCATGAGTGGTGGAATACATTTGATGCACAAGGTATCATTAAGAGATCCTCCCAGTGTGCCATGGGAACAGGTTAGAGCTGTTATCCCCCATAACTAGACAAATGTAGTTTCTCAGCCCTGAGTCACGACCAAATCAGAGGTCAGAAAACACGGCTTCTTAATTCCCAAACCTGCATTATCTCCTGCAAATGTTGTTGTTTTTCTTACAGGGCTTTAACTGTGCAAAGATCATTGTAAAGGCTTCAGGTTCTGCCAGATTAATTTACTGTATTATTCCCCGAACCCATCGTACGCAGTCTTTGTTTGTTGAGGAGAATGGGAACTTGTATTTCAGATATTTATACTGTGAAGGGTCAAAGACATACATAAGGACATCAAATGAGGCTTAGCAACCACACCAGTGTGACCTGAAAGATCCTCTAAGCCCCAAATTCTGGTGTCAGTAACCAACATGGCCTATTCTCTAGGAGAAAATTCAGCGCTTGGACATTAATACTTGGTGTGCTGCAGGTTCTTCAGGCTAACCAGGGTGACGCTAACAGTATCTTGCTCTACTGTGGCTCACAAGATCAGTTCACGGGATTTTCCATGGAAAACGAGTGCTGTAGACAAACCTTGAACAGGGCAAGCAGAGAATACGTGAAACTGTTCATTTTGATGGGCTGTGACCAGCGTGACTGACTAGACAGAGACATAATGAGATATGAGGGAAAAGATGAGGAATAGAAGGTACCTGGACATAACCAGAGGAGACTGCTAAATCATCCAACAGTTTGAGTAAAATATCTATTTAAAGGTTTTTGAGAAACAGCCAGCTTCAGACCAAAAGCCATAGGCTGCATTTCCCCTCCATCTAAACACGTGAGAGCATACCCCTTTTGAAAGATGGTGATTCATGGAGCCGACCAGGAGGATGTCCCCCCGCGCTCGCTGTGCCATGGACGGCAGGGTGCCTCCCACGACCGGGACCTGACCTGCCCCCACAGATGCACACTCTTCACGAGCAAAAAAAATTACTTTTTCCCTTTTTTCACAGGGTTTAAGTTCCAGATGAAGCAGAAACTTTGGTCCACCTGCTTTTGCAGTTTGGGCTGCTGGATGCCCTGCTGCCGCCGTGCCACCAGCCTTGCTCCTGCCTGTCCCCTGCCACCCTCGTCGCCCCACTCTCACCCTCCGTAGCACTTTCCTCTCCCCATTAGGCTGCCTGCATTTTGCCCCGAACACAACATCACTGCACCAACTCGCGAACGGCAGGTACCCTGCCTGCCGGGGAGCCATAAAAGCATTCATTATACATTTATAACTACCCCCCACTGCCTCACGGAGCCGACAGCACGTGGCTGTACCTCAGGGACAGGGATGGAGCAAACAAGATGGCAACGGGGAGAGGCGGCTCGGAGCCTGGCAGAGCCCGCCGCAAGCAGAGAGGCTTTCTGCTGGTGAGCATTGCTTCTGCTCAATTACTTTTTTCCCTGACTCTCGCCAGAAATGTTTGAGTATTTCCTGGGGCCACTGACCCCAGGAAAACAGGTTGGGGTTTTTTTGTTTGTCTCCAAAGTTTTTGAATGCAATTGAAAAAAAAACCCAACCCAACAAACTACACCCCCACTTTATTTTGTTTCTGATACGGTATTCAGGCTTTCGGCCTCTCCTGGGAGCCAGACCTCTTGTAAATATGATTATGGTGAATATTCCGCTTGTATTGCATGTGGTCTATTACACAAAAACTTGCGTGAGCAGGGACCCAGACTGAGGGGGCAGACGGGGTCGGCAGCTTTCCCAGGTGACCGCTGGAACAGGGCTAAGTGCTGCTCCTGGCTGGTGCTCCGCCGCCGAGGAACAAAGCACTTTGGGCAGCTCAGTAAACCCAAATCCCATATTCAATTATGGATGGGGAATGTCTGTTTTGACTGAAACTCTCGAAATAGCTTAGTTTTACTTCTTCTAAGAGGGAGAGCTTTGGAAATGTGTATTTCTGAATTATTTTTAATTGCCATGCAACCTGGAATAAATGCTGCTGCCCTCCCTTCACTGCCTGTGGGAAGCTGGTTTGCAGCTGACATTCAGTTTGCTGGCTAATGAGGGAGGCGGCATTAAATGGCAGTAACAAGGACGGGCCATGGACAGTCCATACAATCCCCTGGAGAGCAGCAAGGAGGGATCCCACTCAGCCATGCCCAGACCCAGGGTGCGGAGAATCACTCTTTGCCCTGGAGATCTCCTTATGCAGGCACGATCCTGCAGGGACCCCCTGCTGACTCAGGCTTGATAGTTGTAAGGTGTGAAACAGTAAGTGTCAATGTCTTACTAAAGGAGCGTTGGTACGGCTGCACCTTGGAAACCTAAACTCCCATGTACGTGGCTGCACACATCTGTGGAGGGCACCAGGAACTGCTTAGTTTTCTTCATTCATGCTTTATATTGGAAAACAGAGTGTTGATGTAGGCTTGTAGCAAAGAAACTTGATGAAAACAGTAGGGAAACTAGAGACTGTTCTTTTATTACTGTACTGAAAATGTTCTAGATGTGTGTCCAGAATGTTGACTCCTGCGTCTAACAGGGTTGTGATATGGTATAACTCGCCTCTTGTATTAATGTGGCCTGTATAGTATGCTTGCTGAAATGCTGGCAAACACAAAGCTGGTTGAAACTGCTTCTATAAGGGGGGATGGTGCGTCACCCAAGCCTGTATACGATTTATAATGCAGCATTTGGAAAGACTAAAGCTGAGTTCAGTGTACCACTGAGAGGGCCTGGTGAAAGAGCCACCATGCTGAGGCTCAGCATCACCCTGGTGAACCGCTCCGGCCAAGCTTGAAGGTGCTCTGCCAGCTGCCTGGTCTCTGTGGGACACTTACATCCCAGCAACAGAACAGAGAACTAAGTGAGATTATCGAGATGTGCTTTATAAGGTCATTTGCATTCATCGGCAGCTGGAGGATTCACACAAGTAAACGAGGGACAGGAACCTGGGGAGGAGGATGTTCCTAGAAAGCATAATCAGATGATGGGGAGTAGCTGTGGCAGCTCCCTGAGCAGCATCCCAGCTGCGGGAACTGAAGAATAACATGAACTTTCCAGGTATAGTCTGAGTTTCACTCTTTGTGCTGGGAGTTTTGTGGTGTGGATTCAGATTGCTCCTGAGCTGCCTTCATCTGGGTTTTCCTTGCTGGCTTTGAGCACAGGTATGTTGCCTGATGTGAGTAGTGTGGGAGTCCCAGGAAGAGGAGGAAATCTGGACGGGCGGTGTCCAGAGGACATGGGTGATGCCAGTGCTGCATACAGGGGATGAGAAATGGAGGCTAATGGCAGGGGCTACTGAGGAGGGGGGCGATAGTCAGCACCAGTGAAAAGGATGGACTGTAAGTTGCAGGTGCTTTCTATTCATTCCCATCTATATTCTATTCTGCAAGACACTTCTGGCACCGTTAGGGCTGTATATTTTGTTGTTGTAGTTAGCAACAGCCTTGTATTTCTACATTGGTCTCCCTGATGGTTTGTTTCTCCACAGGGTTTTCCTGTGAAGTTTTCCCTGAATACACATTGTTATTCGGTGTGCTTCCAGTGAGATTCCTGTATTTCAAAAAGGAAGCAGATAGATGGGAAGGGGACAGACAATCTGTGATAAAAAGCTGGGAAGTGCTAAAAAGGAAATATGGTGAAGTAAATCTCAGAGCGAGCCTTGCCAGAGGGAGTACTTGCCATGAAAATACTCAAGTTAAAAAGAAAAAGAAATGTGGCAACAAAGGAAGCTTTCATTAAATGAAAGCGTAGCAAATGTAAGAGAAAAGCTGGATTCCAGTACCTAAACAAAAGCATAAAGAAAAGATTAAGATAAAAATGTTGGTACAATTAAAAAAGGTGGGTGAGCGAAAATAGATTAAATATAGCTAAGGTTGGCTGGAGCTATCTACTCAACAACAAAAAGCCTTGGGGAAAACTTGGCTTGCCTATGCTTGCTGGAGAAGCTATACATGGTGGCTCTGAATGTTTATGTCTGCTCTCCAAAAATAGTATTATTGTAAGATTATTTCTGCTAATCGTATGACATTCCATAATCTCTTTTTGCTAGACATGGTACAGCAAGTGTGATGATATCAGACGGGCACGGTTTGATTGTGATGTTTAAATGTTCTCAAATGCCTGGTTCTTTTACTGTGTAACAGCAGGCTTGGAATATCTGTAGTGAAATAGTCTTGTGGAAAATGCAGTTCAAATTGCTAAAAACACGCTTTAAAATTCAAGCTAGTACTTAGCACTATTAAATTACAGCACAGCACCCTGGAAACTGCCACTGCCACTTGAAAGTAGGATTCACACTTGCTGAAGTGTTATTTAATAGAAAGCTTTAAAACCGGAAAGGTTAGAAAATCTTCACAGTCAGGCAAAGTTGTGTGCATCTGCGTAAAGTGTTTGGTAAAACATGGCCTAAAAGACGGTGTTCTCTTTTGAAGTGATTTTGTACTTCGATGAGTAACTAACAAAGCAGGGGTATCCTCTGAGGGAATGAGAAGTCTCAGGTTCTTCGCTGGAGATGTGTCCTGGGTCTCAGTTCCTACACAGACCTGGCTACTGAGGGGTGAGTTCAGGCCACATCAGTGAAAAGGCCTGAGCAGAGCCCTGTGGAGACCAGCTTCTATGGTAGTCTCTCCTTTGCCCTTTAGCTCTTCAAAGCAACTTGGAAGCTGCACGCTGATCTTTAATCACAGCAGTCCTAATTGCATGGGCAGTTTTCTCTGTGCAGTGCATGTGCGTGGTGTTGCCACATGAAGACACTTTGGTGTGGGAGCAAGAGTAGACGTGATGCCTTGTAGACATTGGGATCCAAACAGAGAATCTGCACTTTTCCAGGTGCCCCTCTCCCTCCCACCCCATGTATTATTTGAGTTATTCAGTGGCAAAGAGTGAGCAAGCCAGGATTCAGGTGGAAACCAAGATTCAGTGCGCCTTCACACACCCCTTTCTGGCATTAAATGTGGTGATTTAGGTGATACTTTTCATTTAGAGCAGTTGGAAGCAAATTATCTGCCAGTCTCGGCCAGCATCTTCAAGTCAGCTAAATTTGTGTCATTCTCAACTTTGTCATCATCTTCGCTGCTTGTCACCCTACTGCCTCCAGCTGATCGCAACTACACACTGGTCTGAATACTTAGCATAAAATAATGTGTACCTATTTGAATATGGCTGCACAACAACTTCTTAATTCTTGTGTTATCTATGTTAAAGCAGCAGGGAACTAAATTAGTGCAACCGCAGCACAGGTGGATACATGGTGTGACTGTCCAAGGACACAAAGGGACGCTTCTGACACCTTCCTACTTGTTGTTATTCTTGTCCTGTTGAAATTAAAGGCACCGGTAACGTGCAAGTAAAATACGAAAGGTATTTTGAATCTGGACAAACTGGAAGCAATGAATATACAAGGTCATAGGAGAGCCCAGGGCGACTGACTTGTCTGGGTTCCTTTGTTCCAGTCAACCTCTGGAAAGATGTCTAAAAATTACACCAAAGCTATGAAAATAGCTTCTTTGAAAAGCTATTTCAGGGAAAGACAGTCATTGGGAAGAAATTTCAAACAGCTAGCTTCCAACATGTGTTATGTTCTTTTAAATAAAATACAAATTAGTTAGAACGTTGTTCTGAATGGTTGGTTATGACTCTCTAGTAGAGGGAAAAAAAATGTAAATTGTTCTTTTAAACCAAATGCCAAATACTGGAACATGTGCAGTTACAAAACTACAATTCCTGTGGATGTAAAAGCGCAGGCAAGAGATGCTCAGGTTAGCATCACTAGTCAGACTATATGAGATGTTTGGTGTTGATTAGGTGTATTTTCATTCTTAGGTGAAGTCTTTAAAGTAACAGCTGTACTTTGTTTCGCTGTGTCACATAAACTTCAAAACATACATGTCTGCAGCCATTTCTAGCTAAAATAATCAGTAGTTGTCACCTGGATGACCTAATAGGAGAAAACCAAGAATCTGGAATAGAAAAAAAACCCCAAAATTCTAGTCACCTGAGCCACTCGGGTGTATGCAGGTGTGTTATTCATTTATGTGACCATTCCTACAACAAAATCTTGCCAGAACATGCACATGCCAAAAATGCAAGAGGGATAATTGTGTCCAGTTTTCTGATAGAATTATAGAATACAATCATAGAATGGGTTGGGTTGGAAGGGACCTTTAAAGGCCATCTAGTCCAACCCCGTGCAGTGAGCAGGGACATCTTCAACTAGATCAGGTTGCTCAGAGCCTCATCCAGCCTGGTCTTGAATGTCTCCAGGGATGGGGCCTCCACCACCTCTCTGGGCAACCTGTGCCAGTGCCTCACCACCCTCATTGTAAAGAGCTTCATCCTAATGTCTAATCTAAACCTACCCTGCTCTAGTTTAAAACCATTGCCATAGAGAAGATCTGCATAAGTATTTCTATACGGTGTAACAAAATAATTGAATTCCTGGTTCAATTTAATGGTTAAATGATCCAGAGCAGGAATTTTGTCCAAACGTGTCTCTTCCCCTCAATTCTCTTCTAGGGAGGCTTAGATGTGATTGACTGTCTGGAAGTTATTTATAAACTAGCAGGTCTGTGTTTGGGAGTTTGAGAATAACTTGCTGTCTGAAGAGCAAAAGTTCTTCCTTTGTAGCTCATGCTCTATTTGTTTCTAATCAGTCAAACAAAACAAGATTAAAGGAGGGGAGTGCAGTCATTATTTTTATGGAAAGCTGTTCAAACTGCAGTAGTAGCAATAGTAAAGGCTTTGAGTCTAGGGGAGGGAGTAAGAATCTGAAGAAAAAAAAAAATGAGGAAGCTCTTTCTCCAGGGTGACTTTAAATTTTCTAGCCTTGAAAATAGTATTTACATTACTAGGGTTGTTTGAAGGGGAGAAAATAAAGCAGAATCTGAGATGCTGGAGTCTAGCTGGTTAAGTATGTTTTGTTCAAATGCAAACGTTCATTTTACTGCAAAACTGTTTTTATAATTGCTATAGCAATTAAAGCTACTCAGGATCTTCGGACTGATGGAAGGTAATGTTGAGCTTGTGCTTACTGCAAGGAATATTCCCTAATTTTTCTGCCTGGCTGTCCCTTACTAGTCGATGTCCGGAGCTGGAGAGACTCTTGAATCCTGTTTTAAATCAGCAGGGAACTGGGCTCTGTAAATTTATCTGTGGATTAGAGCTCATTGCTCTTGCGTTCAGGTCATTTGATATCCTGGCACCTGCATGTATGCTCTCAGCAGCACTGACAAGCCGTCCATAGAGCAGGCGGCATCGCAAAGCTTTGGCAGAGTTTACACGGAGGCCGTATGGCACAGAACTGTGGGAGCTATGCAGGCAGGCAGGCTGCACTCGCAGATGCTCATGCTGTGGTTCGCTATCAGCTCCCCGCTTAAATTTTCGGAGGTCCCGCTCTCTCTGCCACGAGTCGTGCAAAGTATTTCGGCAGAGACGATGCACTGCAAATAATTTATATTCTGGCTCACGGCCAAGAAAGATTACCCACGTACGCTGTTCTCTGTTCAGAGTCAGATTTTTATCGAGAGCAGTGATATATCCGCAGGTGAGACCTGGGTAGAGTCTTGCTTTGTGTCGCTGCTCATTCTCCAGGACTTTGTCGTGATTTGTATCGTGCAGGGTGGCAGCGAGTTCAGGGAGGAACCCCAATAGCTTCTGCCCCAGTTTTGGTACTCCTGTTTCATTTTTTGTTCCTCTTCATTATCTCTCTTCTGGATACTTTTTTTACTGTCAGGAGTTCATATTTCACCCATTTTTTCCAGTGATCAGCCACTGAAATGATGGGCATCTGAATAGTTAATGTTTACATTCATGTTTTCTTTGGGCTTCAGAATAATTTTTTTAACTGAGCGAAGAAGATTTCAACACCAGTCATTTTTAAAGGTATCTGTAGGAAAGTAGAGGTATAAGTTATAGCTGATCTGTATCTGGAACTTTATCTTTACAAAGACTTGCCTCTGCACTAGTTTGTGTTAAGCAGGTCATAAATATTTCCTGGGGAGATGGGACGATTTGAAACACGTTCCAAGCCAATGAGACTTTGTGTCAGCCTTTCAGGACACCACATCTCTGAAGTTGGCTGATGAACAGACTGCAGTCACTTTTATTGCATCTTTTAGTTACAAAGAGCCACAATAAATGAATCATGACGTTAAAATCAATGCCTATCAGATGTATGAAGGAAGCCTTTGGGCAAAGCTTGCCCTCTCTTAATGTATAGTAGAGTCTGATTTTCTCCTGCAGACAACACCACAGCGTGGGGCAGCCGTGGCACATATCTCTCCTCCCTCTTCCTTCTCCATCAGATGGCATGTGTTCCTCAGGGCTCTGCAGAGCCGTGACAGGGAAGCAGGAGGAGGAGGTCACAGATCTCCAGGATCTCAAGGGACTTCCTGTGGCTGTGATGCTGCCCCTCATCTGCCTTTATTAGAGTGACTTGACGTCCTGTGTCACTGCACCCCACGTCATGTGACTGATGTAGTTTGGGATTTAGATACCCAATATACCCTGAGAGAACATGCCTTGCCATCATGTATGACATGACATGAAGAGGCATGGGAAAGATATTTACCTCATCTTTCTCATTCACATGGAAACATCTTCAGCCTTGTAAATAGAACGAGTCTAAATTTCCTATAGTAAAATGCTGAAAATTAAATTCTTTTTATGTTCAGGGTGATAGTGTGATACTTCATGAGTGTTCCAAACTTAATGGAGCTTAGCCTTCTTTCTCCTGTTTAGAAGGGAGGGAGAACTTCTGTACATTGCAATAAAATGTAGCCGTACAAAAGCAATCAAATTCTGAGTGCCAGGATAAATAAAAAAAAAATAATTCACATTCACAGTCCTAGGATGATTGCATAAAATTACGTTCAATACTAGATTCAATATGAAAGAATATACTAGTTAAGAATTCCTTTAAAGGAGGAATTTATTCTTTGGGGGGGGAAGCTCTTTATCAGAAAAATAATGAAACCTGATGCAAGTCTGAAAATTACTGTGTATCCTTTTACTGTATGTAAAACTGACAGACGAGCAATTTCTAAGCCTCTGATGAATGATCCCTTCTGACCTTCCGAAAGGCTTCTCTTCTGAATAAACACTTGAAACTACAGGTCATTTATGAGAATTAGGATATACTGCCCTAGGTGCACTCATGAGTAATTAAATGATCTCTGCAAACTGATTTGCCATGCATCTGACTGGTGTGTGGGAGTAAGTAAATGGCTCAGTGCACTGATAATGAGACTAAATTTTTATTACGAATTCTGTTGAAGATTTGAAACAGGCTGCATTCAACCAGATACTCAAGGACTTTAAATGAATTCCAGACAGAAATCAGGTCTTACCCTGGTACGTGTCCTAACTACTAAGCTTCCACATTTTTCTGTTATGCTGTCTTAAACATTCTTTCTAGTTAATAAGTCTTTTGGCTCCTTTGGGTAGTTAAATGCTGTGCTAATGGCAGGCAGGTCCTGAAGGACCTTGCAGATCTGAGTGGGCAAAAATAAAGGCAGACAGACTTCAATATAGGTTACCCTGTTAAAGCAAAGTAATGCCTCTAGTAATAATCCATGCATCTGGGATGCTGAGCTCAAAACTCAGTTGCAGCTCCAGAAAGTGATGCTGAAGTTGTTAGTTCTCTGGAACCGTAGGCAGGGAGGTACTCTCTGACCGCACCAGTCCAGCAGTGCTGGGTGTTAAGAGCACGGTGGGAGCAGGGTGAATACTGGCCAGGTTTTTCCTAACAGCATCTCATCCTGCTGCTGTGTTTACTCACCACTACACAAGCAGACACAACCTTTCCAGCATTCTGTTGTTGAAGACCGGGATATGCTAGAGAGGGTGCAAAATCTGTGTTTCCTATAACCCGTAGATGACAATTTGCTCGGCATGGCACCAATACAGAATCCCCAGGTGAGACACCACCTTACCATTGGGTGTTGTGTGTAGACCTTGGCATCCAATACAGGTTTCAAACCCCACTGTGTTTATCATAAGCCTGAATATTAGATATTATAGTGACTAACTTCTAGGTGCCTAGATCCTTTTTGGTTGTATTTCATCATATTGGCAACATTCAGTGGCATATACGAAGTGAGGATTTTTTTCCCGTCTTGTAACTTGCAGAGAGGTTTCCAGATGCTCATTGGGTTCTTGCATCCAGATAAATTATCTTCTGTACTGTCATTGTTGCACACGGGTTACTTAATTCTGTGTTCACAGGAAACTTTATGCTGTGTGTGTTTCTGAGATATAGACTGGAGTGAACAGGAGCAGTAGCTTTAAATCCATACTACTGTGTCTTTTCTGTAACAAGGTAAACAATTATTTTGTCGTATGCCAAGTTTGACATATTTCACAGGAACAAATATAAAAAGATTGAACTATCCATTAGTAGATAAGAATTAAATTCTTTAAAGTTTTAAATAGAAATTTTGAAAAGTAACATTGATTCACAGGAAATTAGGACTTAAAATATATGCATCATTTAAAGCTACTGTTAAGTAACTTGTTGCTTAATTGTCTGTAAACCATTAACGTTCTACATTTGGCCTTTAGTAACAAAAAACCCCATACATACTGATAATGTATATTAAAACAATCTATTATAAATGTGTATCGAAATTATAGATATAGATGCATCTTTCATCCAGTAGAAAACAGTTTTGGTAGCTTAACTGGATATTCCTAAATGTATGTGTGGCCACCCAGCCTTGCAGCCACTGCCTCTTGCAGAAAGAGGCACAGTAGGACTTGGTGAGGCCAAAACACGAGACGGGAGAAGAGAGAAGCAAAGCTGAGAAGAGCTCCCTCTCACATCTTGGCTCTGCAGTTCTGCAGCCCTTACAGATAGCAGCTGCCATGTGTCTTCTCGAGTGTATGTGAATAAATCGCACATATTTGTTGAGAGGCACGGTGGGCTCTGGCACTCGACACCTCTGTCATAGAGGACTGTGTGCTACACGTTGGCTATCCTGGCCCCTGTAGCAGCTTCCTTGCTACAGCTTCCAATTACACCTTACAAGTGCTTCCTTTCAGACATTTGAGTGCTATTTCAGCAATCCTAGCAGAGCAACACATTTCCTAGCTTTACAGGCAGATCTACACGTATCAGTGTGTCTAAGTCTGTATAATTCATATCAGTTCCAAGAAATGTCTGTTCTCATTTATCCACATACATACAGAGATGGTGGTGAAGATGAGGTATTTAGGCAAAACTCCCATCATGGGTAGAGCTTTGTCTGAGGAAGATCTTGAGTTAGATATCTGGCTTCTTAAACTCTTCTTTTTCCTTGCCTTTTTTTTTGTCTGATGCCTGGTCAGGATTTTCATAATTCTAACTGTCCTTCCTGAAACAGTGACTGAATAAAATGGCTTTAGGAAATGCTATGCTATTTGGCATAAGTAGACAGAACCATGTTCTTTCAAGATGGAAAACTGAGCTCGCTCATGCCTTGATACTTAATTGCTTATAAACAAGTAATTACCTTAATGTAAGGAAAACATTCTCCTTCAGCTGGTTGAGTCAGCGCTCAACCATCAAGCCGTTGTTTGTTTACACCAATTCTTTATACTTGTCTGACGCCTTTATTTCATTTACACACAAATTTAGCACCACACTTCCTAAATGCAGAAGGATAATGCAGGGGAGGCATCGCTAGCTGTTGATAATGACAGCCTAGGAAGGTAAGCATATGTTCTGTGACAAGAGTGCGGTTGGACTGTCTAGTTGCTCAGATCAGCTTTGAAGGATAATCCTAAAATATTTAAACAAGACCTAGGAACTTTCATGGTAGATTGAGTCCAAGGTATCCCATTTGAAATAGTGGCTAGTACCTGATGTGTCGGAGAAAGATGTAAGGGTATAGATTATGCTAGCTACATTGGAGCATAATGTACTCTCCAAATTATTTGCTTGATTTATAATAGCAGTAAGACTTATTGAAGACTGAAGCGTGATCTGAAAAAGTTTACAGATGCTGGGGAGAAAATTTAGGATTAAATAAAACACAAGTCTAAAGCTGACAGATGTAGCTTTTTCTCTTTTTAAAAAAGCTAATCAGAACTGTTTAGAAAACTACAAATTGCATTTTTACCATGTGTCCTGATTTTCTTACAACATTCAGAGCTGTGCTCTGTGTTGCTGTGATATCCAACATCTGTAGCAAATTGAATCCTTAAGATTTATTACTGCTTTCTGACTTTTAACATGTGGAGTATTTCCATTCCTTGAAATGTTATTATGGTGGTATAGTATCACACAGCTGTGTGATCATAGGAGGTATGAAATTAAACAGAATGTATTCCTTAACTCCTCCAACAGAGCGTTTAAAGCTTTGGATGGAGCAGATAACGTAATATTGTCTTCTAATGTATGAAAGAGCATTTAAAATTCCAATTTTGCATTCATTGCTAGAAACATACAGTGACTGTCACTCCATCAAATGGAGCATCAGCACAACTGTCAGATGTTTGGAACAGTCCAGATTCGTTGACCAACACTCAACCACAGCTAGGAAAATACAGCAGATTTGATATACACTTCTGCCTCATTCCTGTACTACACAAGACAGCAATAAAAATGCAAATAGCATGACAAGATCTGTGCAATCCACAAGTAAGGTTGAACTTTGTGCAGAGTAAGACATGTTGTTGCTTTTGAGACCAGTTGCTTCAAGGCAGAAGGTAACAACAAGATGTTTGTAGCAAGTGTTAAAGGGAAGTTGGTTTATTTTCTGGAGACTCAGAAAGACTGCAGAGTGTTCTGCAATTTGAATTTGGTATTTCAAAAGAGTTGCTATAGAAATTAGCAAATTTGGAAGGGTCGGTGAAAGCTGATGTTTGTTATCTGTAAAGCTTTTCTGTTACGTCTATGCTAGAATCTCTGCTGCAGCCTCTCTCCCAGTTAAATTCTTATGTCTGTCTTCTGCAAGCAAAATGCAGGTAAACCAGTTGCTGACAACATTAATAAATATGAATATGGTGAATGTGACCACTATGAAGACAAAAGTAAAGTCTGCCTGAGAGGACGTTTGGAGCATAATTACCTGCATACTTATTACTTTCTTACCACAGAAGTTTATCTACCTCGGAGAAAGGTGAAATACAGAATTGACAGAATTGATTATTTTCTTCAAATCTGCTCCTTCATCTGCTTAATCACAGCTTAATTGTCACAATGCTGAATTCCTTAAGTCTGAGAAGATATCTGTTAGCTGTCACGAAGGGGCATGGGATGTAACAGGTTCTGCATTCAAGATCAGGGCTGACATGCATCAGATCAACCGTTTTGTATTTGAGCTGTGCCTGAGATGGGCTGTGCCTCATGGTGTTTGCTCCCTTGTTTCTTTCCCTTACCTGTCCCAAGAGTCTCTCCCCTCAGCCCTATTTTAGAGCCATTGTCCCCTTGCACACAACCTGCCCTGTGATCGTCATACACCTGGGATGACTAAGCTGGACCCTTCAGCTGGACCTGGCTGACTTGCTCTGGAGCCCGACACCGTACCCCAGACTGAGGGAGTCCAGTGCAGCAGTGGCCCACACTGGCGCGGTGGGACTTACTTGTGCTTGGTGGGGTGTCTCCTGTGCTGTTCAGTGAGTATGAATGGCTGCACGAGGTGAAATTGCTGTCATGCCCTACCCTGCTCCACCTTGTGAGCCAGCCATTGGGGGAAAATAATGAAGACCAAAAAAAATGGGAGATGGTCTTACTGACTTTCAAGAGCTAGGGGCATAAACTTACTTTGGAGACCAGTGATAGCAGAATCATGACAGTGAAAGCATTTGTTAATGGTTCCATCTAATTAGCTTCGGGATTTCCTCTTTGCTCACAAACTTCCCTCTCACGATGCCTCGTGCTTCCATTGTTCTATCCTTTATTATAAGGAGACCAGAAATCTTCCCTATGGAATAAATATTGAAAAACTAATGACTGCCTTATTTACATCCTCAGCTAAACATACCATCAAATTAATAAATTCCAAATTTTGATAGCTAAGAAAATACTGAATAAGGCATCAGGCAGGGCTATATGCAGAAAATGTGTAAGAGGGACGTTATAAGTAAATGTAGTCCTTTGTTCTTGGCTTTAGAAAAATACTGACTAAGATATTAATTAACGTGCATGTATATGTATTCCTATGGGTAATAACTCTATATTTAGCTGGACTGTGCTTCAGAGCTTTCTCAAAAGGGAATGTATATTGCTAACAAATATTTAACTCTTTAGTTTCAAATAATTTTAGCAGTCAGAGTTGACAATGCTTCTTAAAAAAAAAAAATACCCACAAAACAAAAAAAAAACCCAACAAACAAATCTTTTAGGCATTGAAGGCACTATAAAGGTTGCTCTAAGCCCGATCAGAATACTTTCCGTTACAGATTTATTCTGTTTAGACCAAGTATGTTAATGCCAAGGCTAACAGAAATGGGAAAAGTAATGAGAGAAGAACAAGGACCATCACTTATCACTAAAGAAATTATTCAATATATCTACTAGACCAGTTCCTATCTTACGCATGTGTCTAATATAATGCATACACCATGAGGAAAAAGGAGAGGTTGTAAATTTCATTAACCAAAGACAGCAAGACATTGCATTAAGGATCACAAAAGGGTAAGAGTTACGTTTATTATAGGGAAAGATTAGGTTAAAGAGGACTTACACCAGATATTCTCTTTTTGGTTGGACCTGGTGAAATTTAAGCTTGGTTACATAGACAAATTTCTTCAGCCATCATAACTACCAGTGGTGATCTTGGAGTATGGAAAACTGTTGGTTTTTTTTAAAAATTTTCCCCTAAACTCTGAGCTTATCTTGGAACAGAGAGAGAAAAAGAACAACCAAATAACTATGCAGCTGTCATTGCGACTTAGATCCTGGAAAAATACCAGAATACACTCAAACAAGCAATTTGTAGGCACCTATAAAATGATAAGGAGATGAGTAACAACCAGCATGGATGTACAAGTAACAAGTCATGTCAAGCTGATCTAATTTTCTTCTCTGACAGGGTGAATAAGGGAGAAGCAGTAGGAGTCAAATAATTTGACTTTTACAGATTTTTATGCTCCCTCACCGTGTCTAACAACTAGGAAAATGTGCACTAGGTGAGACTATTAGGAAACAGAACTGGTAAGAAAAATCTACTCGGGTAGTAAATCAGCACTTTAACGTAAACCCAAAAGGCTATGTCAAACATGATTATGCAAGGACCTTGCCTGAGTCTAGTACTAGAAAAAAAACCCATCAGTGCTTTGGATGAAGGACTAATGTTTTAACTATGTGGATGATATTAATTCAAAAGGCTGTAAGCACATCGGAAGACAAGATCAGATTCTCAGACTCCTGAAAATTATTCAACAATTCACTTGAGATGAATGCCAACTTCAGAAGGACAAGATTGCCTGGACAGCAGAATTGCAGGAAGGGATTTAAGCATTATAGAGGATTGCGAGCTAAATATGATTCAATGGTGTCATGCTTTGAGTGAGACCCACCAGAGTGGATGCACTATCAGAAACAGAGTCTTGAAATAGGAGTCTCCTACTCTGCTCAGCACTGAATTCTGCAGATAGGAAGGATGTACATCAAATGTCAGGGTCCAGGGTGTTGAAGCCAGTCAGAGATCAGGAAACAGGTTGGGGGAGAACACAAGGATGACAGGTTGGGAGGAGGAACAGTAACTTCAAATGTGATGATGAGAAAACTGAGGAGATCTAAGTCTTCAATTACATCAAAGGGTGCAATAAACAGAATTAAATTCCCCTCCATGTGCTGCAGCTAAGGTAAGTAGTAATGGACTTTAATGATAGCGATCAGACTTAGTCAAGTCATTAGAAAAAGTAAGAAAAGGTAGTTTAGCAGTGAGACTGGCTGGGCACTGATGAGATTACGGCATTTCCATCTGTGGGTTGGTTTAAAAACACACCCAAGAAATATTGGGGATGACAATTCTCCCTCTAGGCCAGAAGATAGGCTAGCTGATATTGTGATGTCCATTTCTGCTTTTACAATTTCCGCTCCTATGAGGCTTTTTCCATGGTAAAATGTGTAAGAACTTTATCTAATTATGTGGACAACTTGTGTGCTAGGTCCACCAATTTGTTCCCTAGGAAAATGGAAACATCCTGAAGTTGGACCTAAATGTAGGTTAAAATGTTGTCAGAGCCAAGTACGAAAAGGAAATTAGTGCTGGAAATGCATATCATTTTGGCACCTTATTGCAGGCAATGTCTGCTTAAAGGCTTGAATTCCAACAGTCATGCATGAATCACTTTGAATATTTAAGTGAACTTTTTTTTCTTTCAAAATATGCACATATTGTATCAAGATCAAATACTTTGCTTAAGGTGATCTGTGTTGCTCAGTCCTCACTAATACTAAATCTGTATGCTCTGCTTTTGTAGAAAAACTGGGTCATTCTGCAAAACTGAAGAAATCCCTTTAGGTTACTAAATACCTTCTCACCCAGAGGTGCCACATTCCCGCATCCTACCTTTTGGCCAATGTGTGTTGCAGTGAAATAATAGCTCACTTTTTTAGTAATAAACAGGCGTTTTTTTAAAAACATCGCAAAGTGCCATTTTGGAGAGAGAAGGTCAGGTAGTCGGTGACTTAGTAATATCATTGCAGTTATCATCTGTAGCTAATACCAGGCCTTTAATTTTGGGGTAACTGAAAAAAATTCTAAGGAGTGCAAGGAAGGCCTGAGTCAGACAGTCCATAACTGTGGAAAGATTTCTACTGGGTGGAAAGTGACACCAGTAATATAGATGTACAGTCACGCATTCAAGTGTATATTCACTCAGTAACTGACTGGTATGGAACACTGTTAATAAAGTAACTCGATAAGTAGAATATTAGGAATATTATCTCTAAAATGAACTATATCAATAAACGTCACAAACTGCTGAAATTGTCCTGAGCGTAATGTGGGGCAGAGAAAGAAACCTATCTCTGTTCAGATTTCTTTGATTATACATTACATTTAAGTCTTTTGTTAAGTACTGTTGATTTACTTACTTATCCACACAGATAATTGTTTTATGTGAATTTGGATTTTAAACAGCAGTAGCCGTGAAGACCAAGGCAAAACACTATATAAGAAAGTGAAACATCATCTTAGCATGAGATTTTCATATATGAATGAATAGAACAAAATTGAGAGCAATCCCTTTTCCAGCAATCTACAGCGTACTTGTTCTCAGGTAATTTAAGAGTAACCACCAGTTTAAAGGGCAACGACAAAAAGTATGTGCAGCTACTTTAGCCTTTCAAGTTGTTGCTGACTCTCTTTCTGTTCTTACTATGTTTATGGGGGCACTAAGAGTCAGTGGTCTGTCGGATCCTGCTGTCTGAATGTTGGTTTTGGCTGCCCAGTACCATTTGTCATCAATTCCCATGTATTTGCACTGAATTCCCTGTGTAAAGAAATAAAACCCAAACCTTTGTTTTGTCATGAGCAAGTTCTGATAGAAATGAGACATTTCACAAAGAATGCTGACGAAAATCTTTTCAGCAATGTACTGAAAAGGTAGCTAGAATGGAAAAACTATTTCTGTGGAATTGACTTTCTTGATGAAAGTGTCAACGGTGAGTGACAGCAGAACTCTCATTGTAAAACCAGCACCGGCTCATCAGATTCCTTTCCTTTTTCAGTATAGCAAATGCTAAATCTTGAGTTATAATGAAGGCCCAATCGTTATGGCATAACAATTCTAACTAAAAGTGTAGGTATTGACTAGAGCCGGTTAGATTCCTAGATGACGTAAAGTGTAATGTCATGCTGGAGTTCAGCTGAAGAGCACAGGTTTAAAACCTGAGTGTCTTCCTAGAAAATCCCAGTGCCAAATCTTAAACTCTTGCTCATGTGTAGATAATATCAGTATCTAGTGATAATTCAAACATTTTTTTTAATGATGCCGAAGCTGGAACATTCGTCCAGAGGCTTTTCTTTGGAAAGTTATTGAATTACAAAATCAAAATGCATGGGCAGTTGAACTATTGGCAACGTGGAAGGTCTGCCATTGTTTAGATTATTGTGAGGATGACCATGTTACCTCCCAGAGCTACTATTAATGTGTAAGTACTTGCTCTGAATTTAAATATCTTCGTGGATTGAGTCAGAGTTGGCAGCTGTATTGATTGTGCTTTGAAAATTAACAGAATATTTTTTATTTTTTCTCCCCAGTAGAGGTGTATCTATAAAAACTCCTAGCTGCCTGATTGCACTAATGAGTTGTCCTATGCTGCCTCTCAGTATTGCTAATATTGGTAAAATGCATAGTCACAGCCACTACTACTACCTTTGAAACTTTTGGAAGGGGAAGAGCCACAGGGATTGTGCTAACTTTTTCCCACACCCTTTTACCAAGTTTAACAACAGCAATGAGCCGTTTCAAAAGCTAAACTTTTTTTCTAGTGAGGTAATAAAGATTTCTAGTTTTTCTTTCTTTTTTTTTTAAAAAAAACCCCAAACTATGTTTTTCTTAAATCTGCTTTGAGAAACATCGTGGTGATTATGAGGCAACTGAGTCAGTGTTCCATCATAATCATATTATTTTTCCATGCTTCATTTCTAAGGTCATGTGGATTAAAGTATTTTATCCGCAGAAGTTTCTTGCTTTAAAAGTAGTGACTCCTGTGATTTTTATTCTTCCTCCTACAGTCAGCATTTACATTTGAGAAGAGCAGCCAGGGTCACCTGCTGTTAGGTATTCCAGTAGGAGTCATTAATTGTTAATTACTTAGGAACAACACAAATTAAAAATTTTTGAAGGCATGAACTGGGCAAAACCCGGGGTTAATGGCACAAGAAAGTCAACTTTTCTCTCTTGGGATAATATAATGCTTAATGTTGCAAGCGTGGACATGAATAGGTGGAAAAGGTGCATGAAAGTAACAGTGGCAGAGCGGTAAGGTATGTGTCCTGAAATTGATGTAGAGAAGTGATTTAACTCTTTTGACCATTTGTGCGCATTTTGATAAAAGAATATAGTTACATTAAAGAAATCACACAGAACTGATTTAATTTCACTTTTCTTAAAAAAAAAAAACCCATCAAGATACTGAAGCCTGAGAGATTCAAAACTGCACGTGCTCATGGACCTTATTCTTCATGAATTCACTTTCTGGAAATACAGCATTTGTTAGACACAAACTCAAGAACTGGTTCTGCTTGCCCCTTGGTCTTAAAAATAATGATTTTTAATTCTGTATTTTGTCCTTCATATGGTTCCAAGTCCTAATTTTTTGAGTAAGATGGAAAGAATTCAAACAATTTATTTCAGATAAATCTACTCAGACCTATCGATAATTTAAATGTCAGAACTGATAGTTAATGAGATTTCTATTAGATGAACAAGTGTAGGTTGCAGTGTTACTGAGAAAAAGCTTGTGGTTTGAAACAACTGTTACTTGGCCGCCTTTACTCCCATAGGTCCTGGACATCTTTCTGGGTATATTGCCAAGAAACAAAGTGGCATAATACAGATTTCAAGGGAAATTAATATGAAATGGGACCAAGTTTTCACTTGAATTATTTGTGAACTGAATGTAGGCTGGGCTACAGAGTTTCACTTCCCAGAAAACTACTTTTTAAACCTGGAGGCTAAACAGAGCAAAGTGGGCTAGCAGGGTGGCAGGCGTGACCGGAGCAATAGAGCTCTGTGTCTGAAGTCAGAGCAAGCTGCTTTTGGTATCTGCATGCAGGGGAGAGAAGCTGGAAATGAAGCCAGTGGAAGAGCATGGAGGGGTTTCTGGCCACCCAGGGGCGAGTGGGGCAGCCTTTGGATAGCCATTGGCCTGACTGGTCACATCAGGAAAACTCACAAAGCAAGAGGAATGTGCTCCGCTCAGAGCTATGTGTGATGGTTTCAGCAGTAAGTCCTCCTGGAGGCATTTGTGTGGTGAGGTGAAGTTGTGCTTTTTTCTTGATTTTTTTTCTTTTTTAAGTTCAATTTTCCTGTAATTGACAGCCAGTTGGTTGCATGCGCTTGTCCAAAGGTCATTACAGGCAAGCTTTTGGCTTGAGGAGCCCTGTTCAGCCGTGGCTTTAGTGTGGAGTTGAGACTGTTTAATGGAGACCTAGTGAGTAAACAGCTATCACTCTTTAACTTCACATACATAGTAATTTGCATTAATCCCCCCAGTTCAGTATTCAGGACTAGAGCAGGAGCAAGTTAGTGCGAATACAGGCTACTTGCTATCATGTCCTTAAATGGGGCGTGAGGCAGTTAAAAAGAGAGCAGGAATCATATACAGAGCCAAAGCTGTGCTGGCTGAAGCTTTATCGTAATGACTGCGTATCTGTACAAGCTCATCTTTTTCAGCATCAAGAACCTGACTGTACAGAAACGATTGTGCACAGCATCCAGTAAACAAGCTGAAAAAAGAAACAGTTTCTCTAATCACTTTCCCTTTCAGTCATCTTGGATTTAATTTGTAACAATAGCAGATAAAGCTCTTATAGGCAGTCTTATATCACACTTTAAATAATGCAAAACCTGCGTCAAGCCTATTAACATCAGCGCAGCCTGGGTCAAACTTGTTTCGCACTGTGTTTATAGTAATTGAACTGGTATGTACTTCACTTCCATTATCAGGTCAAATGTTTAGCAATGATAATATTTCAGAAGGACCTAACCTTTACCTAGCTTTTTTAGTTTTCTTTCTAATAGGTAAGAGAGCAGGAAGCTGTTTGTGTAGAAATGATAGGGGATAACAAAGGATGGTTCTTGATCTTCAGTCAGATGCTGTTTGCTTTTAATCTTCCCCAAAAAATGTCTTGTATTGAGACTAAAATCAGACATTGTAGCAATACTGAGACAGTGTTTTCAGCTCAGTACATTACATGTGCATAGCTGAGCTGCTTTGTGCTCTACTTCTGTCTAGATAGACACACAAATTGCACAAAAATAGGTCCAATGCTACTGCTGGAGTTTTGTCAATGCAATCTGCTTTGTGCTTTCAGGCAAAATCAGTGGTGCAATGGCTTTAGGCACAACTTTATAACTAGAATGTCAAGATATTTATTCTGAGCTAACCCAGTAGTGGCTGTTTGACAATACAGTTGCTAAGGTTTGGTAAGCAGAGTAAGTTAGTAGGCATATGGAATGTATAATGTACTGTAATGCAATTATTGAAGCAGTGGATAGTCGGTAACTGTTGATAATCACCCACGTGAGGGTGAGCCATGAAAGGCCACTGTGTAAATTAGCACTGATTGGCCTCCTGTTGCTGCCTCTGTCTAGTTTGTCAGGAACGTGAACTGCAACTGAACAAATTGTGTTTTCCTTTTCATTTGGTGGTGCAAATCAAAAAAGAGGACTAGGGCCCTGATCTAGACTGGGATCCTTGGGAACTCACACAATAATAGTAAACTTCAAGGTAATTGCCTACAGTCCTTCTGGTGTGTGATACAGGGGAGACAAAACTGTATAGGAGATGTATGAAATGTCTTCCCTAAATGTCTTTTTTCCACCTTAGGAAGCCTGGAGATGTAGTAGTTGTTATGAAAACTAGTGTATGTACACCCGTGCGCATCTTTTGATGAATATGAACTTCTACTAAGTGTTAACGGCTGCCCCTCATATCTTGTTCTGCCCAAGGCTACTGACTGGCTGGAACATAAATTAGATGCTATAGATCATAATGAATTTTACTTTAGCCTTTAGCAAGGCGAGTCAAAGAAATAAATCTGAAAACCTTAAAGTCAAAGAAGAGGAGATCATTGAAGAGATTCTGGAAAGTAAAAATGAAATACAATGTTGCAATTACTCATAGACACTTAATAGTACCAACAGACTCGCTGGAGTGCTTACAGCTCTCAGATGTGCGCCGGGGCAGAAATGTGCTATAAATACCTTTCAAGAAAACATGAAGGTAAAGGTCATGCTACATAGCAAACAACCACAATCTAAATCACTGCAGCTCAGTTTCAGAGACACAATTTTGACACTTCTTGCTCTCACATACATTTCCATTCTTAAAATGTGCAGGAAGCTAACATTAACATTTCAAGGTCTTGACAATAAACTGCAGTCAAAGAAAAAGCCATTCCTCCATTTCAACACTTAAAAATACATACATGGCGTGTGACAGCCCGTTTGTGCCTATGGATTTGAAAGGGCCATGGGCAGGAGTCAGAAATGATGCATGCTCCAGTGGGTATAAAATAACCCCTCCCACACGCACCAGTGCGGAAAGGTGGGGCTCTTGGCACACACAGGGATGCATCCTGTGTACCATGGACACGGTGGGGCTGGTGAGTGCAAGGCTCCAGTGATAACAGGGAGCAGGGAGGTGGGAATGTGCCTTTGTGCGTGTTCACTCCTTGAGCACCTAGGTACTCTGCACATCGGTGGTCTTTTTTCACATATGAAGATATATTCTTTTGTAACTCAGAAATAAAGTTTGCTTCTTAGTAAGTACTGAAGATATAAGCAACTCGTCCATCCAGGCTGTAACAGGGATTTAACATTCTGGTCTCTTCTGTGGCTTGGCATAGTATCTAGTGAGAAAAGGTTGTTTCAGTTTGTTGCCTCCAGATGATATTTGGTTGTATGAAGTGCTTCTCATGTTCTGGAAGACTTTTCATGTACCTCTGGGCATGGCTTAAGAAAAGCTGAGAAAATTACAGACTTCTGGATGATGAAGGGATATGTGGGACACTGAAAGTGAGATGCAAATTAAATGCTTCTGATTTCCAAAATAGAACATGAAACTGAAATTTTCCATTCCTCTATAGCACTTCAGAAGTGTCCAGCTTTTACTGAACAGCTCTTACTGAATCTGTGAAATCTATGCTTTTTCAGAGCATAGAAACACTTGAGCTCTCTCAGCATATCAGCTAACTTAATGCTAGAAAACATACCTGACACCAATAATGATCCTCTTCTGAAATAATGTTATTGCTGAGGTGTTCCTAATACTGACCTTCATCAAAATTCCTTTGAATAAGGGAGCTATAAGTCACAATATATTTATAACTTATGAAAATCTTTCAATTGCTCGTGTTTGTAAATCATACTTATTTGTAGCTGTTCAATGGGTGTGAGCACAATGCTCTGCAAGTGGAAATGTAAGTGTTCTTTTTCAGGATTTCTGATTCAATGTAAAAACCTAGCAGTATAAGCTTATTTTTAACAACCTGCTCTTTGCTCACAACCTTCTAAGCTAAAGATGAGAAACAGCCTATGGAATTACAAACGTCTTCCCATGCGACTAAAGACCTTGCTTCTGTTTCGTGTTCTCTGTTGTTATTTGGTTGTTGTTTTCTGAAATATTTCCCAACTAGGGAGTGAATGTCAATTGAGTCTTCATTTGGGGCAGGAAAATAAGTAATATTATAAGCCTCCATAATGTAAAGCCATAAAATTTTGGAAGTATAGCTCCCTAACTTCTGACTGTTCCTCAGGAAATGAAAGAATCTTTCTGTACTGTTTAAAGTGAGTTGCTGCAAGGTTTGCTGCTAGCATTTGTAATGTGAAATTTAAAACAACTGTTCGTTTTTATGCTAAAACTGTTCCTCCAAGGAATATTCTGCATTTCATGTAGTCATCTTTCATTTTTCTGAACTGTAAGTTTAATTCAACTACAGGTTCACCAGATTCCTCCTCTTTCAAACTGCTCTTACAGCTGTTCAAGAGCAAAAAGGGAATACATGAACAATGAAAAATTGTCTTATAATTATTTATATTACATTAATATCTCTCAATACATACTACATGTAAGGTTTTAAAATTCCTCCTGCAATTTCTTCGCATAATTTAAAGCATGTTCTTGAAAGTGTTTGATCCTGTTTATCAGTCATGGGCTCAGAATATGAGAAGTACTCTTTCAAACAAACAGAATTCTACATTTAGAAAATTAACTGTTTTCTTATTAAAAGCAGCTGTTACGGCAAGTACTACTTATGTACAGGAAGGATACAGAAAAACCCAGATAGAGACAACTATGTAGAAGGGAAAATTCAGTAAGGCTGAAACTGTGGTTCAGATGAACTCATGTAATCAATGAATGTGACCAGAATTAAGCATGTGTAGAAGTGCAGTCGTTTGTGCAGTGGGTAGGGAGAAAAACAGAACCACACAGGTCACCCACCTCAGCTGTGAGGTGGTAGCACAGATCATCTGAAGTGGAGGGCAACTTTGAGAGATTGCCCAAGCAAGTGAGCAAGTCTTTTCATGATTCACTAATCTTCTGTAAAAGTTCTCAGTATACCAGTTGAAACTGCGTTGACCAAAAAATGTCCTGTGCTAGCTGTTAATTCCCAGTAAGTACCCGGTGTTGATCATTATAGCTTAAAAAGAATAAATACTCAGTCACTAATCTTAGAGACAAGATCTCTGTTCTCAGTAGTCATTTGGAAACTGCCTTAGTACTTTTTTTTATAGCTGAAGTAGAAGGAAGAATACACTTTCCATCTTGAGAAATCCTTTTGTATTTTTCTTTCTGTTTCTCAATTGGCACTTGGTTTGGAATGTCAAATGACTCAAACTTCTTACTATTGCTATGGGACTCAAGCACAAAGTACTGTGGTTTTTTATAGAATATATCATACTGTGCTCTTAGTAACAGAAAATATCAGAAAAGATTTGATGCATCAGATTCCTTTTTGGTACTTTTCGTTTACCCACACTGAAGATACGGAGTGAATACCGTATGCAGACTGTTACGGATATGACAAGCTATTTACTTCTCCCCCACATGTGGACACAAGTAAGATACTGCAGAGCACAGGCGATATCTCTCTTCAAAGAAAAGGAAGGTTCAACTCCCCTCTTTATCACCAACTTAGTGCATAACTGAAGCAAGGAAGTTTCTATGCCTTTCTGTCTTCATATTCAGTTGTGTATTTATCGAAGAAGTTCTGGGATGAGTTTGTGTGGTCTGTATTCTGTTAAACTGGATAACTGAATTGTTTTTTCTGGACTCAATATTTGAGTCAGACTTAAAAACAGCATCATTCCTAGTAAGGACTCGAATAACTATGTTCTTTTGCATGTTTTTCCAGATGAGTAATTTTTCAGCTTCTCTAATTATGGTAGTTAATCAGACTGTGATCCACTGCATGAAGCAATCACAGGCTTTGAGCATGAAACCAGATAGCAGTTGTAAGTGATATTCTTTCTAGTAAAGTGTTTTCTTGCTCCGCTGTGTGCTGTTGCATGTATTCTCTTTATTTGCTCTGGACCAGTATAAGTAAACATACTTAGAGTAATTAGTGGGTGGTCTCTCACGAAGATCTTGTGGATAGAGACATCATTGCTTTAGGTATAGTACAACAAAGAAGGTTGTTTCCCTTGGCATATCTTAACAAAAGTATTTGTTGACCACCGTTATGAGATCCACAAAAGGATTTTTGCTCATGACATAAAAGTGATCAGCAAAGCCATAGTGATAGCTTTTATGCTTCACTTTATGCTTCATTAAATTCACAGGCTGCTTCACAATCTGGCAAATTTTGGGTAGACTTTTCCTCATGATCAGTAATAAATGTTGGTAACACTTAATCTGTGCTTGTGTACCACAGCTGTTGTGGTTCAAGAATAAAAAAGAAATTAAGAGCATAAAAAAGTTGCAACTACCTAACTGATACTGGAAGATCAGTAAAATTGCTATAGGTTTAGATGTGGACAAAAAGCAATACTACTACACAAAAGAGGAAATTGTTTACACTTCACTAACAGAGAAGCTGACTCATAGAAGTTGTCCTCATGCTACCACCTGAATGTATATGAGAAATAGTTGTTCCTGCAGTTGTTCTAATCTGTTTACAAATTAAAAAAAACTGCTGTCACATGAGAAAACTTAGTCTCATTGCTTAGAAATGTTGCTGTTAAAAACCTAGACATTGAAGAAAAGCCTTGCAAATATGAGATACTTCTAGTTCGTGCCCATCTCTGATGTCTCAGTCAATCTTTATCATTGGCAGCTAAACTACCTTGAATGCCTGAAAAGGCATATAGCATATCAAGGGAGGGAAGGGGAGAAACAGGCCATAAAGCCTTTTGCTTACTGTCTAAAGGCCTGCTCTTGACAGATGCTATGATTAAATCAACAACCTAGGCTGGCATCTGATGACGAGAAGAGGGAGTTCCATTTTGTATAATCTTAGAATCACAGGGTTGGAAGGGCCCTCTGGAGATCATCTAGTCCAACCCCCTGCCAGAGCAGGGCCACCTTAGAGCAGGTTGCACGGGAACCCATCCAGGCGGGTTTTGAATGTCTCCAGAGACGGAGACTCCACCACCTCCCTGGGCAGCCTGTGCCAGGGCTCTGCCACCCTCAAGGTAAAGAAGTTCCTCCTCATGTTTAGGTGGAACTTCCTGTGCTCAATTTTGTGCCCGTTACCTCTTGCCCTGTCCCTGGACACCACTGAAAAGAGCCTGGCCCCATCCTCCTGACACCCACCCTTTAAGTGTTTGTAAGCGTTGATAAGGTCCCCCCTCAGCTATCTTTTTTCCAGTCTAAAGAGACCCAATTCCCTCAGGGAATACAGCCCTTTGCTGTACCTTTTCCAGCAGTTCCTTGTCTTTCTTGAGCTGGGGAGCCCAGAACTGGACACAGTACTCCAGATGCAGCCTCACCAAGGCAGAGTAGAGGGGGAGGATGACCTCCCTCAGCCTGCTGGCCACACTCTTCTTGATGCACCCCAGGATGCCATTGGCTGTCTTGGCTACACGGGCACATTGCTGGCTCATGGTCATCCTGTTGTCCACCAGGACTCCCAGGTCTCTTTCCACCATGCTGGTAAGAAGGTTCCACCAGTAGGTCAGCCCCCAACCTGTACTGGTGCATGGGGTTATTCTTCCCCAGGTAGCAATAATTATGGTTAAACTAACCTTTCCAAAGGTGTGTGCTCCTCATCTGATGTCTGTTCTCCCCACACCACTGCATGTTACTGGAAGTTGATATCTGAGCAAAATGAGCAAGAGACCTGAAAGCAAATAGCAGCACTGCAATATGCTCCTTTTGGGGCTCCTGCTACCAAACATGTCTAAGACTGTCCTGTTGCTTAAAGACTCCTGGGTGTGATCTGCATCTCTAGTAGATGTGAGGCACTTGTTCTCAATGCCCTGCTACACCTAGAATACAAGACTGATTTACAGAAAAAAAAATATAAATACTTTTTTGTCAGAGCCTGATAGGCTCACTTACCAAATTTATTTTTTTCCTTATTCTAGAAACAACTAAAAGGTCAAGCTGTGTCTTTAAGGAAGCACAATCTCAGATGTTGTATTTCACACTGATGCTCAGATACTGCTGTCTGCTAATGTCTTCCTTGGCCTTGCATCAGCCTCAGTTGCAAAGCTAAATTGGGCCTAATTGCTGTATCTAAAGACAGCGCGTTGCAAAGGTCTGATCCAAGTGAGACAGCTGCAGGATTTGGACACTGGACACTTACTGAGTGAAGCAAGCCCATTTTTACTATATTAAACTGAATGCTAGCTCTGGCTGAGCAATTGTTGAATTATGTTGATAATGTTCTCGATTTCCTCCTTTCCACCTTGTTGCATCTAGTTCTTTTCCCACCAAATATACTCCTTCTACTCTTCATTGTTTTGAGATACACATGATCTTTTTAATAATTATATTCTTTTCTAATGTAGTATCAGGGAAGGTACAGGCACTTGTTTGCAAAGCAGGGTACGGCTAGTATTGGTGACATAAATTTAGCTTCCTTGGGTCACAGGATCTCTAAATGCTGCAATATTCCAATCCTCAGTATTTTTCCAGGAGGACTTACATGAAAAAAGGTATGCACATTGCCTTTTTAAAGGAAAAAAAGGATGGTAGTATTTCATTCTTTCTTATATTATCTTTTATGAAAAAAACGCCCTGGATAGTTGGTAAAGCTGCTGAAGATTTGAATTACTGGCTGAGGTCATGTAAGGTCTCTTAATGGAAACAGATGTGATGTAGCCTTAACTTGTATGTCAGGACTCGGGTCTGAAATCTTGGTGAATTAATGAGCTGTTGTCAGGAGGACCCAGGAGTGAATGGGATTTGCCAGTAGCAACCTTCGGGGAACTATTTTACACCTGCTGCTAATCATTCATACACACAGAACAGACTTCAGAACAAGCCCGAGCAGGCGGATAAAAGACATGATTTATTGACTTGTTTCCCCAGTCTTATTGAAGTGAATTTTAAAGTTGTCCAGTTATTAATCCCTTTAAATTAACTAGTAGGGAAGCTGTTTATATTTGGACTTTGAGATAGAGATGAAAGCATATGAGCAGGTCTTTAGCCTTTGAGGGGACCCTTATATTTGGTTGCCTGCATTAACTTACTGATTAATCTCTTGCTCAATTTCCTGTTTCAGTGGAGTCCAGGAAGGCGACTGGCAATTTAGCAGCACTGTAAGTGTTGGTGATTTAGAACATAGGACTGCACTGCTAATAACTGTTTAGACTTCTATAGAACAAGTATTCTATATATATCCATATGAAACAAATTTAGTCTTATATTCTTCAGGAATTTTCAGATGTGTTATGGGTCCCATAATTCAGGAACTGTTGATTTTTCAGTGTGAAGATAATCAGTAGGAGATAAAAAAACCTTGGGAGACTTACATCAGAAGGTATTAAAATCACAGATGAATTATAATGCTAGCAGACTTCAGGGTTATTTCTGCTCATGAAAGGCAAATTTATTTAATTGTATGAAGGCAGAGTTCAAGCTATGTATTTCCATCAGGAGTTGGAGACCTCCTAATCTAGGATAAGGCTTTAATGGTATATGTATACTGCAAAGCAGTTATAAGGTATCAGTAGCATATCTATTAATATTCAATCAATGCAAGTGATATAGTCTAACAAAACATATATGGCCAAGGTAAGTCTGCTTTGACCAGTAACTGGCTGACATTGATTGATACTGATCCATAATGTCATGAACAAAAGTTCTTGTCAGCTATTTAGAGATTGTTCTCCTGAGCTTATGTTGGCAAATGCATGAAGCAAACATAAAAAAAGACAACAACAACAACAAAAAAGAAACCAACTAACCAGCGTTTTCGCATTTTGTCATTTTCTGATGCAGTCATCTTAACGGTGTCATTTACAGGCACATTTTGATGAGGTCACTGTAAAGTGTCAAAAAGGAGAATGTGTGGAGAGAACACTTGCGCTTTTGTCCTGTTGTGCCTCTGTTGTCTTCTCTCGTAAATCTGAGAGAGAAAGGAACGTAGACGAGCATACTACCTCAAACCTCCATCTTGTTCAAATCGTCACTGGCAGGGTTATCAAATTCATCTGTTTGCATGCTGCTTGTTGCAAACAACTGACCGAGCAGCACTATCACTTGTGCAGTCAGTGATGCCACCTTGTCCTAGCAGCTGACCAGCAGCCCTTCAGAAAATGGCTTGTATCCTAGGGAACAGCTGGGGAGAAAGCATTCATGGCTGAAAAGAAGAAATTTATATTTATCATACAGCTTCTACAACCGCAGACGCTGTTTCTTTATGTACTGGGGCACTAATCCAAGCATTCATTTTCAGGTGTCTGTGGCATCCAGGAAGATGAGCTTGGATAGACTGGATGCCATTTAGAGCGGCCTCCCACCCACCCTAGGGGGGCCAGCTCTGTTTTCCTGCGGGCAGTCCTGGTCTGCTGCCCTTGGCTGGTGGTAGCTGATAGAGTGCTGTTGCACAGACCCAATGAAGCTGCTGCCAAGAGGCCCTATTCTGGAATGAACGATTTCTTCTCCCTCTGGAGCCTGCACACCTGATAAGCATGCTGCTGATGCTTCTGACTGCTTATCGCCACTCAAACATTTCCAGTGGGATTCTTGCCTTTCAGTGACATTTGCGCTCCCTTCTGAAGTGGCTTTGTAGTTTAGAGATACCCAGGTGGGTTGCATTGATGCCTCAGCTAACCTCTGCCAAAACAAGACAAATGCATGAGGAATGTAGCTGTTCTTGTGCCTAAAAAACCGAGTCACAAGGCCAGAATCACCTCCACAGGATTGTGAGGAAAGGCTGCCTCGCAGAACAGAGTTGTCTTCCTGCCCCATGCACGCATTTGCCACCTTATTTTGCTCATACTCGTCACTTACTCTGTCCTTTCACACATTCACTCTGTTTTCTCTAATTGTGGTTAAAGTTATCTTCACTCACCTTCCTTGTTTCTCATGGACTGAAGGTTTTTCTTTCCTGTGCTCTGCAGTCTGTAACATCATTCACTGAGCAGTGCAGCGGGTAGATCCAAGGGTAGTCTCAAGATCTGTTTGTCAAGAAAACACTGAATGCCAATCTCTTTTGGTGGTAGCATTATGTGTTGATAGAGTAAATCTGTGAAGCTTATTTTTCCATCATAGACAGGATGCTACTCTTACCTTTCACTCCAGTTACTGCATACTCCACCGCACTGTGAATTTTTCCAAAGCTAATTAGATGCTGGAATGGAAAAACCTTCATAACCTTTCTGAGGAAATGGTTTAGTAACTCGTGCCTGTTTCTGGCCAGCAAGACACTGCAGGAAGTTTTGCAAAGAGATGATGTAGCAGACTTACTGTGACAACAGAGCATCTTTTATTGCGAGAATTAGGATTTAAGATGCACTGTGGTATCATTTTGGACTAGACTATTTTGTTTTTCTGAGAGGAAAAAATAAACGCATTCCTAGAGCCTAATTCTAGCCAGATGGGATTTCCAAAGCCATGTGGAAGTGCTGAGTGCTCTGAGTGCCCACTTCCATCAGACACTGAGCTCCTGTCAAAGCCGCTTTGAAAATGCTGTCTGTTCAGCCTCCTGCACTGAAGAAATTAGCCCAAAGGGCCTCCCTTTTCCCTGGAGGCTAGAATAATCCAAAGAGAGTTTCTAAACAAGTTAATCAGGTTTACTAATTACTACAATAGTACTACAGAAGAGAGGGCAACAAAGTACTTCTGAGAGAGTTGCTTTTTATTCTTTAAGAGTTTTGAGGCAGACAAATGTATCCTAATTTCTTGGAGTGCTTTTTGATATGTTTGACTTCGAGCACGTGATTTATTTCCAATAAGCACTGAAATATGTTACTGAGCCATGGTATTCAAAAGAATGCCTTTTTCTGAGGAGCAGTGTCTTTGTTATTTGTTTTGTATAAAAATTGAATCTTCCTGTACTTGTCGGAACTCATTGATTTTTCAGAGAGGAAACTGAAAGTAACTGTAGTTTGTTTAAGGTCACTTTGTGAAAAATACTGATAACAATGGGGAAGAAAAATCTTGCAGAGGAGTCTTGGCTAATGGTTTTGCAGACATGCTTAAAGGAACAATTGCTTCTGTACCTGCTGGCATGAGCCTTCCCACTCTGGAGTGTGAGAAGCAACTATTCTGTATTACCATCACTTAGTGGCTACTTAAGCACCTGGTCCATAGTCTTTGACTTGTAACCTACCATGTTATTGAAATAGGCTTTAAGGAAGGGGGAAACATGCATGAATAAGTAAATAGCCTGCCAAACCAAAGCGTTGTGTACATTTGCTAAGCGTAAATGTAGCTGGGACCACCACAAGTGTCCTGTAGGTACATTATTTATTTGGATTTAAATGTGCACTCTGTTTGGCTTTCCTGCCTCCCAGAATCTGCAGGCTGGTTTGACAAGGGCACAGAGCTGTGAACACAACTGGTTGAAATCCCATTTGAATTGCACTTCTCATTTGAGTAAGGAAATGACACAATATTTTGTTTCACCCAGCAATGGAAGGATTTCCCTGCCTTGAAGGAGATTTGCTATAGTAAGTGTTACTTGCGTGCAGAGATTAGATAAACAACTGTATCATCCTGCTTTGATACTTGAGTGGTTCCAGGATAAACCTCTTCTCTCTTTGGGCAGAACATACCAGCAGACTTATGTTTGTGTACCAAGCCACATTTTTCACTTAATTGAAGCGTGCAGTTACGCTCATACATACCAGAGTAGAACTATGCTCAAGAATCTAAAGAGATAGGGTTCAGGGACCAGTTCATGGCTTTTTGGCCAGGCTGTGCATTTTCTGCAGGATCGAGCAGTATGAAGATAATGCGAGAAAATTTAAGGATGCCCTTTGAAAGTTCCAGGAGAACTCTGTGATGTGCTCCGTACACGTGAAACCAACTCTGCAAAGCTTTTGAGATATAGTATGAAACAAAAACAGTTTAAGAGATGGCCTGCTCTGATCAGAGGCTGGAAGCAGAATGATGCCTGTAGTTCCTGTACAGTACCTGAGAAGGAAATTAAACGTATGCATCAGAACAAAATTTTATTGTGGTTCAGAGGTACTTGTCATTGAAAAAAAAGAAAGGTCTTTGCTGAACTCATGATTTTTCTTGCCTCCCACTGTAAAGGAAAATCTAAAGAAATTATTTTAATTCATTTGCTGAAGAGATTAGAGGTACTCCTTAGGATGTTCTTATGCTACTGAGATAATCTTCTGTTCAGTGGCTGGTGCAGAAAAACAATGTCCTGGCTATTATGGTCACATCTGTTGATTCTTCTGAGACCATTTTTTGGTTCCTTCTGCCCGGGAAACTTCAATCGTAGCTAATCACAGCTCCTCACCATCTGCCTCTAACCCCTGCCATACAAAAAACAAACTGTAGTGGGAAGACTAATGGCAATTGATATCAAGGACTAAAGTTGTTTGACTGAATCTTTTGAGTTACTTTATTTTAACAGTGGAGTGTGTATTGTTTCAAAATGAATTGCATTTTTGTTGAAAAAAAATTTCACTTGTAACTGTTCCTTTCAAGTATAAAGAGAGTGACTGTGGAAGCTCTAGATTTGATCTTCTGAGTTATAGTACTTGAAAAGCTACAGGGGCCATTTATTTTTTTATTTTTTTCTTCTACTGTGTGCTGAGATACCATAGAAAATTGACCTCATTTTCTTTCCTTTACTGAATGTTTTTCTCAGAGAGCATTAACAACTGAATACTATGCTTTCATTTTTGTACAATTATAAATGTTTTCAAGCACTAGTAAGGTCTGGAAAACACTAAAACTTTCTCCTTACCCATTATCCTTCCCCAGTACCACAGCATACGCGCGCACAAACTGAATCATGCCTACAGACTCTCTTAATGAAGCAGACATTTTCATAAAAACAGTTTGACATTAATTTGGCTTTAATCCAGACTCTAGCACATTTTTGTTTTCTGATTATGAAGATGTAAGAAAAGTGGCCATTTCAGAATATTTATGCAGTTAACGCAACAAAATAGATAAAGAGGCTTGGAAGAATTTCTATATTCTGTGCAGAAAAAGTCAAGCCTTCATTGTGTTCTTACACTCTTGCATTTTAAGGTTTATACTTACAAGTAATTAATCTCAGCAATTCACAATAACCACTTGGGGTCTTAGAATTATTCTCTATAATGTTTTGGGTTGTCTTTTTTTCCAGTAATACCATCTGTTCAATAACTATTGAGAGAGAGCTTAAGGATTGAAAGGAGCATAGACATTTCCTTTGATATATCATACAATTTGTGATGAGTTCTATTTATCCTTCAAATTTGCTTTAAACTAGTAAATAATGTTCTTAGCATATGGTAATTATTCTTAATGTATCGTATGAGGCCTTATATGAAGAATAAGTTTATTTCTTCAGTGATTGGCCCACACAGGAAAAGTTTAGCTCTAGTACAAAATTTTGAACGTACTATGTCAGTTTAATGATCCTACGGTGATAGTTCCCCTTCCATTAGCATCTGGTTCCCAAATGCTCTGGGTTCCACAGGGGGTCAGAGCTGAGAGATCCAGGAGCAGGCAAACCACTTCTTTCTCAGCCATTAGCAGGGCTTGGCTTTCATTTGCCTCTGGGCAAATGCCTTTTTCAACATATTTGGAGTTCACAGTTTTGCCTGATAAAACATAGCCCTCAAACCCAGTATTCCTCAACCTTTTAAAATTCTAAAGGATGCTTTTGCATTTCTGAAATAATGGACAGACTGTCTATATAATTCTGCTGTAGCAGCTTCTTTTATCAACTTCTGCAATTTTTTGGCTCAACATTGAGTTTTCATTTCATATTTTATTCCTGCTGTTCTCACCTTTCATGTTCAAATAGAGATATTTTTATGGCATGGTGTTTGGGGGCTTTTATATACAGATGTTTTCCAAGCTACGTTCAGATGCTTTTCTAAATCACAGAATGTGAAAAACAAACATTTGGAAACCATCAGAAACACAAAATCTGTGCTTTTCCTAAGTCTTTCATACATCACTATTAATAGTTTTGGAAAATTGTGTGGTGTTTGCACTTCAGGATCCAGCTGTTCCTGGACTCTTTATTAAGCTGATGAAATAAGAAGCTATTACGTAGTACTGCCAAGAGCACTGCAAAAAGTGGTCTGTTTTGCTCCTTCAGCACCCCTGTGCTTCACAGCAACTTTTACTATGCTTTAATCTCTTTATCTAGACCACATTGCCTACTATAGGGAAAATTAACAGTGAGGTTTTCATTTGACCACATTTCCATTTCACATGTTGAAATGGGAATTAAAAGATGCTACAGGAGGCTGCAGAATAAAGATACTGCTGGAATCAGTAGCCCACACCATAAGCACACCAAAGTCTACATGATGCTGAATCCTTACTAAAAGCTTGAGGACAAAAGCTTACTAAAAAATTGAGGACACCAATTGCCTTGTTGACTTGCATCCCTTCTGAAGAATAGAGGAAGAGAATTACTAGCATGCAACTAAAAAACTAGTCTTACCTTAAGATCCAAGTGTTTTGAGCGTACAGCAAATCCATATGTCCCTAAAATCCAATTAAAATACTTCCTTCATAAGTTCTGTACACCTTTCAGCTGTTTCTGATGTGAAGCATGCTGAGATAGCCCCTAAAGTTTCCATGAAATATTGGCCTTTATGTGTATGACTTAATAAAGCATGCGTATAGTAAGTACAGAGCTAGTTACGCTTTATCTTTTGCTTCATAAATAATTCAAAATGGATAGGTCAAGTAAGATTTATATATTATTTCTAATTTAATGAATAAACTTTTGGCAGGACTCACAAAGAATCGCTTCACATGAGCATATTTTTCATGATAAAAGCAAGGCAATAAAGTGACTGGACTAAATACATGATTGTCTCTTGTCAATAAATAAAATGAAAGGAGAGAGAACATCTGCGACCACAGAAGAATTCACATAATAGAAAATTGAACACATTTTACTTTGGAAGAGTTGTACTGAATCTAAAGAGATGGGTCTTACTCTGCCTTTCTGTACTCATTCTATAATGAAAAATATACTGGATATTACTTTTTTCTGGGCAAAATGTTTTTTATTCTGTTGAATGTTAGAATAATTTAGCCCCTAAACAGCCAGAATAAGCATCTTGCCACAAAGGCTGTATTTTGAAAACTAGCAGTAGGAAAGCACATGAGTTGTAAAATATTTCAGAACTGCTTGAATTGAAGTTTTAACTTTAGATCCAAAAAAGCCTGCTTAGCAAAAAAGACATAAGTAGAGACTGCTATTAAAACCTAGTTTAGCACGGCTTTGTCAACTCAACTTTGAAAAAATGATGCTTGCATGGTAACCTAATCACTGGAAAGACAAGGTGATGGCATGTGTTTATGTTTATTCTCGGCATCATAAATATCATGAGGGGATTTTGAAAATCTGCTTTTCAATTGAGGGTACAACGTTGTGCTTATCTAATAATCACTTTTGTTATGAACACTTGTATTAATTACTGGCATTTTGTTTCATAGAGTTAATAGCACATTCCAAGCCACCAGCTGCAAATGTGAAGTGAAAAGCTGGATTTTATAGCCTTTAGGTGCCCCAGTATGTTGTGTGTTCATTCTTAGAGTAACGCTGTCACCATTCAGTTGGGAACCTCTGCTTCCATTGAATGTTTCAGTGGCACTCTCCTCTACGATGTCTTCATCTTCTAAGTCTTCGGTTTTGAGGGCAGAAACTATGGACAGATTGAATTCTTCTCTCTGGTGGTGTTCTCTGTGCACGTCCTTCCCCACCAGCCCACCCTGTGGCTTTTGGGTTTTCATGGCACTGAAACCACGTCTCAGTCATAGAAAATTATGGGCCTGGCTCAGAAGCCAAGCAGCTTCTAAAAATTATTCGTTTATGTTTTTCTATTGGGGCCATGTCTGTAAGTTCTACAGGCAAAAGATTAAACGGACTTTTATTTTTAAAGGAAAGTAGACTTTCTGACATGTTGTATAACACCAAGATCTGGATTTTTTAGGAAAAAAAGCATGCCTAATGCTTGTGGTAAAACCTGGTGAGGAGCAACCCTGATTTTGAGTTCCCTGAGAGATCATACCCCTCTCAGCAGAGTGACTCTGATGGAACTGCTCCTGTTGAGACTGTGTTGGAAAACTGCTCTCAGTCCTAAGTCCTCAGTCTAATTCTGACCATAGATATTGAAGCCCAAGTCCTATCAGTTTCTCTCGCACAGCTGTTGCTAATGGAAAGACTTCAGTCTTTTTAACCTAGCTTAATGCTATTTGTAGTTAGTCTCAAACCCTAGAAGAAAATAAAATAATTCATGTTATATGCTACTATCCATATCCACTGGTTGCTTTATTTTTTTTAAAGAGCAGGAGAGGGAGAACCCTGACCATTGGGATTAACTCTCCCCCTTCTCAGTTCAGTCCAGTAGCTGAAAAAAAAATCCCAAACAACCCTCTGGTTATGGGCAAAAAAATTTGAAAAGACTGTACCAGTCTTGGTAAAGTACCATTGATGGTACATTTGCTTTCTGCTTCAGCTTTAGTGGATGGGAAGAAAGAAGGGGTGTGCAGTTTATCAGGAAGACGTTTCTCCATAATTCAGGGACAGGCTTCAAGTCCTCGTTACAAAATTGGCAGGATTTTTCAGATCCGCAGTTCTGATCTGGCATCAGTTCTTCCAATAAGCTGAAATATCTTTCACTACCTCTTTGCAGTTTGACAGATTTCATTAATTCATGCTTACTTCAATGAGTTACTTGGCACCTTGGTACTTTTAAAGTATATATGGGAGAAGAATTTTCTAGCAAACACTGTCCTTGTCTTAAGATAGCCAGAAGGGCTCACACTCCATCCATCCTTGTACCTGTAACAAGCAGCTGATGGAGTCACTCCATTGGCACCAGGGGCTGTGGAAGACGCAAAGCTCCAGGATGGAGTGAAATGCTGGGGTCCTGTGCCTGATGGTCATGGGGAGGATAAAGGTTAATACCTCAGTGTGGACTTTGAGATTAATATATCCTCCACCTCACTCCACTCAGATTGCTAGCCCAAATCATGCTGCAGTTTATTTTAACTGACTAACTGCGTATTTAGGCAATCTGCATTCATACAAAAAAGAAAATTTGTTAAAGATTCATTCCTACTCAAACTATAGCTACTTTGGGGAATTTTTGCTTCATTTTAACACAAATATAGTTTCACTGTTCCATTCCCGTCAGTGGTAAACAAAGCCTTAAAATATCATGGAAATAAAATATCACGGACCTTAAAAATACTGTGGACCTCATAACTTGAAAATTAGTTAAAACTACCAAGTTGTATCAATTGAAGTGTTTCAATTAAAGTGATGTAGGGAACATGGTGAATTATTTTAGGTAACATTAAAAAGATAAGCTATTGAAACTAATCTGTTTCATCTTGCACTTCATTGGTAGCATAAAATAATTATGGACTAAATCTGGAAGAAAATTGTGATGTACTTAATGATTTTAAAACAAGACTTACCTTTGAAAACAAAAGTCAGTCTGTTTCTTACACACACCTTCCCAATTCTACCTACCGCTGCTTCTACTGGATCAACAAATGAGATATTCCTTAGAGGATAGGATATTTGACTGACACATGGCAGGTTTTATTTTATTATGGAGATAAAGATATATTTTTATATATGTATATGTATGTTCTGCAAGAATGACGGTGTATAGCATGCCATCTGCTCATTTCCACTCTTTCCATTTTTGTCACCAGTAGAGACTGACGTTTTTAATTTTTCTCGGTGCTCTAATTGAATTTCTCATATATTTAATTTTCTTTTTCCTAAGTCCTAGGAACAGAGCCCACAAACAGAGCTGAGTGGTCAGCAAATCCACATACTCAAGGGAACAAAAAGGACAAAGTGTAACATTGGTTACTGGTTTAATACCTGACAAATCTGTCTAGAGACAATGGCTGAGGATCCATATACACTCATGTAAATGAAAGAGCTTCTTTGCAATGACATGAGCCTTGTAAACCTATTTTCTTGAGTCTTTATAACACAGTTGCATCCTTAACTTCTGTGACACAATAGCATTTTTGATTCATTGTTTATTCAACTAAGAAATCTTCTTATGAACAGTTTGAGATTTTAAGCATAAAATAAATTTAAAAATACTTCTATTCTTCTTTACTTATATTCACTGAATGTCCCTGAGATCTGTGGTATAATTTTTTCTGTGACTCCTCTGTGTGCTTCTGTGCAGGGAGCACAATGTGTTTGTCACCAATAGTTATATTTTGGAACAGTGTCCTCGTTTCACTGTGCTCCAGCGTCAATACCCAAACCAGTCAGTTAAGAAAGTTCAGCCATGGATTCCTCATGCTCTCTTCTTGGTGTTCTCTGATCAAACTGTACATCTGTCTTATTCAAAAGGTCTGCTACTGGACTAACCCATCCCAGAGAAGTACAACAGGTAATTTTATATTTTTTTTTTCTGATGTGATCTATATTCTCTCAGGCATTGCTACTCTTGCACTATGGTTAGCACCTGACTTTCTGCTGGACTGACCATGCTGCCAACAGAGTTCCTCCTGAGGTGCCACACCAAAGCTGTAACTTATTCTGAGGACTTCAGAAATTAAGGGTAGGGCCATTTCTTCTCTCTTCCTTAATCTATAAAAGGCTCAGTCTTAGATCTGTAGTCATTACCAGGCTGCATGAACACAGTAACTTCCTCGACAGTCAGGTTCTTAGCGCCCATTCAGCTTACAGAGAATCATCTCTGGGCATGAGCTGTTGCCTGCATTTCTAGTTTGTCCTTCACAAAATATTCATCTTGATTTTTTTAAAAATTTTTTTTCAAATAACATTTAATGCAATCAAGAAAAAAATTGAGTATTTCTGCTGGAGTTTTTAAAAAAGTTGACCTTGTTTTCTCATTTGCAGTCAGAGATGAAGTCCTATCAACTTTGAGTGATTGTACGAACAAGGGATTTAGATAATAAAGAGCTAGAAAAACTTCTGATAGAAATATAAGTAGCTGAAAAAAGGTAGAGAGTAGCAACCTGTGAGTTCTCTCTCCCTGTAGCTCTCATTCCAAATGCTAAGGGGTAGGGACAGCCAATTCCTACCAAAGAGAAATTGCAGTAGCAAAGAAAGGCAAGTCTCCACTGAAAGAGGGTAATAATGTGATGATTATTTGTATTATTGTTAAACGCACCTCTAAATCTGAGATGCTTAAATAAAGCTGTGAATCTTTCAAGGCTTATGAATCATGATTTTCATGAATTATGAATCATCATTTGATAAAAACCAAACACCCAGATATTCCAAAAACAACCTATCAAAGCATAATAATAAAGGAGATGGAAACACCCAAGAGGACAAATATTTAGAGATAAAATGTGATTAATCTCAATGTTTGTGGCTAGTAAACCGCCCTCTCAACTAATGTGCTTCTAATCTGTATCATTTTCATGTGATTTAGTATATAGTATTTCAGATAATTGTACTGTAGCTTGCTAATTAAACAAAAGTAGTAATTGGAGACCATGGCATAGGTAACAATAATGTTTTAAAGTGCCATAAAATACATTGTTAAAAATCTGAGAATTTTTTCACTCTTAAATACTGTTACATCAGAACTAGCAGTTAGTATTTCTCTTTGAACAATGCTATTCAGGATGGTGGGACCACAGCATTCTAACTACAACTGGCTGCAGTGCAGGCAGAAAATACTACAGCTGAAGAAATAATCTATAATGAAGAACTTGTTCTGCAAACGAATCATTTTCTCATTACAGAACACGATAATCAAGATTCTTACTCATTTAATCATTCTTTAATTATATTGGATTTGAGGAGGAAGGTGTTCCATTTTCTAACCATCTAGATTCACTGATGGCCAATTCTTCCCTGCAATTTCTCATCATTTAAAGTACTTGGATGAGTTGTTGCTGCACAGATCAGTTCAGTGCATGCAAAGTCTTTGGCTACAAATATTCACCTCAGAAGAAAGTCAAAATTAACTTTGAAAGTACTGGTATATAAACTATGCAATTTCATTTTTCATTAACACATCACAATTAAAATTTAATTATTTCCTCGTTAGTTGAAAGTTAGCAGAAAAAAAACGATGCTAGTTTGAATTTTAATGTAAACACACAGTCACAGGACTTCGTGTTATTCATCCTCCTCTGAAAAATAAATTTAGTCAACCTTACAACTTTATGTTGCTGTAACTCAGGCTGGTCCCATGGTAATACAGGCTGTTGAATACTTTAAAAGATTTCCTGTTTCTAGAAATCACTGGTAAAGATCTGGGCATATGCTGAATATGTTGTAACCTTCCTGGACAGCAAACATCCATTATACGTGACCCCTTTCTGCCCCATGCTGCCAGGAACAAGACTGGGAAAAGGGAACAAAGCCGAATAAAAATACCAGCTCTGGTATGGCGGATACCTCACCCCAGATGGGTTCCCCTTTTCTGACAGCCCCAGAGCATGGGACTGGGGACAAGTACCCAGGGATGGGGGCAATGCTGGAGCTCTCTGGAGCTTCTACTGGTGCTGCTGGAGCCCTCACCATGTTGAATCATGGCTTGAGGCACCAGGAAAAGAGAAAGGGAAAACATGTGTATCCCTAGAGTGTAAGCAATGAGCATCCTGTAATTGGTTATGGCAGGAGAAAGGAAAACAGTCAACTAATAATGATCTCTGGCGAATTACCTGGCTCCTCCCAGAAAGTGGTACTTTGGCATCACATTGATGATGTTTTATGAGTGTGCCAGCTCACACCAGCCCCTGCTGGAGCCTAAATGCAGGTTATGGTCACTGATCTTTCTTTTCTCTTCTCAGTGTATGTGCTTATAGCCTAATGTAGAGATCTCATTTTGCTTCGCTTCATGCTGCAGCATGCTCTCCTTCTTCTGCTCTTAATACCCTGGATAAAGTAAAATTAACTCTGTGCCACGTGACACAAAATAGTAATAATGCATCACAGTGGTTAAAAATCACACCATAGACTTAAAAGACAGACAATCAGCTACCAGCAACAAATTGCCCTGAATTGCAGTTTAAATTTAGTCTAAATGTCAGAAAAGACGGATTCTTTAAAGACTGTGGGTAAGCTAAAGCTTTGCCATTTGTCTCAGTATGAGTATTATCCTGGAACAAGTCAGGAAACAGGCTGTAATTGGAGCCGCTGTTCTTTCATTGATTACTTTCTCTGACTCCTAAGTGCATATGGCAGAGGGGAAGGGAAGGAGAATAAATTCAATACGTTGTTTTTGTGCAAAACCTAGGGCTGGAACGGTCTATGCTGGTTGCACTCCTCATGAGTTGGTTGGACCCTGCTTCTCAGTCTAATATCTCTGATCTGAGAGACCTCAGCGGCAGTGACTTCTTCCCTTCACTGGATGAGAGATGTGCTTCATAGAGACAAGGGAATGGGATTGCTGATACTCCAAGACTGATATATGCCTAAGGTTAGACCTCTGTGCCATTTACCATGGTCTTGGCATCAGTTTACTCCCTTCCAGCATCCCTCTGTGTAACTTGGACAAAAAAATCATGGAGGCCCAGGTGTGCAGACACTTTTGTTTCCTTCTCATCTGCCTAGACGCCACAGGATGTATCTGATCTACTCCCGTCAAAAGGGGAAGAGAGGCTTATGTACCTTTCTTCCACTGTGCAGTTCAGGGCAGTGCAACAAGCTAGCTTTGGATAAGGAAAGGAAAGAAATCACCTCTTGCATGTGTCCAGACTGGCCGTCTGGCTGACTGACTGACCGCTGGCAGCGTGTGTCTCCCCAGGTCGCCTGCTGGCAACATGACACACATCAGGTGCCTCATTTTCTGTGTGAGTCCCCTTCCTTAGAAGTAGGAGAAGAGCATTTGAAGGCTCCTTTTTGGGCTCACAGCTGGATTTGGGAACCAGACAAGAAGTTACCTGGGGCTGATGTGTCAGTCTTTGACATGGCCGCCCTTCTTAGGAGGGCTCGCATCCCAGACAGCAGCAGAAGAAAGAAACACCAGCATTGCCCTGGCGCCGTATCTCTGCCTTCTCTTCAGATGCATGCTGTCGGTCTGACCCAGGGCAGGAATAAACAGCCCCCCTGGCAGTCCGTGCCAGAGCTGAACACCACGGGCTCTCCTCACCCTTGCCTGTGCCTTCACTGCAAGATGATCTTGAGGAAAATACAGGACTGGGACCAAAATAAAGCAGGATGAATGTAGCAATGACTACATAGAATAATAATTAGTAATACCATGTTTGTGTTCACGAATAACTCATGGGCAGCAGCCACAAGAATGCATTTTACTATTTGATGTAGCTATCTTTCTTAATAATATTGTTCACATTTTCTTTCCCTATTAGTAACATGCACTATTTGAGTTCTCCTTCTTAGCATTATGATAGTTTCTTTTTTAAAGCTAATTTCCCTTTTTTCCCTATTTTCTCTCATTAAAAGGAGTCAAAATTTTCCTGAAACCTGATAGCTCTGCTGTCCCCATCTAAACCAGACAGTCAGTTTTGTTCCTTTGCCAGTTAGTGATTTTCTGATGCTGACAGACATGTGAGAGAGTGCTAGATCAAATTAATTCTAATTTCTGAAGTGAGCTGGCATTTGAACCCAGCTAATTTAAAATGTTCTTTCTGTGTTTAGTCTGCTCAAGTAATTTACCTGCAAGTGTCCTTCACTCAGTACTGTCTTTACAGCTTGGGTGGTTGGTTACACCGAGCAGTGAGACCTAATGACTTACTCATTACAGCAAACAGATGTAGGGAAATCGGAAGGTTGTATGCATGCTATTTCCTACATTAACTTCCCATTATGTTTTACAACAGCTTTGTAGGACCATGGGGCTGCTCAGCTTGCCCTTCGCTGGGGGACGGCTCCTCCTCAGCTGGCCACCCAAGGTCCTGAGGGCCATCACCTGGGGAAGGGCTGTGGAGAGTATGAGCTCTATCCATCTCCTGAGACAGTTCTCTGTTTGGTCCTATTATTTTCTTGCTTTCCGTGACTCACAAGCCTCACAGTGTTGTTTGAATCAGCCTAGCATAAATATTTTTTTAAAGCACTCATTTGTCTTTGTTTCCACAGCCGTCCTTTCCAAAACTGCTTTCATTTCTCTCCATTCCTGTCTTTGCTATTTCATCATGAATTTACTTCCAGGCCTCTTTCCAAGGCATCCAAAGGTATCCGTATCAGAAAATAGGTCTTTTTCTGAAGAGCCTCTACAATTTTAATTTTAAAATAATGAAAGCTCAAGATTGTTTTTCAATGAAAATTTGATATATATTCTTAAAGGAAAATAGGTACAGCCTATAGAAATTGCTTTAATCAAAATCCCAATTTTTCAGTGAAAAATCTGTGATGTAGCATATTTGACAAGTAAACATGGGCAGGAAGAGAATGCTTTTTCTTTTGACAGCACTGGTTTACCACTTCTAGCCTCTTGCAGTTCCTTACACTTTAAATTTACACAATATGAAGTCATTGTTATTAGCATAATTGCTAATCTTTTTAATACACATTCTTAATGTTGATAATACTGTAATCTTTAAGACATGTAATTGTTTTCACATTTTATCTTCCTCCAGGCTTGATAGGCAATGAATCCCTTTCCACACTTTCTTTACTTTTGGGCTTTCCCTTATAAAGCATGTGGTCTTAATACAATTTGACCTAGTTCTGCATCTATGTAATAACTGCAGTTCTTCTGTAGCCAACTCTCCTCATCCATTTACTTTACTCTCATCTGATTCTCAGAGGAAAATGGAAAGTCTCCCTATGGCTTTTTAAAGCAAAACCAGACAATTTTTCCAGTTATTCCACATTCTGGAAGATGTAGGTTTTTCCTATAGTTTAGGCTATGTTGAAATAAGGTTAGGAGGCTACCATTCCATATTACTGGAACAATAAAAAAACCAAAACGCCTCAGAGTTGGTTACTGATTTTTAATTTAAAGAAGTAATTTTAGTTGGTTTAGAAAGTTTTGCCATTTGTTTCTGAGCACTTGGAAAGCTTCCAGGCGTCTTTGAAAAGAAAGATTTTTCAGTTTCCTCAGAAGTTTCCTTTGGCCAATGCCAATTTCTGCTCAGTCACAGCCCCAGCACTGCCAGTCTGGTTATTTGCATTGTTACCTTCCCCAGTGTCTATGGAACATGTCTACGGACAGCAAAGGGCTATGAAGATGATTAAGGGACTAGAACATCTCTCTTANGACTGCAGCGTGCTCCTGTATACACACATGCCCTTTGCAGACCACATCCATGCCTTTAGTCTTTCTGCCACTACAGCCACAGCTCTGAGCACAGAATTCACATTTTAATTGATTTATAATTTGCCATTTTTAATCACCAATTCCAAGAGGTTATATACCTTTAATACTGTTTAATTTACAGCTATTGGTAACTTTGATACTTCCTTCAGTCTTTTCTTGACATTGTATTGTCTTTTTGTGAGCTAAGACTGGAGAATGCCGTTATCTCTGTTAATAGCAGATTCCTTCAACACCACCTTGGGGAACTTCAGCAGCTCCTAGGACAGCACTTTGAAACTGTGTGGTCTCATATGTTAAATTAGTCATCTTGCGTAAAATTTATATTAAAAATAAAAGTGAACTAATACTATTTTGTTTTTAAAGCTGCACCATTTAAATGAGTGCTTTTCCTAACTGAAGCATATTGTTTACTCCTTTGGAGAAATTATGCCAGTATGCGGCAGGTAATAAACAGAAACATTTACTTTTGTAGCAAAGTCATTTTTCCATAAGCTGCATATATTTATTTTTCTCTTTTGTCATGAGACTCTATTACATTTTAGCTTTTGTCAACCTCTGCAGAGAAAGTATCTAATTTCTGTTTGTACTGCATAGCACTTCAGAGTTCATTATGAATATAGTATGCTGCTGGTATCATTCCTGAGCAGCACTGTTTATCAAATCTGTAGCGTCCTACGAGGAATGGGCTGTTTTGACACAGTGAATATAGAGTTTCAAGTGAAAATCACTTGGGATTCATTCCAATTCTGATTTTTTTCATCATCTAACTTGCTCAATATCTTGATTTTCTTTTTGCTTATCTGAAGGCAGATATTTAATTATTTACCCCCCAAACCTTAAAAAATGAAAGAAAAGTCCCCCTCACACTGGATTAAGTGTATGTACATATTGAACAATCAGATAATAAAGCAGATTAGAAGAGACAATGATCATACAATATGACAGTACTGTTTAATGAGTAATTTTAAATAGCATTTGCTTCATTGTATTCAGTTGCTATCGCTGACTGGTCACTTCAAGGGTTAGAAAATGCTGAGAACAGAAAGTCCATGGGCAGTCCTACTGCCTACTGTAAAATTTAAATTGATTTTTCCTTTTGTGCCATTGGATGCTGCAGCTGCAGAAGGTGACTGGTTTCAGTTTTGCACAGAAGATTATTGCTAGGCATTTTAGGAGAAGAGAAAAGTCTCTAATGCAGTCCATGGGGTTGGTTTTTTTCTCCTTACATGCAGGACTGCAGGCGGGTAGGGAGCCCTGTGCAACTTCCAAGCTAACAGTGCTAGGATCTTTTTCACAAGTAACGAATCTTCCAGACAGTAGGCAGAGAGGTCAGAAATTCAGTAGGAACTATGCCCATAACACCAAGCCAGACCATCCTCATACTGATTAAAGTTTTAGTGCACTCCAGTGAGTGTTTAAGGAAAGGCAGCTCTCTCTCCTCACAGGGTCATCACGCTCTGGCCTTGTCTTATGGAATAAGAGAATCATAGAATGGTTTGGGTTGGAAGGGGTCTAAAAGATCATCTTGTTCCACCCCACTGCCATAGGCAGGGACACCTCCCACTAGACCAGGCTGCTCAAAGCCCCATCCAGCCTGGCCTTGAACGCTTCCAGGGATGGGGCAGCCACAGCTTCCCTGGGCAACCTGTTACAGTGCCTCACCACCCTCACAGGAAAGAATTTCTTCCTAATATCTTATCTAGATCTACCCTCTTGCAGTTTAAAACCGTTACCCCTTGTCCTATCGTTCCACTCCCTGATAAATATGTGTGGCACTGGAAGGTTTCAGGCCACTTCCTGGGGTATAAAGTGAAAATGATTTCAGCATGGTTTTGCAACAGCCGGGCTATGCTCAGCTCCTCCATCGGGATGAATTGCAAAGTGTCAACTCAGTCCTTAAAGAAATACTAAATTGGAGAACAAGCGCTAAGTACAGGAGGAGTGACAGAGGCTCCCACTGAAGTAAAAGGACAGAGGTTGCTCTTCCGTCCTGTACCTTGTGCTCCTTGTTTGTATGTTTATATGAAAAACCCAGATTTCTGAAAATAGAGAGCTTTAGAAAAACTGATGACTGAAGCAGTGAAAGCATTAGCTTTCTCATTAAATGCTAGTTACTGATAACACTTGACTGACCTATATACTTCTTAAACAAGAAAAAGGTATTTCTAGAGTGCCTGGGGAAATCAGCCATGGCTAAATTTTCTTTAGATTTCAGAAATTATGTTAATCATTTTATGCCTTCAAGTTTCATAATGTGGTTTGAGTTGGGGCTGAGCTAGGCAGCTGTTAGTTATGCTGCTGGTCTCAGGCAATGCAGCAGGCTTGTTGCCTGAATGCGAGTTCAGGACCTAGCCATAGCATGCTGGTATATTGAAGAGCTGGCTAGCTAACCTCTTTGGTGCATACGGAAAGTGAGTAAGCTCCAAAGATTTGAAATACTGAAAGAGCTCATGCTACAGTACGGAGCCCCAGCACTGAGGAAATATCTTAATCTGTATTGCCTTCCTGCTGCTGCTGCCCACCAGATTACTTCCTGTCCTCCATATGGTGACTTCAGAAGTGACAGGTAGATGTGGGGCTTCTGTGCTCACCAGAAGCTGGGGTTTTGGCACCCTCACTCCTGCTCTCCGTGCCCCTGCTCCAGCCTGGAGTGCCTGCTGATCTCCTTCCCAGAGCACAGAGGGGTGCCAGGTGGGGGAATGCAAGGTGATGGGGCACAGCACAGTTTTCCGTGCCTTTCCACAGGACTTCCCCAGTGCTTTGTGTGGGGGAGGATAACACCTGCAAGAGCTAGGCAAAAGGGAATTTTACCACTCCACATCTGAAAACTGAATTTTACCTGTATTGTGGAGACACCTTGGGTCAGCTCTGTCTGTCCGCTTAACAGTTACACTTAGAAGTCTTCTGTAAGCTATGGTAAGGTGTTGTGTGCATCTGCCTGTATACCTCAAATGCTAAAATAGTCATGCTTATGCAGTGTGATATTTTTGAACAACCACCAGTGCCTTGGGACAGGCAGCAACTTTAAAGACCAGCTTTTAGCCTTGTCAAAAAGAGGTCATAGTTCAGCATGATCAGACATCCATAATACAGAAGACCAGACATCCAAGTGAATAAACCTCATCCTGCTTCAGCCACTCCCTTCAAACCTGCCATCTGACTCCTAGGGGTAGACGTGTCAGGTTGGAGTGGATGTGCACACATCCTAAGCCTGTGCTTCTGCACACAAAAGTCCTACCATTGGACACAGAGAAACCTGGATTATGAGATATGGCATGTAATTAGCAGTACGTAGCATCAGGCTGACTGGCACTTGCCATACTGCCACTGCTCCTTCTGGCCCTGGCAGTGCAGAAGATAAGTTCTGTTTTCAGCCATCTGTTGATGCCAGACCAGCATCTTTCAAAAGCACCATATTCATAGCAACAGTAATAACTACAGACAGCAGAGGAAAGATTTGGAAGCAGCAGTATTTTCTTGTTAGATTCTCGTGTCTCAAATAATGAGATGCTTGATGCCTGACTTTTGCTGATAGCTGGCCTACTGCTTGCTTTCATACGAAATGATTTGCTGACGAAAAGCCAAGCAGCAAAATGCTGAATGTATTACTATGTAATTTCATGTGAAAAGAGATAAAACCAGCCTGTATCCTTGGATCATAACTAAATATTGATTTTCTAGTAGTTGTTTTATCTTCACCCAAATCATCATTTATTGATGGAAACAGTTCAGTCTCTGGTTTAAATAGGATTTGCTGAAGTTTATGTAAACTGTCCATACTTTGTATGTCTACCTGTAGAACCTTTATAAATTGGAGTAGTTGCATTTTTGCTTATGTGATACCCTAATAGAATTTTAAGTAATTAGCAGTTAATAGGAGAATGGTAAATACAACAGGGAGAGGAACTAAGGAAATATATTTGAAAATATGATACTCATGAAGTCATTATAATGCTATGTTACAGTAATATAATGATCTACAGACTAAATATAGTTTCTGGGTGCCACAAGAAAGGATGGACTGTCTCGTTTGCCACCAATTTATTTTTCATATTTTCTAGAGCTGCTAGCACAAATATGCAAGGTATAAATCTACACCCTCTGTTCAGTGTATATTAGGGTAGTAAATCAGTAGGTGGAGGACTGGGGCTGACAGAAACTAGGCAGCAGCTGCTGAGCCATGCCAAATGTGGGGAGGTGAACTGAGCTGGTTGTGAAAGCCAAGCCAAAGCTCTGCAGAAGTCTGGGGGAGCCATGGTGGAGGAGCAAGCTGTAGTCAGCCCTTGCACCTTACTCCCCTTGGCTCCTGGGTGTGAGTAGTAATGGCTTTATGCAAACCGGCCTCTCTCTGTTTCTCTGACAGTGCAGCATTAGATAAGCAATGGGTTGGTAGATTTTTTTATCCATAGGCACAAGACAATGGTATTTCAGGCCTTGTGGTGAAGCTCCTGGGCTTTGTTTGTTGACGGGGGCAGCAAATAAAACCAACAATGATTCTGATGAAGAGAAACCAAAGGAGCCGTTGTCTTTCATGCAACACATATTTAAGCCTTGAAACCCTTGGCCTTGGAGAATGTTAAGTATTTGAACAGGCTTAAAAAGCAAGACAGGTTGGCTTGGACAAGTTAATGGAATTGAAAACTAACAATTTTGTAGCATTCAAATATTTATTTAATATAGAGATATTACTTACATCCAGTGAGTATAGCTCTCTGGAGAATAGAAAGAGTTGTGGGGAGTTGTCATTACATGCCTATTCTGTCGCTATTCTCCCCCTTTCACATCAATTATTCACCCTTTCTGGCCTTTTGAGGTTAAACATACCTTTGATGCAACCTTGTCTAGCCATTTTGATGCCCTAAAAAAAATGAACTCCTACATTTTCTAGCTAATTTTTTGTGTGACCTTCTATACACAAAGTGAAATCTCAAATACAGGGAAGGCAATTGAAGAAGTAAGAGTTTGCCTTGCTATCCTATTTGAGTCTCACTTTATGCATATAAATAAGTTACATTGAGCCCGTGTTCAGCAGAGCTTAAGTTTCTGACTCACCTATAATGGAAACTGAATAAATTGGTGTATGGGGCACCAAGACGTAAAGAATACTAAAGCAGAGAATCTAGGTTCATCTACCTCGTAAAAATAAATAAATAAATCTCATTTTTCACTCTCTTAATTGTTCCAAACTGAAATTGAAGAGTTCTGTCTACTCAATTCTAAAAGCCAGGTTTCACCATTATTTGACTTCTTATAACATGTAAAACTGCTTCCTTCTACTGCAAGGAAGAAAATGATGAAATGAAAGTAACTGGTTTTGTAGCAGTTACTCTCAAAATAAAATCCTAAAATGTTCATTATTAATGAAAACCATCAAGAAGTCTTTCCTGGCTGCATTACAATTGGAAATAGATGTTTCTCATGGGAAAAGACAAGAGGATTTGGTTTTTCTTAGCCATTTTATTACTCTTGTCAGTCACTAGCTCAGTTAGCCGACTCATCCGCTGCATTAGAAGTACCTCAAGGCTGCCTAGGCTTGAAGACCACAAGAATTAGTGTCTGCATAAGTAAGGTTCTAAATTACCACCAAAACCCAGCAAAAAATGTTGTGAAATTATGTCACAATATGAAGATTAGCTCCCAGAATGGTGCTTTTACAGTAACTTTTGAGATGGGTGCCTTCTCAGCTTGTTAGTAAATCTATCTGGAGACTGGCTTTAAACGGATGTCCACCTGTTAGTGTCTCAATAAGCAAACAAACATGTGTTAGCCTACAAGGCTGATGGGTGTGCTTCAGGAAGAAGTAAGAAGTTAGGCAGGGAATGCATATATTGTGGAAGTATCACCTGCATCATTAATCTGAATCCAGATGGAGCGCTGTCATTCATATGTGATATGTCTCTCTGGAAGATCAATGACTGTAGCTATAAAATTGACAAAATTTGAGGCAGGAGGGACCCCATCATGGGAAAGATGCTGCATGTTTTCTTCTGCTTTCTGGCACATTTAAATGCCAAGTAAAATTGTCATCTTCTTTCAGGAACATGTGCCACAAAACATACTCATTGGGCCAAATTCTGCTCCTCTGCGCTGTTAAAGAAATGGAATAATTTCAGTAAGAATAAGTAAGAGCATCATATTGCCCAAAAGATGTGTGAGCACAAGCATTCACAAAACAACAAGGCTGTAGCTTTTCAGAAAATGTTATAACAAAAGGAAGAAATTTTTTTTAACAAGTGTTTTGATCATTTCTGTACATGGTGTAATGAAAGAAACCCAAACAATATATTCTCTTCCTTACTCACTAAGGCAAATGAGTACCATTATATTACAAAGAAAAAAAATCACACCTACCGGTGCTTTTTCATGATTTTTATTTACTTTTTCATCTGGTAAACTCCTACTGATCTTTTACTAGTGTTGACTTAATGTCTGTATGCTTTACTGAGGAAATATCTGAATATCTCTATCACACTTGAGCCTGTACCTCTTGTAATTTCCACAGGATCATATGATTCTGTAGCTGGCTGCTTACTTTCTGCCAGTTCCAATGAAAAAGAGCCCGAGGTCACAGAAAACAAGCAGCGCTTCATGAACATCTTTGCTGTTGTTCTCTCTTTCAGAAAAAGGGAAAAAAAAAAAAAAAAGAAGGAAAAAAAGCTTTACCTAAGTTTGACTATTTTGTCCCTGTTTCTATGGGAACAAGAACAGATGAAGGAGCAACTGCCAAACATCAGCTGTATTGCTGAAACTCTGGCCAATGCAAGTGGCTGCTGATGAGGAGCACCAGACTCCATTTGGACTGTCCACTGCGTTGCTCAATTTGAAATGGTTTCATCTTGCGGTGAGGAGAAACAAGGAACTGCATCAAGTTTAAATAACAGTGAAAATATTTTTTCCCTGGGATGTCATCAAAGCTTGTAATTATCAGGACAAGTTCAGAACAAAATATGTTATTTTGCTAAGAGAAAGCACAAAGACAAGTGAAACCTTTCTGCTTAGGTGATCGAATACCCTTGGACTTCTTTTCAATTTTTATAGCACTTACAAAGTGTGGATACAGCTATTAACACAGGTGTGCCAACTCAAACACTCATCTGAGTGAAAAGGGCACCAAGTAGATACAGGATTAACAGGCCTGGGCGTTTTTATTGCCTTCCCCTGACCATAGCTCCAATCCCTGACTCTCTAATACCGTACCAGGCAGCTGGTTTTTTATAAAACTTAACCTTCTGGCTCCAATCCCTCTACTTCTCCTTTCTATCCCCATATCATGTACCTTCAAGCTCCCTTGCAAAAAATCCCTTATCTTCTAGTAATCCTGATCCCAGGCATCTCCATTCCTTCTAAACTCGACCTTCCACCCCAGAGCCCCCAACCACCAAGTTATTCACCAGCCTTTCTTCCCATGTGCCCATTGCTGCTGGCACCTGCTGTGGCCATAGCACTGCCTGCTCTGGCTTGCAGAGCCCGCTTCCCCTCTGTTCTCCATCCTGATTCAGGAGGCGTTTCAGATACGAAGACACAAGTTGCTTTTAGCCCCAATCCATCCAAACAATGAAAGAGTTTTTCGTAGGGCGTATGAAAAAGTTTTTCATAACACTAACGTAGCACATTTCTTTTTATTGCTTCTACCTGAAATCGAGCATGTGAAGGGAAGAGTTCTTCAGGCTGATGCCACAATGTAATATAAATGGGCTTAGTGTTATGATGTGCAGTGGAGCTACGCTGACCTAATTTATAGGGTCTGAGAATCTGGTCAGCAGCTTTACAGTACCTACTATTCTGTTTGTTTATGCTCTGCTTTGCAAAACGCTGAACAGGAGCGTTTAGCTCCATTTGGTGCCAGCAAAAGAGTGCATGGTATAGATTTCTGCATGAGAAACACTTTTCCTTCTTTACCCATGATTTATTCCTTTGTCTTCAGGTACATTTGCCAACGCCTGACTTCTTTCTCTCATTTTTCTTATATCATCCCAGCCAAAAGCATCAGTCAGAAAAAAAATGATAGGCAAATCTCTGTCTTAGGCAACTAATAATTTTTCATTAAACATAACAAAATAAGGGAGGGTAAAATAAGATAATAAGACATCTGGTTTGCCTTTCATTCTGTCCATGCAAAAGAATACTTTGGTCTGGTATAATTTTCTAGAGCTCAGTAGAGCTCTTCAGCATGGATTTACAAGCCAATCATGAACTCGAGTGGCATTCTGTTCATCTGAATAAAACACTTGCCAAAGTACAGTAGGACTGAAGTACTCTCGAGTTGCTAGGTGCCCCAGTGTTGTGATCTAGCAGGGCCTGCATTAAGTGCTTCCAGGATTAAAAGCAATGGGAGCACATCCGTGCCTTAATAGCCTACATCTCCCTTTTACCAGTCCTGCAGTCACATTATAAAAATATACTAGGAACACTACTTAGGACCATATTTTTAAAATGAGCTGTTGTAAAAATCAATTAAGCCGTGTGCATTAATAAAAAATGAAAACCCAACAAACGGTTGAACCCTAATAGCCAGTTCTTCCTGTATAGGTTTTGTACTTCTTTAAGGCTGGATGATGAAACTAGGCTGTTTGTGTTAAGGGCTGGCTTTCAGCTCTTTCCTCCTGAAAGGTGTCTAGTGACAAACCAAAATCTTCAGCAGGCAAAGGCTCTCAGCAGCCTCTGAGAGGATCACACTCTGAATGTGGCTGTTTGTGACTTTCAGACATTATAAAAATGAATTCATACCCCCCTGTTTCAAATGCTGCCTGTGCTGGGCTTGTTTGGTTTTGTTAATTGCAAAAGCAATTTCATGGTGTTTTGAAGAAACCAGTTTGCTGTGTTGTATCCATGTTATTGAAGAGGATTGTTTGGAAATGAGAGTCAGCAACATCCTTGTAGGGGAGGCAGTGGGGAGGAAGGATGAGAGCTGTCTTGCCTAAACGCTCAAGCCACTGAAGGTATTTCTCAACATTAAAGCAACATTAAAGCCCAACTTATTGACAGTCAGGAAAGAAGTACCCAGCAGTGATCAGTAAAGTGCCCCAGGAAATAAGGCAGAGGTAAAAGCCTGGCCACACAAAGGAGCTTCCCTCTTGTCTTGCTTTTCAGGAAGGTTATTTTGGTGAGTTTATTAACAGGTGTTACAGACAAATACATGGTTTCTAAAATACCATGGAGATACAGAAAATACTACCCACTTTTTCCAAATAACCCTGCCAAACGCCACTCTTCATTGACATCCTAAGGTGTAGGCCCCACTGTAAGGAAAAAAGTGTGGCAAACTACAGAAACTGCACGCTTTCCATTGACTTTGCTAGATGTTAGCGTTAGGGAGACCTGCTGAAGGACTGGGCTTTCGAGGTCATTCAGACTTGTTGCATCCTCATGGATGAATGAGGACTTTACCAAAGACAATCAAGCATCTGCAAGCTTTCCATCCTGAGAGCGCTCCAGCCTAAGAGGGTATATGCTTAAGGCTACAAAGCAACCAGGCAAAAGGAAGACCCACTTCTCAGCCACATCCAGTGAGAGTGGTCCCATCAAATTTCAGTCAGATGCTGCTGATCCTTCCATGCAGCTGAAGGAGTGCAGGCAACATGAGCTAAATGCATGCATATGTGAAGGGATGAAATTGTTTATGGGAAGATTTTAAAAAGACTTAAAGGGATTTTTTCTATTCTTTTTTTTCTTTCTGTTCTTTTATTCTATATAAAAATAAATTCAAAATTGGCTTTCACTGAAATTTGCCTTCCTATTAGCTCTTTTTGGGAACAGAAGCTAGTAGCCATCCATCACACTTTAGCAGTAAGGACATCAGCTTGCAGGAGTTCAGATACGGACACCAACACCAAGGATCACACGCCCACTGGTACAAAGATCAGAAGTGCCTTTCAGCCTGTTTGTGTTGGAAAAAGCAGCCCTAATAATTTGCCTCTTTAATCTGCTTTTTGCCTCACCAACTGTGATACCGGATAGCTGAAAATTTAGTAGAAAAACATGAACGCAGTTTCTAACCCGAAATTATCAACATAAGTAAAGAACAAAAAAAGGCATCAGTGCTCTGACCTTCCCCATTCTACCTGGTTTTTCTTTGATGAGTCAGCATTTCATTTACTTTAAACAGGAAGCCCTGCTGTGATAGAGTTGTAGTTCTGTTTGCACTGTTGGCTCTTCCCTGCTGTTTAAATGTCACTTGCTTTGGATTTGCAAAGACATAAGGCTGTAAAACAGTCTGTGAAGGACTGTCACTCATAGATCCCAAGAGGAAAATCTCTTTTGTAGCAAACTGGGTGGGGAGATGGGCAATGAAAGGTAGAAGAAGGGGTATTTCAAGGGCACTATAGTGCCACCATCATCACATGCAAAATAACATGTATTTTTTTCCCCAGGAACCTATCCTTTCAGCAGCAGAGCCCACACAAGGAGTACCCCTGTGCACCAGAAGGCACAAACAACTTTCTGTGTAGCAGGACAAAATAAGTAAGGAAAACACCTTCTTGAGCCAAAGTTCAGTATCTTTCAAGTTACATGACTGCCAGGAGAAATGAACGGTACAGACTACCTCATCCTGCCTTCTTGTCCTCTCAAGCACCTATGCATGTCTTTCTGCTGCTTTTTGGTGCTGAATTATTGGGTTTTGCATAGTGATTTGAAGTAGTTGTTAAAGTTGTAGGCATGGGGGCTTTATACAGAAATCAAGATTTAAGCATTATGTAGACAAAGACTTGAGTCTCCTTTATAGTACCAAGCTGTACATATACCTAGCTCCCACAATATGTCCCATACAGATAATCTCACTTGAAAGCTCTCACTTGAGAGCTTGAAAATTTCTGGCATCACCAGTATTATGTCTCAGAGAAGTAGTAAACTAAGCAATAAAAGTGAGGGCTTGGATTTTATTTTTTTTAATGGATTGGAACAGCTATGTTCTACTATAGGAAAATCAGAGAAGCCAGAAATGAGCTGTATCGTACATATGTAGCACATGCATATGAGATTATGAAGTGTTCCAAGACTTTGTCAGGAATAGCTAAATAATAAACACGAAGTAAGGTTAGAGGAAGTTACTGATACTATAGCCAAGCTAGAAGAAGAGATTATGACAGACATTAGATAGTAGTTTATCAAGAATAAGCCAACAGACCATTGGGGTTTCCAGCTCACTTAAGAGTCAGAAAGGCAGCTTCTTCTGATGTTTCAAATCAGCATTCATAGCATAGGCACAAGTACTAAAAGGGAAAGGATGATGAATGGGATTGATAAACCTGCAAGCATCCTTTTAGGGTGTATTTCCAGCTTAGGCTTTTGAATAGCAATTATGGAGAGCATTATTTTTCATTTCAATTTATGTCCTTAATCAATTATACACAGAGTTGGATAGCAGCCTTTTTGCTTCCCCATTAGAAGAAAGAAAGCAAATAAAAATGAGGATCCTGAATGTAATTTCTTTTTCTTTCCTTTTTCTTCCTTTGGTTCCAGTTAACTGGGCAAACCATGGATTTTCAAATTTGAAGGAAGCAAACTTGCCATACACAGTGACGCTGCCTCTGTTACTGTCTAACCCTTTCTTCATTTCTAGTTCTGCTTGTCCTTGCAATTATTCCTCTGGCTTAAAGTGACTCATGTTGGATCTCAACACTGGAGACCATTAACTGTGCATCCCTATTGTTAAAGTTTCACCAGTAACCTACAGAAGCAGGAATTAATGTCACTCAGCTGGGGTATCTTCACCCGTACATGTCATACTGACTAGTACAAATTCCATAATTTTTTGTGTCATCGTGTCCCTCTTCTGCAAGTAACCATGCAAATAACTATTATCTCTAGGCTTACACAGTACTTAGGCTTTAAGCCCTCTGAGACTGAAACTTCACTTTGTTTTATACAGATGATAGAGATGAGAGAGAGAGAGAGATATAGATAGAGATCATACACATAGATATATGCATAGTTCATACCTGTTAAAATAGCTGTGCAATGCAGATAAACAAGAACAACAATAATGAATATAATGGCCATATAGACAACAGGACAGAAATATTTTGGTTTTTCATATTTTTGTTTTTGGAGAGCTACATCATCCTAGTGTTAGCTCTATTTGTTCACAGCAACCACAACTGTACTGCTAAGTTAGGTTGAGGTTTGAGTACACTACTCAGGAAAACCCTTGCTGCCTACAAATTGGCTTACCCTTTGTAGAAGGATGGAGAATCTCCTTCTCTGTGCAAGGAAATTCAGAAACAGAGGCTATAGCTCAATGAAACAGGGAAGTGCACTGTTCTTCTGGCTCTGTGGTCAGATAACATGTACTGGCAGTAGCTCTCCTACAAATTTTGTGGTATTTAGGCTTAGGTCTCCTCTAGACATTCTATGCTGTCCCTCTGTCAGTCAGACATATCTTCAGAGATTTTGCAGTCTCTCACTGTCCATGATAGGACAGTGCTGGAGAACAGAGAGAGCTGTATCAGTCTTGGCCACACGATCTACTGGGAACAGTCTGCTGCGTGTGTGCATAAGCTCTGTCTGGGAGAATGTTAGTTGGCAGAGTCCAAAACAGTGCCAAGAGGCATGCTAATTCAGTGGGGTGGGCTGTCAGCAGCGTACTGCTCAGCTTCACTTTCTATTCTTGCTTTATTTAGTAAAATACTTGTAATCGGAGGGACTCCCAGCCTGTTTCTACAGATAGCGTGGAAGCCTTCAGCTCCAGCCATCTGGCATAGCAAACTGCACCCACACACAGGCTCACAGGCAGTGAGCATGGACCACATGATGCACAGCAATCAAAGATTACTTGTCGGTGCCCTGGTTTTCCCATCTCTGGTACAGGGATAGTAACGCTCCTTCTCTTTTGCTAAGGTTCTCTATATCTTTGGACAAAAATATTGAGAAACGATGGGGAGAAATACAGCCCACACAGTTAAAATCACCGTTGATGTAGTGATTTCTTAGAACTTCATTGTTTTCCACAGTATTATTCCAATAATTAACAGGAAAGTTTGATCAGAAACATTTTATCTCTACAAACAGCATTTTTAGTAAGGCTAGTAAGCTCACAGGAAAAGACTACCGAGTTTAATAAATAGACCTAGTAGAGTTATGCTTTTTGCTGTGCTTGTCTGGAAAAAAAAATAGAAGTCCTAAGCAATATCCTAAGTCCTAAAGCCAAATTCATGTTTTAATTTAAAAAAATCTATAGTCTTCAGCTTTCATTATAAAGCATCTTTACAAGCTTAGGTATGAAATCTTATTATTTGTTTATGTGCTTGCGTCTTGTAAGTAATGATGTCATTTTCTCAAAGTGTGGGATTCGTATAAGTTTTTTTTTACAGCCCTATTTTGTGTTCTAGTTTCAAAATAATCCTCCATCAGTTAGATTGTTGTAAAACTCAAGAATGCATGCAAACACAAAAACCTGCTGCCTGGTTCTGTGAGGTTGTGCTGCTGCACGCTCCGGTCCCACCACAGCTGCACCCGGCTCTGTCTTAAAAGTATTTATGTTTTGCCATAACCACCCGTCAGCCAGTGTTTCTGTCACTACAAGAACGTTATCACTTCTTACGTGTAAAATACTCTTCCCTGCGGATCCCCCTGCCAGTTCTAGTTCTGGTACCAGTAGGATGTCTGATGGAGGTGCAGGGCAGAAATGCGCTGCTGAAGTGGTGGAGTCTCCAGCACTTCGCTTCACATATTAATGTGAAGTGGCGGTCGGTCAGCTTTTGGTGCCCCTGGGCACATCAGTGCTAGGGCCAGCGGGAGGCGGCACAGCTAGCCCTCATCTGGCACTCAGGCAAGCAGGATGAGGAGGGCTGGGGGGAGCTCGGCCACGGCCACAGTGTCACCAGCTGTCGTGGTTTGAGCGACACAGGACTAATTTCTCTTCTAATGCTGTGGAAAACTCCACTTTTGGAAGACTCTCGTGTCCGAATTTGTGAAAATACTTACTTTATAGCCAGCTCAGCTATGTTGGAGTACTTCCAGAGAAACTCCCTGCCTCGGTGCCGGACCCCTGAGCCCTTCCCTTCCTCCCGGAGCCACAACACTCAGAGTGTCCCACATCTGCTGTCCACTGCTGGGAGTGCACCGCTTCCTGATGATAGAATGGACTGAGTATAATTCTTGTATATCTTATATTAGTATTGGGATTAATGCTGGTTCTTTAGGATTATTGATAATTATTCAGTCTTATCCTATTAAATCTATATTTCAACCCTCGTGTTTCTTTGCTTTCCCTGATTCCTCTTTCCGGGTGGGGAAGGGTCATTGGGTGATAGAATAATTGTCTAAATGACAACAAATTGTTATGGGTTTTCTCAAACCATAACACCAGCCCAGCCGAACTGACTGACAGCTGTCTTAGCTCTCCCTGCGCTGGTATGCAGTGTCCATGCGGTTTGTACACAGGTGTCTGTGGATGCTTACTGCCAGCTCTCTGTGAGCTCTGGAAGCTGGGCTATGCTGAACTTGAGAGGCAGCAGACGTGTGGCACTTGCACGCTGACACACTGTGGTCATCAGCATCAGCGTAACTGGATTAAACACCACCAAATGCAAGGTGAGTTGTCCTCACAGCGGTGTAAACAGGGATTTGAAGTGCTGAAAAACTGATTCACATTTCCCCGAGCCCAGCTGTTGGCAGCAATCCTCACAATCCATGGAGAAGGGCGTCTCTGCCTCAGCCTCTGTCTTCAGGTTTGGTTCAGTGAGTAATGGAGGGGTAACTGTGGCCGTGCTCCACTAGGATGGGCTTGTCCTCAACCAGCATGCAATTAGAGCATGTTTCATCAGCTTGATTACCTTAAATAAGTTAAAAAGTCACAGTTCTGCCAACAAACTTTGAAATCTGATTGTGTACAAACAATTTTAATTTTGGTGGATGCCAGGAAATAGAAGAATTGCCCAAGACCTCTGTTTTCCAGTGCAACCTGGAAGGGACAGAAACAGTTTGGCCCCATGGATGTGAAAGCATAGATTCTACTATTGAAAATAACCTGTATAACGGAATTAGTAGATTATGAGAGTTGTGAAGTATACAAATAAAAGTCTATTTCATATAAGCTCCAGCTGTTCAAATTCAGCTCCAGGTCCAAGGGGCAAACTGCAGCCTGTTTCTCCTAAGCAGTATCAGCACACACACACAAAAATTATAATAATTTTTCCAAGCTAAATTCTGCCTCCATCATCAGATATGTAATTCTACAGTCTTTACGTTTTATAGCTTGAAGCTCTCTCCTTCTACAGCAGCTCAGTGAAGTCTGAGAGGGGAAAGATTTTAACGCAAGCACCAATTTTTTTCACATATCCCAGCTGAAATGAGATTATGAGGAGTATGTATGCATTATTCATCCCATGTACTGTATAGAATTAATTAAACATCCATTGCTTCTGATACATTACCAGTGCAGAGCTGTTTACCTATATTGCATTTAGGTGAAATAATGTACAGACACAGGTTTACTTGCTTGAGAACATGATGTGAATTTTAAAGCTCAAATGATCACGGGAGTTTCTCCTCAAAGTTCCTCAGTTTCCCCGGGCAACACTATCCATTGTGCACACAATTGATCTATGTCTTCATTTGCCCTGGTTTCATTTTAACACGTTTCTCTCATCACTCAGACTAAGGGAAGAAGGAAAGTCTATAAATCAATTACATCCTCACTAGCCCCTTTCTTGCTTGCTCTTTCTTGCTTCTTGAAGTAGCCCCTCATTCTCTGACTTTCTCAGTTCTCCAGTTTTAGCAGCTTCAGATTTCCTCACTAGCCTGGTATTAATTTTCTTTTAAAATAACATCCAATTTAATATTTTTTTAACATGAGGCATGAAAATCACTATTGATTGCAGAAATAAGCTTTTATACTGTGGTGTTGAAAACATGGCTTTTCAGCAGCACTAACCTTGCATAGATTTACATACATCTTCTAACTTCTTAGGGCAAAGAACCTGTAATTTGGCACAAAGTAGCTCCCTTAATGTGGAGTGGCATTCACAATGACAATACCAGGTAAATAACTCAGGGATCCAAAGACAAAATTCATCCCTTAAGGTCATTATCTGGATTAATATAAGAAAAATCCCTGAGTGACTTTAGAAACTATGAAACAAGGAAATGGATTATACTGATCTGTGAATTCAGTGATTCTTTTGCGGTCTAACAGATAAAATGCACATAATATTTTCTATTCAGTTACTACTCTTAGTGTTATTTAACTTGTTATGAGTATTTTGGCAATGTATATATGTCCGTTACACATTTTATACAAGACATGGTTATCCCAGCTGTGGGGCAACAGAATTATTTCCAACAAACTTAAAGCTACCAAAAAGCTTTTGCACAGCTCTGCCATAAAATTCATATATAAAAAAGATATGTTTACTAAATCCATGCATTGTCCAATTGCTGTGATCCCCAATCTATTTTTCTCAGATTCACAATCATATTCTTTCTGCTCAGTTGTGGTCTGCTGTTCTATGTGGAGTTCACAATTCTCAATTAAGACTATTTATTCATAGAGCTACCTGGGAGGGTTCAGCACTGTCCCTACATACCAAAAACCCATTTCCACTGGCCTCACGTAAGACCCTGGCAAGATTACTTAGGCTAACTTCTCCACTTCTGGTCCAGTGGCTGTATCCCTGAACAGGCAATGTGACTGCTAACACTTGTCTGGAAGCAGCATGACGCTGTGCCCATAGTGCTGGTCCCAAGCTGCCATGTCTTCCTTTGAGGCAAAGCCTGAAAGCCTCAGGAGAGTCCATGAGTGCAGCTCTTCTGCCGCCAGGCTTGAGCTGGCTCGTGCCCAGCCAGTGCTGGGAGAAAGTACGGGTGCAGCTGTACGTATCCAATTGTGTCCTGTTCGGTACTCTGCTGCTGCCCAAGCCTGGAGACATGTTTCTGCCAGTAAAATTTGCAAGGCATCAAAATGTGTTCTTCCAGCGAGGCCCAGACCTAAGTGCTGAGCAGCTAAGATCCGAGATTACACTTGACGGGATCCATGTGGTGGATAAGTCTCCTTTTTATAAGTGAACCTTAAAGGAGAGCCCCAAGTAAGACCCTTCCAGAGATTATGACCACAGAGTGGAACATGGGAAATTCCATCTCAACATGAGGAGGAACTTCTTTACCTTGAGGGTGGCAGAGCACTGGAACAGGCTGCCCAGGGAGGTGGTGGAGTCTCCATCCCTGGAGACATTCCAAACCCGCCTGGATGGGTTCCTGTGCAACCTGCTCTAAGGTGGCCCTGCTCTGGCAGGGGGTTGGACTAGGTGATCTACTGAGGGCCCTTCCAGCCCCTACCATTCTGTGATTCTGTGATTAGCATGTGATTCTGTGATGCAGCAGCGCAGCATCTTCATAGTAGAAATACTCATAAAAAGCGGGGGGGGCTATCTTAAATTCTATCCATATCTGTTTTGAGATCTTTGGCCTGGAACCCAAGTGCCACGCAAAGGTCATAACCACCTGCCCATAAAATCGTGATATTCAAAGTTTAATTATTTTACATACAATCAAACAGCTCTAAGAAGATGTATGTTGCTGCCTCAGGAGAGGCTGCAGTGTGCTGCCTAGGCCACTCTCATCAAAACTGAGGCGCTTTGCTTCAAACTCTTGCTCTGAATCGGTGATGACGTTTCATTTTGTGTGCCCCACCGCCTACTTGCAAATTCTTCCATGAGCGTTGCTCCTGGTATTCTTTGGCTTTGTATAAAATTTGTAGCTATTAAATGGGAAAAGAATACAGTGCCTTTAAAAAAAAACTAACTGAAGCATGAAGGGGTGAATGGGGAGACCTAGATTGTGGTTCCTATTTCAGGCAAAGCAGAGGCTCCCCTGCAGACTCCTTGGTCCAGTGGTTGGAGCCTGTTTATGGGTTTACTTTCCCTCAGGGGGAAATGGGGACAAACCCCGGCTTTCCACATCCTTCTGATGGCTGCGATTCGGGACAACTGAGGGGTGTTGCTACCTCATTGCTTCTGGTGAGAAAATGCCTAGTTTTTGTACAACGTGAAGGGGTACTCAAGTGCGCAGCTGTGCTCATGCAGAAGCCAAGTCACGAGCAGCGACTAAGCAATGCGTCTGGCTCTTCCACATCCCACCCTGAAGTGCCTGCGGGAAAATCGACACCAGGCGGTGGGACAGGGTGCAGAGGTGTGTGTCCCTCACGCAGACACTGACCCAGGCACCGCCTCCACACCGCAGAGGAAAGCGATGCAATAAAGTAGTGCACCAACTTTGGCTCAAGACGGGGGCTGCAGAGAAAGCTCAGGAAGCAGTAAAATAAAGATACCATGAAATAGACTGAAAGATAATTTGTAATTAATCACTTTTACACAGAGTGACGTAAAGCAGACTTAAAATTACGGAGAATTAGCCCGGCAATTGTAGCTTTAGCACACACTGTCATGGTTACTTCAAAACCTTCTATATACCACACTCTTAACAGGCTTAAAAGAGTGGAAACAGAACTTTTAAACTATTTTCTTTTTAAATAAAGGAGGCTATTTGTGGCAATAATACTTTTGATGAAGGGTTCAGAGTCAACTCTAACTGATACATATGATTGATGCCCATAATAATTCCACACTTCTGTAATCCTTGCTCACCCGTAACAGTTTTGAGCTTACATTTTGGATATTATTAATACTCAGACAAAAATAACTTGTGGACAATATCATGTTCTCAACATGGTTGAGAATTAATCTATTTTTGTAAAACTGTTTAAGAATGATGGATACTTTTTCCTGCTTGAGTAAACACTAGCTAATTCTCTAGGCCTCCCTTCTCCACTCATGAAAATCCAAGTCCAACTGATTTCATGGATATTTAAAGGATGGTGCCAAATACTACACACACAAAGATTAATTTCTCCACTTGATAAAGATCTGATACCATTCACTACACTCCTAATGCTTCAGCACTGGAGTTTTGTTGGGTTTTAATTTGTAAGAGAGTATACAATGAATTTAGGAACAATGAAAAATGGAGAGGAAAAAAAAATGAGGCAGCAGAAATTTAGCAGTGGAAAGAGACTCCAAGTGAAAGTATCAGGCTTATTTTTATTCTAGATAAGCAACAGGGCAGCTTGAAATAAACATGGATTGAAATTTTCTTTTTCTCTTTAATAAGTTCAAAGAGGCTAAACAAAGACACAGAAGAGTTGAACATTGCTGTGTACAACACAGTAAACAGATTAAAATTTTATACCTGAGCAAAAAAGGAATTTAACTATTAACTACAGCATGCAGAATAACTGATAAGTTATCACATAAAGCTAGCATACTGTTATTAGGTTACAGTCATTCAGATGTTCTTAATTTTTACAAAGGCTAAAGATGGAAAAAGCTCCAAGACGAGATCAGTGTGTGACATAAAACCACAACAAGGAAAAGCACATTACCATCTAGCAGCCTTTCCAGAGGATCAAAATTATCTGCTGTTTTATTATCCAGGGAGAAAGCAGCAACAATTCAAAGCCTGTGGAGTTAATAACACGTTAGACATTTAAGCAGGTCCTGAAAATTAAAATATTGGCAGTTTATGAAGTGCTCACAGAAGACCTGAGCCTGCATCCCCTGCCCTCAAACGCCACTTTAAAGCACTGCATTTGTGAGCTGTTCCCAGCGCAGAATGAAAGGGAGGGAACTGCAGGGAATAACTGATCTGGTCACAGGCTTGCCATTTCCTCACCAGCATAACCACAGCTAATTCATAAGGAATGACTTTTTACCCCATTTGATTGACCAAACCCCACATTTCATTTTATGTAGAAACTTGACCTTCACATTTAATCTGTTTGGTTTTTTGGTTTTGTTTTGTTTGTGGGTTTTTTTCTCTTTTTTCCCCCTAATCCATTTTAAATGCTCTGGTTTGAAGTACTTCAGTACAAATCAAAACCAGTAACATATTTCTCTTCTTAATTCCCTTATCTACACAAAAGGTGCCTGTGGGAGAGAAGGGGTCTGAAAAGTTTAACCAGCACAGCCCATTCTTCCCAGAAAGGCTTCATTCTCCTGGCAGACTTCTGTTCTCCCTGATCTCCATATGCAACATAACAATTACCTGCTCCCACAGTCAATATTCCTGTGCTACAAATCAGCCATTTGCCTTCCTATAGCAAAACCAGCAAACTCTGCCTTTGTCATTTAGACTTGTGAAAAAGCGATGGGAGGGATGGGAGCGTCTCTTACCCTGTAAGAGACAGCCATAAACAAAGTCTCTCCCTTTTATTTCCTTGGAGTTGTAGAGTTACACACTCTTGACTCCCCTCAAATCATACCACCTGCCTTGACTTCCCTGCTACTTTTCTTTCACCATTTATGAATAAAACTATGCATTAAAAATGCATGTGTCAAAATGGATCTACCCCTTGGTCCGCAACATACTAATTTCTTCTTTAAAGTCAGACATCTTAGACATTGGTAGGTTGTGTGAAAGAGTCTCCGGGGAATTGAATCCTCTTTGCTTCTAGTTTCTTCCTGGCTTTGAAAGCTGCTGATACTTCAGGGTGGATGGAGTCCAGCCGCTGTTCGCACTGGAAGGCCGTGAGGAAGGCCGTCCTGTAGTTGTTGTTCATCCAGCCGTAGAGAAGGGGGTTAGCAAACGTTGAGCACATGGCAATGACGTGAAACACTGTGTAGATCAGTTTGTACTCTTTCAGGTCTAACACCTGACTGTCAATGTCACTGACTAGCTGGAAGGTGTGAAACGGCAGCCAGCTGACAGCGAACACCACAACCACACACACCAGCATCTTGGTGGTTTTCCGCCGCCGATGGTGGTAGTGGTCATTCCCCGCCCCAGGACTAACGTGGTTCTTGAGCTTGGTCCAAATACGAGTGTAGGCATAGGAGATGACTGCCAGAGGTAGCACGTACTGGATCAGGAGCATGGAGACGCTGTAGATGGTGCCATAGTTGAGCTGCCCCTCCCCTGGCCACTTCTCAGAGCAGACCACAATCTTGAAGTCAGGAATAATCTCGATCAATGAGTACTCACGGAAGATGGCCAGAGGACTTGCCAACAGGGCACTGACTGCCCAGGCAACTCCTATAATCAGGAAGCTGATCCGCTTAGAGATCTTGCTTTCCAAGTGGTAGACGATGCAGCGATGCCGATCCAGAGCGATGACAGTCAAAGTAACCGTAGACACGTGCACAGCAAGGGCCTGGGCATAAGGCACCAGGTGGCACAAGACGGGGCCCAGTTTCCATTCGCCCAACAGGGTGTAAACCAAAGTGAAGGGCAGGCACAATGTGTTCACCAGCAGGTCAGCCACAGCCAGGTTGGCAATGAAGAAGTTAGTCACTGTACGCATGCTTTTGAACTTGATGATCACGTGGATGACGAGGGAGTTCCCGATCACCCCCAGCAGAATGATGGAACAGTAAGCAAAGATGAGGATTATCTGCACTTCAACGAGCGTTGTGCTGTCCTTCAGTTCTGGTTTAGGGTCCAGAGCCAATTCGTTGAGCGGTGTGGTGTATCTTGGCAAGTACAGCTTGGTGAACAGCTCCATTTTCATTGCATCTGTCTGATTTTCTTCGCCAACTGCTTCCAGGGGCCCCATCCTTGCAGAAGCCTGGTCTAAGCAACAGAGCTGTCCCTGAAAACAAAACAGTACAGGAACAGGTGGAGAAATCAGTCCACGGTAGCTAAGACAAGAAGCAACGAGCTAAAGCTACAGCTCTTTCCTCCTCTAACCCACGTTCTACATCTCAGGATTAAAAGACGATCTGTCTTAATGTATTTAAATTCTGTTGCCCTTACATTTGAAGCCCGATCCTGTAATATTATTCAGGCATGACTCCTGCTGAAAATTGGGACAGATTTCAAAAGCATTTCAAAGACAAAGTTTGCCTAAGTAAATGCAGAAGGATTAAGATCCTGCTGGGCAGCATATCCTTTTATACAATCCACTAACTAAAACTACTGCTGATTTAGCACAAAACTTCCATTAATACCTATGGGAATTCTACATGGAACGGCACCATCCAGACTGCTATTAGCATAATAATCTTCCAGCTTTTCCTTAATGGAAAGTGTTTCCTTTAAATAGTTATAAATTCTTACAGGTTTATGCCCCTCCTTAACTCCAGAGAACTAATTATTGAAATCTTTTTTCAAGAAACTTTCTTTTAGGAAAGTTTGTGCCACAAGGCAAGCAAAAAGACCACTCTAACTGAACTGAAATAATAGCATTTCTCTGAAATGCCTGTGTAACCTAGTCATGCTGAAATTAACTCAAGAAACAATTAAAATTCAGTTATACATAATGTTTCCATTCTGTGTAATGTTTGAGAAAACACAGCTCCTTGGAGGGTGCCAATCAGGGATTCGTTTCTGACTGCTGTCATAGAGAAGAGCAAATCGCTCCCCTGCTGATGTCAGTAAGAATTCCACCACTGGCATCAAAATTACGTTTTGTTGCCTTCCCTACGCAGGCTGAGCCAAGTTCTGTGCTGCCCGAAGACTTCAGTAGGCAGTGATGGATATATGGATGTTTTACAGTTAATCACTGACTTGGACTTCAGTCCTATGTAAAATACGCATGTCCCCATGCGGACTGCCCAGAGCATGGGTGGCATGCTAAGTGAGCACCTGGGGACTCCTTGGCTTGACCTGGGGAAATACTAACTAAGAAATTGCCAGTTTCTACTAACTAAGAAATTGCTATTTCCGAACTGAGAAAGGATGGCTATCTACCAGGAGGTGACTGAGCCTTTTGCGTTTGCTTGCATCCCACGCAATATCCCAAACAACCTCTTTTTGCAAAAGCAACAGATCGACCGCATAAACTGAAAGGTATTTTTTCCCCAACTAAACCAGTCAGAATTATGCTATAGTATTTAGTAAACAGTTACTGTACAATTTGTAGTGTAAGCCTGAGATGTGAAACGCTGTGAGGTACATAGCTGAGATGAGCCAGCTGTTTCTACAAGCTTAACCTGCAGTTTTTAGTAAAATATTCAGTTATCAACTACTAGCCTCAGTGTGGGTGGCAGGAAGGCATTCCTCATCAATACACCTTTAGCCCACCAGGTTAAAAATGTAAGAGATCAAGCCCAATTTGCAGAGGCAAGGCTACGTACACAGAACTTCAGAACTCTGCTGAGCTTTTTCCTTCAACCTGCGTACCTACACCCAAGAATTATGCTTGCATATATTATTAGAGTAGAGATTTGGTGAGGTCCCTGAACTGTCAGGTGCTTCAAAATCTCATAATTTTTTCAGTGAAAAATAAGAGCAGGTCATATTTACACAGTGTAGTAGAATGGTAAGAGGGAAGGCAAATTTCACAGGTTATTCCCTTCTTTGCCATAAATAGAGGTAGAAGGATGAAGCTCAGCCAAAGAATGCAGCATCCTTTTCTTCCCCTGAAAATATTTTCACCCATTTCTCTAGTCCCTGACTTTCTAATAATTCCTACTTCCAGCCTCTTTTTTATTATTATTTTTTTTTTAGCAAAGCTTTCTTTTGTTCTGCCACTTTTATTTGATTTGTTACTGCCCTGTTTGGGCTGATGAAAGGCATTTTTGTGATGTCAATAAGACAAAGCTGAGGGAGGGAGGAGGGACGACGAGGGTTTCAAGCAGAGATGAGCTAGTGAGTCCTTAAGCAATGAAATGAATTGGGCAACTTTGACGTTGTCGATGGGACAGTTAAGTGGGCAAAGAATCAGCTGGTTTCAGAGTACGGAGGGGGGAAAACTGAGGTGGCATTTGATGCCTCAGGTAGTGTTTGACAGGACCCTTTCTGCTCTGGTTTGGTATCAGCTCTCCAGCTGATGGCACTTATTTGCACACTACTCAGCACTGGGGAAGGGGTCACAATTTATTTAATTTTTTTTCCCAGGCAGTCAGATCCTCAAACTGCACCTAACTTTCGGCGGAGGAAGGCCCACAGAGGCTTTACATCGCTTCTGCGAGCAAGTAAGCAAACAGGGCGCAAGACCTGCTTACATTGGCGAGCAGCATTTCCTACCGGCACGGCAGTGCCGGCGCTGGGGAAGGCTTGGGGGCTGCCGCAGGCGCCGGTGGCGGCAAGCATCCCTCCGGGGCGCCACCGCCGCCC
>VXBO01013636.1:107655-154173 GCA_013400135.1 Rhinoptilus africanus
CCCTTAGCGGCGCCGGAGTGAGCAAACGCAGGGGTTTGGAGGAAGGGGGGTTTGCGGCGGGTCCGAGGTGATGGATGCGCCTCACGCCTGAGCCGCTTCCCAGTTTTCCCACTCCCCGAACCGCCTTCTGGAGCAGTGTAAAGGGGATGCCTTTGCTTCAGACTACTCCTGGAATCCCTGTTACAAGCACCCCAGGTTGCACAGATTTGCTTTCCCCTGAAGAGGATGAAGTGGATTTTGCCAGGGCAGGTGTAAGGATGAATAAAGCATTTACATATTCCGTCAAGAAAAGATTGCATTTGTATTTACCAGGCTGAAAGATAAAGACAACAGCTGCTCTTTATTTAGTTCTATATTCAGCAACCTTTCAAAAAAGCTCTCTTGCCAGCCAGCTTAGCTGAGGGCTGGCTCCAGCCAGCATTGCGGCCCTTCTGGTAGAGTCTAGCTTCATTAAATCCATCAGTAGGTTCTGCTGCGGGCATGATGCCTGTCTTCTAGGTGTAACTTCTGAGCTTCAAGGAAAGATCTTCTCAGTGCGTAGTCAGAGGGCCTGATTCACCAAACGGGGCTTCAGCCCTAGTTGTAGCTCCCAAGAATAGCAACTGGGAGACTTTTCTTGCTCTGTGGCACTGACACTTGAACTCTTCCCAAACCTTACAGAAGCTGCTACCCACAACAGGAATGCTCCTTTACTTTCTATCACTTAAGGTAAATTTCCATTAATATTTCAGGTAGTTTCAAGGCTCAGCAATATTCTCTTCCCTCTTCTGTCCCCCTTTTCTTCTAAAGGAGACTGTACAAGACGTCCTCCTTTGCCAAAGGTAATGCTCCTTGCTTTGGTTATAGCTCAGTAGCGTGCTCTTGTCAAGAGCACAGAATGTAAATGGCGCATCAAGGAGTAACTTCAGCGATTTACAGTTTGTTTTGAAATTCAAAATATGGCTTGAGAACCCTCTTAGATCTTTACTAATTTAGGCTATCTCTTCATGAAGGGCCTCACTCAGTCCTTCGGCACTTCTGAGACTGTTAATGGAGTGCTCCTAGCTTGTTGCAAAATAGCTTTCTTTGATGACCAAATAAAAAGCCAGGAGTTTCAATTCTCCTATCCTTGTTTATTTCATTTCCCAAGTCAATTTAATTGTAGGATTTATTTTTTGGTCTACCAACAGACATAAATGCATGCCATGAGTTTTAGTAATTAGAGCACTTGTATAATACATGGCTGTAACATCCTGCCGTTCTTCCCTTCCCTTCTCTTACGGAGGGTCAACAGTGGCATTTCACTCATCTCAGGGGTGTTGCTATTGTGCTCTACTCCATGTACTCTTTCTAGCTTAATATGTATTTTTGCTGCTCCTAATGTCTTGGAGACCGTAGTGAAATGCTACAAATCTTTGCAATCTGTCCAGCTCAAATCATCTGAGGATCCCGCAGCTGAGGAAAAGCTGTTCCTTACTTTCATTTCCAAACTCCTAGGGAAAGTCAAGAAGACGTGCAAGTTCCTATAAGCTGTTAAGCTAGCGACGGTTGGCTTCCCACGCAAGGGAGAGAAGGGATTATTTCCTCTTACAAGGTGACTCTGTGTTCAGGCATAACTGAGATTCTTCATGGGAAAGCATTTCCAATAAACAACAGCAGTTTTTATTGCTCATAAAAGAGTGGTAGTGAAAGGCCCCATAAACACCACCTTGAACCAAAAGCCCATGAAAACACTAACATCAAGGGCAGAAAGAGTCAAGTGGCAAATAGGCTGTTCAATATGAAATGTGCTGCTGGGTGACCACATCCAAAGCAACTGTGGATGCTTTTCTTTGTGTGCACTTAAATTAACATCCCATAAACCATAACAAGCCCAGAGCCATTGAATGGCAGAACTGTGTCAGTTGCACAGGACTTCCAGAGGTGGTCTTGTCCAGAATCATGCTCAAAGCAGGTTTAGATGCAGCAGGTTCCCCCAGGCGTGTTTTGAGTATCTCCAAAGTGACAGATACCGCCCTCTCTGAGCAGCCCATCCCAGGATTTGACAGCCCTCAGAGTAAGACAGAATTTCTTTGTACCAAGTCAGAGTTTCCCATATCACAGCTTGTACCAAACGCCTCTTGTCCTAGGCCCGTGTTACTCCTGTTGTGGACAGTAGTTAGATTTCCCTTTAGCCTTCTTTAAGGCTGAACAAACTCAGTTCCTTCAGTCCCACTTTGAAAGTTATGTGGTCTAGCCTCCATCATCTTGGTGGCCCTTTGTTGGATTTTTCTAGTCTGTCAATGTCTTTCTAGCACTGGGAGCCCCAAACTACACCCAGTATTTCAGATGTGGTCTTGTAACTGGTGAATTGAGGGGAATAGCCACTTCTCAACCTGCTGGCTACACTCTTCCTATGTCTTGATATAGACTGTAAATTAGACTGTGTAAATTGGCTTGCGCTAAATAAATGAGCTACGTGAATTTTAAATCCCAGCTTCCTGTTTAAGGCAAGCCTATACATGAGCTATTGCCGTACTAAGGTGAAATACAGATAGTCTAGCTTAACAGCTTGAAAAAGCTATCTGTTGGACTTATGTTGTTTCCACTCTAAGTCACACCTATGGAGGTATGGCAGGATATAAGAAATTTGATATACATAGCTTACTTCTGACAGTATCTGTTTAACTCTCTAGACTGTTAGAAAATTGTCTTGTCAAATTACATCTGATATGGAGTTTTTTCAGAGGGAATGATGAGCATTTCTGCCAGCTCCTCAAAAGTTTACCAGTTCTCAGAAGCAAAAGAAAGGTCTGCATGTAGCACCCAGACTTGAAGCAGTAATGACTTTAGTTTCAAACATAGAGCTAGGAAAGAGTTGCCAGTCTTTGCCCATAAATTGTCCAACATCAGATTTGCCGGAGTGGCAAATAAGGCTTGATGAATATCAGCAAGACAGAAAAGGCAGCAGCTGTCCCATCCCCTGTCCCCAGACAATGTTTTCCTTATTTCATTTACTGTAAGGAGTGAATTTAAAAGAAACCACTGCCCCTTGAGCACTGACCTTTCAAAGCAGTGCTGTGCTGCATGCCACTCATTTGAGCCAAACTCTGCCAGTCCTTCATCATGCAGATTTTCCTGGATTGAGTCAGGTTTGAGGGAATGGAGCGTTCTATGTATCGTGGACAGTCCTTTAAAAATAAAATGGAAAGAACAGCAGTAATACCTGAAAACATGACCTTGAGAGAGACTATCTGTCTTCAGTCTTTTATATGGGGCCAACACGGAGATCATATAGTATAAAATTATACAAGACAAAGATTTTTCTTGCTTAAAAGGCCAGAGAAAAATTGTTTAAGTAGCTAAAGAATGAAGGTTCTACTCATATAGACCTGTGAACATTTTGGAATACATTTATAAACTGTGATTTGTTCTTGTTCCTTTTCAGTTTAGATTCAGCCTCACAGGTTTAATTCTACATATCTCTCTTTTTCAAATGCAGTAATAAGAAATATGCTGTATGCATAAATAAGTGTAATCAATCTGCCTTAGATGACTAAGGGGATAAATACTCGCCAGCAGGGAATGTAAGAAATTGGTAGATATGAGTAAGTACCAACTTCAAGTTGCTAACAGCGGTACTTCACAGCCCGTGCTGGTTAAACAATCAGTTCAGTGCAGCTAGTTCAGAAGCTAATACCACCAAAGGCTCGCTTCAATTGTCAGTGTGCTCACAGACTGTGACTGGGTTTTGGCACCATTTCCACATAAGACAAGGCTGCAGAGCCCAGTGCTGCATGTCAAACACAGTCTTCTCAAAGCATCTAGCACATTACTGTACACGTGTGTCATTCAAAGAAAGTTAAAACTGTAAAGCCAAGTAGCTCATCCAAGAAATGACAGGCTTAAAGTCGTCCATTTAACAGCAACACAGCTGTTTGTGTAACTATGATACAGCCTTTAAGTAACTAGCCACATTATTTTTCTTTAAGGTCCACTGCTTCACTCAGTGTCCCAAATTGGCAATCTTTATGCAATGTTCTTGGTATTTCTTTATATTCTCAGTATATATTTTGCTGTCTCATTCATTCACTTTACCACCATGCTATCCTTTCCCTGCAGAGAATATAGAAATTGCCATTTCTTCACAGGGCTTTCTATGGTCTTTTCATTACCAAACCTCCACTAGAACTACTCAACCTTTATTAAGATCTGCTTTCTGTCATCTGGAATTCAAAGAGGCTGAGCAAACATTTAATTGGATTTAAAAATACAAGGAATAAACCATTTTACAGTATTTTGTGTTGCTCGCATTTTAGACATATTTTTCTTCAAACTCATAAAATCCTATTTTTTCCTTAATTCCATTTCCTTTTAAATACAGAGATTTCTGTAAACTCTAAAATGTAATGTGGAAGATACTGAAAGGAAGATATCAATATTAAGGTATTGAAAGTTTGGTATACAACCAGTTGTTGCCATTTCTAAAGAGGTTTTAGATGTTCCCAAGGCACGCGTACTCTGTTTATTTTTAGAGCATTCATCATAGAAAATAGATTCTCACATATAGCTTAGAGCCTGAATGTCGTACACACTTCAGTCCTCAGTTTCCAGTAGCTGGGAAAGCAATATAACTCTAAATGGTTCACAAAAGTGAGTCAACTATATCTGCTTGCTGTATGCTTGCTTGTACGTCAGTTATTTCTAATTCTGGAAATCCTCGCCTGTTACAAGCAGCAATGCCACTCAACCTTTGCTTTACCTAAAAATTATTCTTTATAACGATTTTGAAAAGCTATGTGTGTTCATCAGACTTAATCAGATGGTCTTCAAGCTCAGTTTTCGACTCGCTGATGAAATCTGTGGAAATGTTGAATGAATTGTCTTTGAGACAAACAGAACTAATCTGGAAATATGGAAAAGTTTGTCCTAGATGTGTTTACCCTCTCCAAGTTACATTTCTTAGAACATAGAAAACTGATCATAAAGCTTGCATATGTTTTCTTCTTCTTGTAAAGAGTGCATAGGGCATGCCGCTGACTATGCATTACTCAGAAATATATTTTAATGAGCTTATTTTTCAAAAATATCCATATGACTTTTTTTTATACAATTTGACCCTCTTTTCATGAGAAAGGAACTTTCTCATCTTCCTTTAAACTCAAGGAAATGTGTCATCTTTTGACCCTTGCTCAGCCAGCCTACGTTAAGAAGCAGATGATTGTTGGTATGGTTGGCATCTAGTTTCCTGAAGAGATGCTTGGAAGAGTCAATATGGATAGGGTAACCTATCACAAATTAAATTATTTTGTCGAATAAATGGCATCCATGAATGAAAACAAGCCTTCTGATAATTCTGTCTGATATGTAATGCCATGTAAAACACATCATGTTCATAAAAATATGAGCATAAATATAAGATGCAATTAAAAAGCTTCAAGTAATTTATGAAACTATGTCATCTGACATAAAGAAATGTATTTTTCACTTGCAGTTCACGAGACAGTGACACAACTGCTAAGAGGCAAATGAGTCTTTCCCACATGTTGTTGAAAGTTAATTAGTTCTCCTAAATTTTCAGCATGTTATTTCAGTTCATTTTTTCACATTTACACAGAATTTTCAGGTTGAGCTAAACCACTCACTGGCTTCATCCAGAGTCATTCTGTACCTCTATGTGGCATTTGATGGAATAATGCCATTTGATAACAGTACATGGCATTAAATTCACGGGTTTCATTTGTAAGCATTTTTTGTCCTTGAGAAATTACTTCGATTGCTGAAGATGTGCTAAAGGAACCTTTTCCATACCTATTATCACCTCAAGTCATTTTAAAAATGAAGTCCTTGCTGTTTCTTTTGCACACTCTGTCACAGTTTTGGAACTTCTGGAGGACATCTGGTTTAGGCTAAATGCAGCAAACCTGTACAGCCCTTTGCTTGAACTGTAATCATATGACTCATATGCTAACATCCAGAAATGCTGGAGAGTTGCAACCGCTCCATCTTCTTCTTTACAGTTACACCGACAGGATACTTTCCATTGCAGGTGCCACATCTACCAGTATAGTGAAACTTTACTGTCCCGTTTTTGACTGACGGCTCTGTTTGTGAACAAGTTAAGCTTGTCAGCCAAGCTTCACAAGGTTGAAAAAGTGCTCTGATACTTTTCTAAGAAGTCTGCCTCCCACTCAGAATTGAACTGGCAGTTTTCTAAATGAACCCTTTGCTTTCCTTTGTTAATTGCCCGTGATTCACACCCACATTTTGCAGAGATTGATGGCATTTTAATTGCTAGGAGTATTTTAGGATGGAGGAGAGGGGATGGGAAGAGGCTCGGGGGAAAAGTGGGTAGGGGTTTGGCATGTTTGGAAGGCTAACTCTTCTGTGATTGCACACAGCAACGAGATCAGCAGCCAGAGCACCATCTGTGCACACAGCTTATCCATACCTCCCGGCTTCGGCATAAAGGAATGTGTCAGCTCCCGCTTTTCCAGATCAGCTGAAAGCCTCCTTCGTGCTCCAGTGAAATTCTGCAACCGTTCCCTGAAGATCTAATCCCCTCACCCTGCGCGTCCGACTGGCACAGCCCTTCCTTCGTCAAGAAGCTCTTCCTGCAGTGCTGCTTTCGCAGGCTGGAGCTAGGAAGGTTCGGCTGCTATTCAGTGTCACCTCCCTGCCCTGCGAGTTGCAGAACCATCCTCTCAGCGTCCTGGGGAATGGTAAGAGATATATGGCTCCCCATAGAAATGTAAAACCATCTGCAGAGGCTGCGTGTGGCTGGCTGTGGCAGAGGTGTTTGCATCTGAGCTAGTTTTCCTAGACTCCCTTTGTAGTCAGGAGAGAGTTACTTACTGTAACAGGTGGGGTTTAAAACTTGATTCATCCCCTCCTAAAACAGATACTTAGGTTTGGTCAGATGAATTGCACCCTAAACACTATCGACTGTTTACAAGACCTTCTCTGACTATAGCGGGAACCTCAGCAGCTAGTTCTGTGTACGCTGTGGATACCTAAACTTCAGTGAAAGGAATTCTACCTGTCACTCCTGGTATCATGGTGACATGTGAGTAAATTATCTCACCATCTGGACTGGAATCCAGTATATGAGTAGCTGTTCCCCAGATCCTCATAGGCATTTAAACACCTAGTGCTCATTGATTCCACGTACACAAAACCAGGATATGGGCCTAATGCTTTGCAGATTGTATTGAATTTGTCCTTACAGCCTCTCTGTGCAATATCCTCCTTGTTGTGCACAAAGAGTGGTGGGGCTTGTCTGCATGGGGAAACTGGCCAAAATAGCTCTCCCAGAAAAGCTCCTGATATACATTCCCTATTCCTAAATATCATTTACTGTGTTCCAGAACAAAATATCTATATGGGAAGAGAAAATTGCCAAACAAAAAATTGGTTATTTTCATCTGTAAACCCATACTGACCTCCGTATAAGTTTTTGTCGTGTTGGGAATCTTACACTTTCACACAGCTCTCTAATTCTTTAGCTAACAGTGGAGATGATGGTGCATTTAGATGAATCTGCCATTGCGTGAAGTTAATACCACACATTCCTATCAACAGGTTTCAGAGAGAAGATTCAGGAAAATCAGAATTCTCTACAGATTCTGTAGCAGAGTTTTGTTCAGTGACTAGAGACCACTCTGCTTCTGTCTATCTCTACACATCCCGTCTCACTCTGGCTTTTCTATTAGGTACAAAAAATCTAGTCTGTGGCTCTCACCAATTCACCCTCCCCCTTTATTCCAAAATCTTCCCTGTGATTCTCGCTTTCCTCCAGCATTGATTCCTGCCAGTCAGGACACCCCCCTCCATTTCTACCTTCTTTCATTCCTATCACCTTGTTCCCAACCTCATCTTGCCCATAAGTCTCCGTAGATACCTGTTTCTGCTGTATGTCTACCCTCCTGGGGCTCTCAGATGCACTCTTCTCTCTTCTAGTAGCAAATTTTGTTCACCATCAGAAAAGAAAAAAATGATGTTAATGTCTGTGTGTGAGAAGAAGAGAGATCTTCTTTATCTTTGTCTTTACCTTTGCCTTTACCTTTGCCTCACTACAAAATTTGAGAGCAAAATTTGGCACATTGCTTCTTTACCATCTCGTTTCTCTCTTCAGCAAAGATTAAAAACATGTAGTTTCACATGGTTTTAGCATTATGGTCCTGTTCTTTATAGTGCAAATATATCTGGCCTACTTAGTGGGAAAGCAGTGAATATCATTAACAGGAATTAAGATAAATTCTTGGGTAATTTTTGTTAGATTTTCTACCACCTTATGACATTTTAAAGAAATCATACCTATGAAAAAGTCAATTGTTTAGCTGATTTACCTTTTCAGAGAAAAAAGACAGAAGTGTTGAACAAAATAACTTAATTTTATCTCCAAACAGTCCAGAACATTTTATCTTCTATCGTGTAGCTGAGTATTACCACAACCATTACACCCTAACCTACAAACAGGTTTCTGAAGGAAATTAGCTTTCCCTTAAACCTAATAGGAGTTGCGTATCTGTCTTCTCAGCCACCATTGAAAATTCTAAGTTAACGGTTTTAAATTATTTGTGCTCTGGTAGAGGTTTGCACTTGATAGTTTTTCAGGTAAGTATTATTTTTGGCCATTCAGCAGCTGAGCAGAACAGACATCCCTGTGTGAAAAAAATGCAGTCAGTTCTGTATATCAAGGGGTGGCTTTTCCCCAGAATGGATTTACTTCAGTAGCTTACCTCATTCCCTCAGATCTTACAAATACAAGTCAAACTATGAAGTATACAGAACATAGCACCAAAAAAAAAAAAGTATTGCTAAGTTAAAAATAAGCATGAATCTGCCTGACCTCTGCACAAGTCCAACAATAAGAGGGAGCTGCTGTTGGGAAATTCTGTGCCGTATCTGCAGGCCAGCTTGTGGTCATATACTCTAAAATTACATAAAAATCAGCAGTGTAATAGACCTTGACTCTCCCTTGCAAACCATTTATTTGCTTTTTTGGAGTCATTTGAGTACCTTCTGCCTGGAGGCATAAGGCCTACAGCTTGCTCCTTGAAATGTCAAGAGCTGCCAAGCAAACCTCAGCTCCTAAGAAGGACACAACAATGAAAGGTTTTATTCTGATCCCACTGAAAACAGAGGTAAAACTGATACCAGGTTTGAACAGAGCAAAACAGGAATTTTAGATGGTGCAGCCGGTTGGTCTAGGCTGCCTCCAGGAGCTACCAACCTGTGACCTGTTCCTTGTAGAAATCCTGAAATCGCGTATCTTAAACGTACCCTTATGTGTCTCCTCTTTACCTTTATTGCAGTGGAAACATATTATTTTTAGAAAGAACTCTGAACATCATTATTTTGCAAAGATACATTGCAATACAAGGCAGCAAATCAATGAGCTTGAAGACAAAAGTGCTTCACTGTGCTCAAACCTCTCTTTAGGCAAAATGAATCAACCTCTTGCTACAGCATTGGCTCACAGCATCCACAACCCATCACCTCTCACCTTGTTACCAAATGCAGTAGACATATGCATCCCCTATATCACCTTTATTTGGAGGCAAACAATTTAGTTTGATCGTTAAAGGAATCTGCAGTAGTTTTAGTATTGCAATATTGTAATAAAATACTAATATTTGCTGGTGCAAAGTATTCTCTTTGTCGGTTATGCTTCTTTGTGAACTTTTACACAGCTTAATAGAAAGAATGCTTCTAGTTAAGAAAAATGTATGTTTAATATAGATGACACACTCAGCTCTCTGACTTTTTCCTGATAAACTCGGTAGAACAGTGCAATAATGCTACATCACACATTTATAAATATGATTGCAGGGATATAGTATACTATAAAATGAAATAATTTTGAAACTGTTTTGAAATCATTCCCATGTCAAATATAATTACTAATGTATATATATAAATAGAACAAGAATATGCATTGTGCCTTTCTGTGGAAGACATCCATTTACACTGAAGAGGGTTCATGTTAGTAAAGCCTTTAATGTATTATGAAATTAATAAATAGTACCAAGCTTAAGGAAAAGGAGAAAAAATTGTAAACTTAAAAATCAGGTTTGTGGGAGCTCCACATACAGCAGACTTTAGGTTATTATTATTCTTTTAATCCTAGGTGAGCTTAGCCCACAAACTTCTGATGCTGTACAAATAAATCTGACAGTCCTGCATTGGTGAACTATTAATTGGTTCCAGATCTAATCCACATTTTTTCCCAAAGTTTTATACCATATACATGTGTTCTACTTTAGAAAGTATTGGGATGGTGGTACAAGAAAGGACAATTTCAAATCAGGGCTTGGATTCTGCAACCCACGTTTGTTTTAAAAGAAGAGGACTTGACTTCAGTATTAAGCAGTACTTTACTGCAAGCCCCACAGCTTAAAAAAGGTGCTCAGTCTGGGGGAAAAGTGTCAAGATCCAGACTCACCTTCATGGCTGATGATAGCCTGCAGCTACCTTGCTGTCTGCTTTCGATGGATGGCCTCCTCTCCTGCAGAAAACCAGTCAAAAACTGACCAGTGAAACCAAATGTACGAGGAACCATTACCTGGGATTGCAGAAATAGCTCCAGAGGGGTCGGTCTAGAAGCTCTGCAGAGCAAGCCTTAAAGTCTTCTGCTTTTCAGATAGTCCAGGGAGGGGGATGGGATAGAGTTATCCACTCCAAACTTACATGCTGTTTTGGAAACTATGACAGTGTGGCTGTTGTTCAAAATCGGAGGTCCTTCCTAGCTAGCTAGCCTGGAGCCTGTAGTAGGGAAGGTTTCCAGACTGGGAAGGCTTCTGCAGGCACTGGACTTTGTTTTGGTCTGTCCAAAGTAGATCAGTTTTGATTTATTGCAGATTCCACAACATAGGTAAACATGCAAAGGATCGAGTTGATATTGAAAGGAGCCCCCCTCTCACCTTCCCACTGCTCAGTAAATCCTCTAAAGGGAAATCCTGCCTCACTGGCTTTCTGAAGTTGTACAAGATATCTATATATCAAATAGAGGGGTTTTTTTCAGGTTTTTGACAACCCCCTGTCAAGATGCCTAGCAGAATGCTACTGAAGAAAAGAAGTTGCCACAGGACTGATGCTTATATGAATGGAAAGAGTAAGGAGTGAAGGGATTCGTTGTCACTTTTCAGGATGAAGAAGAATGAGCAGTAGCGGCTCTTAGGGAATGAGTTTTATTTAAGATCTTCATCAGTGACCTGCAGAAGGAAGGGTTACGGAAACATGTCTCAGCTTGCAAATGATACCGAACTCCTTCAGGGAGTCAAGCGATGCACTCACATGTGGCAAGGAGCCCTAGAAAGGCAAGGCACAGCTGAGCGAGTGTGGTAAAAAGTGGCACATGAGCCCCTGTGTAGATATAAAATGCACTTAGGAAGAATAATCTAAGCCATGCTTACACAGCGCTGAACTCAGAACTGGCAGCTGCAGCTCAGGAAAGAGACCTGGGGGTCTCTGAACTCATCTGCTCAAAATGCATCAGCAGCCAAAAATGCCAACGAAATTTTGGGTGTTTTCAGGAAGGAGGGTAAGAACAAACCAGAAAATGTAAGACCTTGGCGCATCCACATCTTGAACACTGTGTACAATCCTATTTCCACATTTTAAGAAAGATATAGGGAAATCGGAGAAAATGCAGAGAAAAGCAGCTAAGATGATTAAGGGGATGGAGCTGTTGTTGTTACAGGGAAACAGAAAGGGCTGGGACTTTTCATGATCTTATGTTCCCCCCAAGGCTGAGTGGGATATGGTCAAGGTTTATAAAATCCTGAAGGCCATGAGTAAAGCAAATACTGGATTGGTATTTGCCAAGTCCTGTCCTATAGGCACTCACTGAAACTAGTTGAGGAGCAGTTTAAAACCTAAAAAGAAACTCCTTTTTTTAATACCACAGGTCACCACCTGCTCTGCCTTCTGGAATCTGCTGCTACAGGAGGCTGTAGAAACCCACAGTAACAGCAAGTTAAAAAAGGCAAAAGCAGACAAATTCCAGGATAGCAGGTCCACAAACAGATACTGGAAGGAAGAGGCAGGACTGTGCTCGCTGACATCCTCAGTGCAGTGGCAGGTGCTGGAGGAATGTGAGGTTGATGGACTGCAGACAGGCAGGATCATGAGTTGTCCCCAAACAGCGTTTCCTGTTGCCACTGTTGGAGATGAAATGGACGATTAGTTTGACCCAGAAGGCCATTTTCTGTGTTGTCATGAAAATAAGACCCTACGCTCCCTTGCTAGAGCTTAAAGCTGCCACTTCAGAGTTATTTCCACCCATTTAATTTTGATTGCGTCTCAGTAGGCAGTAAATGGTGCAGCATTTTGCTCAACTGAAAGAGCTGTGTGGTAATTATCAATGGCAGGGATTTTTTTTGTTGTTGGTTTGACCGTGTCATTTTTGTCAGGGGAGTAAGGGAAAATATAGGTCTCTGTGAAAATGAAAGGATGTGAACAAACAGCATTAAATAGATATGGATCACTCATATAAATCTATAGAACTTAAAAGCGATGTAAATCCAGTTAAATAAGAAGTATGTTGAGCAAAGAGAATGAGTTAGGCAGGCACAAAACAAATTTTATTTTTCATGAAGGCATTTTTAGGGCTTTGTTCTGCTACAGTCCTTAACATTTCTGGACCCAAGTTCAATTTATACAGCTGAATTTTGTACCCAGGTTTTCTGATGCTGTGACTGTTGAACTTTGCATGAGCAAATAATGAGGAGTTGCTCTATTAAAGGTATCAAAAGCTGGTCCTAAATAGTTACAGAAGGAGCAGAAGTCCTGGAGGCTGCATAACCCCCTGATCCTCTGAGGAGGTCCTTTCCCTGGCTTATCACAGCTCCTTATATCACACCCAGAGGAGCAGCAGCTGTCTCATGCCTGAGCTCTGTCTGTCCCGCTTGCCACACACCATCCAAAGTGGGGTCTGTCTGCCCGGTGCTTGGTTGCTCCGTGGTGCCGGCTGCAGGGTGGCGAGGAGCCAGGCATGGAGCGGGCAGAGCCCATGGCAAACCACATCCCCTCCTCATGGAGCATCTTGCAGCTGCTCCCCCATGCAAGGGCAGGAATCATCGAGGAAAGCAGATATTCCCTCTCACTTTGAGGATTTCATAAGAACCAAACGCTGCAGCTTCTCCTTACCCAATCTTTTTCTTTCACTGTCCATCTTATTCTAAATACCTTGCACAGAAAAGTCCTTCTTTACTTTTCACTGTTTCTCACCATTCCTTTTCCTAGCTCAGAGAAAAGGCTGAAAATGCTGAGGAGCGATTCTCCACCCCTCACCAGAAGGTGGGTTTAAGTTGCAGAAAATACTGACAAAATAGTTATTTAGTACGTTGCTAGCTCTTCCAAGGCATGCTTGTGGCTGCTTGTTTATATTCATCAGGTATCACAACATCTCAAGACAATTATCAGGTCACGGTTTTGATATCCTTTTGCTGTGTCACAATGCAGAGAGAAGAATGCCAAATCACGTCCCCTGGAAATGTGCTGTATTTGAGCAAAGGGTTGAAACGAGGTGTCTATTCTTTTTTCTACCCCCACCCTGCCCAAGAGTAGGAGAGCAAATAGCTAATCAGGGGCAGGGGGGGGAAATCTCACAGACTGGTTATCTGGCATTTCAATTAATGGATGGCAATTTGCTCTATATATACTTTACAGTCTTAGTGTCCCTATATATAACAGCATAGTAAGAAGCAAAATCAGCTGTTCTCTTACTGATTTTAAATTTAATTTGCTGTTGCTTCCATCAGCCTTTAATTTAGCCTAGTTTATTGTAGCCACACACAGGAGGAAAAAAAAAAAAAAAGAAAAAAAGCTTTGCTATGATTAAGGATGGGAATTTCTGTTTAAAGTTGCTCTAAAATCACTGCTTACTTCAAACACTGTGAAATTTAGTGGTTGTCTAGAGGGTATATTAGGATGTGTTAGTGTTGAAATCTGGGATCAGATGAGCTGGAGATTGTTGAGGAACAATCCCTCAAGGCAGAAAATTTTTGTTTTCTTGTTTGACAGGTTCTTATAATGCATTGCTGACATTGTCCCTGGACAATCAAATCATAATTCTGATCATGCCTGATTGATCTCAGCTGCTTGACACTTCCCATTGCTAGCACGGAGGGCTCACTACCCAGCATGAAGTAAGGAATCAAAATTTGAAAGCCAGTATTCTCTATAACCAGGCTGAACAGCTTGCCCCGCTCCCACAGCGCTCCCTATAACTTGCAGTAAACTCAGCTAAAGTCATTCTCTGTGCCTGTTTTCAGTTTCAAGACGGACTGAGTAAAGGCTGCTGAGATGCACAGCTTAACTCCTCCATTCTGTTTTCAGTGCTTTTTCTGCACTAGATGTTCCGGAAATATAATCATAAATCTTCCTCTGTCATCAGCCCAAATAAATCATGGCATTGCCATGAAACATGAGAGAGAATATGTTAATCTGTCCAGGAGCAAATCCAGAGGCAGAATAGTGGCACCTCTAGTACTGTAGAGGCCAAAATGTTTATCCCTCGCATTCTTTTCTCACAAACGCCCTTGGGATCAGCACTGACAAATACCCTTTTTGATATTCCCCAGGGGAAAATTCCATAGTGTTGAGTATTTAAATCACCTTTGAAGGATCGCTAACCCTCAGAGTCTTAGGTGTGACTGACAGTATCCATAGCAGTGGCTGCACCCCTTAAACCACCATTGCAGAGACCTGCGTTAACTTACTGAGGTCAAGTGGTGAACATCTCCCCCTCACAGTTTCTGAGCTTCCTCCAGCTTTTTTATCTCCAGCAGTACTGCCATAGTGCATTAGGAAGCTGTCAAGAGCACGGGCATTTACATCCTTGATGATACCATGCGAGGGAGGTGGCTGGCTCTTGGGGACCATCTATCTACTCACAGTCTCAGTAGGTCATACAGGGCACCAGTGAGTTTCTTACATCTCTCTGTTCCCTGTTTAGTCTTGATTCAGTCCACAGCAGCAATCCCAGCTTGAAACCTAAGGAAAGATCAGTAAAGCTGTATTATTCTTACAATCAGTTTGAAACTTGATTCTCCCTTCTCTTCTCTCTGCATGAGCCCTGAGTCTTGAGCCCCAATTTTCTCGGTCTGTCAATATATATCCATTGTACAGTCATCCCTGTCTTCCTTCCCTTGATTTCTTTTTGTCTTCTCACCACAGCTGTCTTTTATCATGCTTTCTTTATCTTTAAATGACTGAAGAAATAGGCAGGCTTTCTTCAAATAGTGCAGTTTTTTTCATGAACCATAATACGATGTACCTCTTTACAGCTGATCTACTTCCCTCATAAGGTAAGGTACTCTATGCATCTTGGAAAAAAGAAATAAAATATGCATCTGAAAACAGATTTTCTGCGTATGGGGAGGAAAATAAGTAGTTCTGTTATAAAGGGCCATTAGCCAAGCCAGCTGTGATTGCTGAGAGTGTTCAGAAGCAAACCTTATGAGATAGATGGGTTATATACGTGCATATACATGAAATAGTTCTGGGTTTTTTTTCCCTGGTTCTTTTTGCTTTTAGGCTGAGGGAAAAAGTTGAAATATGAAAAGTTGAAATTTAGACAGAGGCAGAGCCAGCTTTGCCAATTCCTGTACAGTTATTGCAAGTATCACAACTGTTAATGCTTTCTCTTCAAGCCCCAAATGCTAACAGCAAGAAATTGTAGGGGATTATTCATTTTTGAGTACATTTTGAGCCGTTCTGATCTCATGGAAAGGTTTGAAGCTGCTTCAGAAATGTAGCCTAAAGAATAAAATAGAAAGTAAATAAAAAATGCAAGGCTTAAAATCTTACGACTTTTAAACAAGTTTGATATTTCTCCAAGTGCATGAATTTTGAAGATGGGTTTGGCAATACTGTGCATCATAGTTTTAATCCAGTTGAAGAAAATAGCCCTATGAGGCATACTACTTAAAAAGCAGGAAAGTGCTGTCCTGACTAAGAATTACCTCAATCTTTTATATTCAGGTACTGTCCTAATTCAAGACCTTTCTATGTTTACAATCTGAGCAAGACTCTAAAAGCAGTTATTTACTTTGCAAAATTAGACTCAGTTATATAGACAGAATTCAGGCCAGTGCTGACATTTTATCCACCAACTTTAAACCTAGAACAAATTTTTTACTCCTAAATTAGAAACTTATGAAAATTCATCTTGTAATAATAATGTTGCACAAAAATCTGTCAGTAATCTTTCATTGCTCTTTCTAGTAACTTTACTGTGATATTATTTTTTCTGACTTTAGAAGAATGCAATTTATTTCTAATAATTTATGCAGCAGCTACAGCATGTTTATTACTACACAGTAGACAGATCTGCAATATGTCAGTGAGCATATTTTGCAAGCCATCTGTAAATACTTCACTAATAGAAAATGGCATAATTTTTAACTGTCTTCCTGAATTACTGCAGAGTGCAGCTTTCACATTACAATACAGAGCATGTTCGTAGACTCTGTCAAGACTGCCCCTCAGAGTAGGCTAGACAAGCTGAAGGACCCATCTGATACGGGTTGCTGGAGAAGTTTGCTGCGTCTGTGCTGTCTCAGGATTATTAGGGCTTTCAAGAATCAGTTTTCTTACATGAAACGGCCCCTATACAATAGCCCAGGAAAGCTGCCAGTCAGCTACTGCTGCACACAGCTGCTTCTGGGCAGGGGCTCTGTCTGCGGTTTGAGAGGTATGAACCATTCAGCTGGGCCATTTCCCAGATTCTTCTTTCAGGATGCCTTTAGCATCATCTGCGAACTAAATGTTCTACAAACTGCCATGCAGTGCGCTAGTCCTCCTTTGAAGGAAGACTCCTGGCAGCTCCTCAGGCTATCAGTGGAGGTGACGCCTGCTTTGTTCCTGGACCCTGAGCACTTGTAAGCCATGCTCTAGGCAAAACGCCTTATCCTCTGTTTTACAACTTTTCCCTCACAAGGGTCATCCTCCTAATGACGATGATTTCCACTGAAGACAGTAATTTTTGTAGTTTGTTTCAGCAATGATGATGGCTGGTAAAGAAGATATACTCCAAGCCAACTGTCAATTGTAGAGGTTCTCTGCATTCACACTAGCAGACCTGTCCCAGATTTGCACCTCATCCCTCACCCATAAGTGTCTATGAGCATGGACATTTGAAATAGGCTCGGACTGATGCTTATAGCTACCAGCAGTGAGATATGTGGGATGTGATTATTTCTTTTATATTTGTGCTTGTCCTTTCAGCTTTTGGGAAACATTATGTTTGTTGGAGGCTAGGCTTGCCCTTAAGGATTCAACAAGACCATTTTTATCCCTTACAAAAATGGAGATATTTGGCAGGACTTTGTATCTCTTTGTTATATGGAGGTGATCAACACCTATAAAAATGGAGACAGAAACAATTCCCCTACTGGGCAACATACCAGAACTGTTTATTGCACTTTATGGTGTCTGAGAAGAATGATTCAAAGTCAAATCAAAATGACTCTCAGATTAATGAAAATAACGTAATTCATTTTTGCACAGGAAAAGAACAAAATCAAATAAATGATAACTGTTAAGCATAACATTGTAATTGCCTGTCCAGTAGACTATATTCAGGGTGAACTCCCACTGGATAACTTTATTTGTCATGCAATTCATTTAACAGATTTCATCACGAAAATTCTTTAGATATCACAAAAGACAAGTCAGGGGACAGTGATGGCCTTTTAAAACAAGATTGTACAAAAATGAGATGAAATCCCAAAAGAAATTAGTCATTTCAAGGGAAATCAAGAGGGGCATTTGTCTGACACCAGAATTAATTATAAATAAAATGGAGTGCGAACAACGTAAATTAACCCAAATTTCCTAAACATAAACCTCAAAAAGTTAATGAAATACAAAACCATACTCTATGTTTATCTTGTATGTAGTGTAGTTGGTATGCTGTAGCTGGAAAATAGTAGAACTGCTGCTTAAATAATAATACCTTTACATTACTATATTATTCTTTTTAAAATAGGTGTGTTTTTTCATGTTACCATTCAAGTCCATACTTTTTCAACATTTCATAACTATAAAGCAAGCTTTGAAACACTGATATTTCTGATTTCTTCAGCTGGCCTTAAAGCTTCCGATATAGTATTAGACAGTGTGTTGAGTACGTTCAAGAACAGCTTCCTTGGGCCTTATCCCAAAGGAATTTTAAGTTCTTGGAGATCTTTGCATTCATTTACAGTGAGAATAAGTCTGGTAATTAGTATCATTAATATTAAGGAATAATAGAATAAAATTAACAGTAATAGTTATGCATGATTACTTAATATAGTTTAATGATTGATCTATATGGGTTTATACTATGCCTCTCTTTCCTAAACTTACATGATGTTCACCCTTTTATTGCAGGGCTGGAACAGTAGGGAGAACAACTTAACGAGTCACTGATCACTGCTTTCAGAGGACCACTGCATCATGGTAAGAGATGTTAAACTACTTTAAGGAACATCATATCAGGGCCTCGCAATGCATTTTTACAAATAAAGGTGCACTTATATACGCATCACATGCAGAGAACACAATGTTTCTAATTCATACGAAAACTCAGTTATTGTGAGGTAAAAATGTGGTTAGATATCTCCACCCCTCAACTTATGCACGCTATTCTAGAAATATTTCCAGACCAGAATCCCTCATCCAGACAGAAATTAAGCCTCTGCCTTACCCATTGTCACAAAAAAGCTATTCACCAGACTACAGAGCAGGGGGTTCAGTTGTTCCAACCCAAAAGAGTGAAGTTGGGAGAACTGCGAGTTGTTTGACTTCAAGAAAATATGTGCCCATCTATGGCACATGACACTGAACAGCTGCCCATGGAGAGGATTATGATCCATAAATCGTCGTTATATTCAGTGATCCTAATGGTGACCACTATCAGTTTCTTTTTAAGCATACTGCACTGAGCCGTGGGTCTAAAGGTTTGATTGTCCCTCAATAAAGAGTGAGTGATCTGTCTGCCTTTGGCAGTCTGCAATACAGAAAAAAATCTGTTATGCACTTGCAGTTATTCTTCATGGCAGAGAATTAGTACTTAGGGATTCAGATTTATAGGCTTTCCAAATGCATGTTAGAGCAATTTGAAAGGTTATCATCCCCAGCTGCCTGTCCTTTCTCTCTGCCAGAGGTTATTGCTCTTACAGCAGGGACAATTGAATGGCTGGCAATTTACGCGTACTGTTCATGGCCTGGTGCATCGATTTCAGCTTACATTATTAACTGGCTGGGCTGTGAGCGTAGGTGGCAGAACCCCTTGACTTATCTTCCCCATTGGACTTAGATGCAGTGATTAAAGTGTGTAACAGTTCCCTCCCACACATGATAGCCAAATCCCACAGGTACAGAGGACAAAGCCCTCAATCCCATCCATGCAGGGTACAGAGGGTTCTTAGAAAGCACCATTTCCCATGCTGCGTGCCTCACTCTTTGGAAGGCGGTAGGAGGAAGAAGTGGGTGGCTTCCAGTGTCGCTGTGTCAGCACAGTCAGATAGCCCTGGTAATCAGGAGAGGGCTAGGGACATCCAGGTTTGGTGGGCCCAGGAGAAGCCAGCCTGAGAAACTTTCCAGTTAGGATTTGATGGAGTGAAGTTGTTTTCAGTGATGACCAGTGATTGGACAAGGAGTAATGGATGCAAATTGGAGCATAGGAGATTCAAGAGGGATATCAGGAGGAATTTTTTTACTGTGAGAGTGACAGAGCACTGGAACAGGCTGCCCAGAGAGGTTGTGGAGTCTCCTTCACTGGAGACATTCAAAACCCGCCTGGACGCGTTCCTGGGTGATGTGCTCTAGGTGACCCTGCTCTGGCAGGGGGGTTGGACTAGATGATCTTTCGAGGTCCCTTCCAACCCTATGATTCTATGATTTCAGGCAAAGTGATAAAACTGGCTATTTGTGAAAAAGCCTGGAGAAGGACTTGGAAAACTCAGTAATAAGTGCTGCAAAGCCTAACTTTTAAGCAGTGCACTGACCTGTAGGAACCATATTGTGCACCTAGAAGAAAATCTCCCAAGGCACCAAGTCAACAAAAATTCAGAAAGAAATTGTGATGAGGGAGAAGTTTGAAATGGGAATGCTGCTGCTTTCCCAGCAGCTGCTTTCCCAGCCTCACCCTGAAGCCCAGGAGCATCACAGCCTGGAACAGGTTGTTCATGCATTCACCTGAGTGAAGAGGAATGCAGCTTCAACATCTGTTCCAGCTCTGCAGGGGAAGGGACCAAACAGTTGTCTTCTACATGTCAAAGGGACTAGGTCACCTCGGAAGTGTGCCTTTGTGGAAGGTACACACCCCTTCTCTTTTGTCTGAATAATGTGCAGTCTGAGAATGACTAGTCTAACAGATATTTTGGATATCTAGTTTATGAATATATTTGGATCTCCTCGTCACACCCAGCAGTCTGTGAATGCCAGACAGCAAGAGGCACAGAGGGTCTGTTATGGATCCAAATCAGCAGAATTTAAGCACCTTGAGGGGGAGGAAGAAGTTACTCAGGATTTCTGAAATTTCTAATAGCAGTTTAATTTTGAAAGTAGACACCTTAATTTGCGAGTAGGATCTAGGTTCCTTGGTGGATTTGGCCTTTTTTGATCTGGAAGTATTTAAAAATGTATCAGTAAATCAGTGGGAATTAGGGACTTTGATGTCTTACGTGCTAGTTCCCATCTGTAAGCATCTGAATACCTTTCTAAGTCTGGGCCACAAGAAGTTCTTTGAACCACACTAAAGTCTCTGGCTTTTCCACGGACAGAAATGATATGGCTTGTGCGGAGAGGTTTTAGCATGGAGCAAAAAAATGGTGTTAGTAACATCAGAAAGACCCTTTGATGTGGGCATTCCTGCACAGAAAATAAAATTGTAGACGATATCCAGGCATTGTTAATTATATTCAACTCATTAAGCAGCAGCATCATACAGAGAAAAATCATTTAGGATTGACAGGTTTTTGTATTGCCATCCTTAGGATCACCCCATGTTTAGAGTAACTCCCATGGATTTCTGTTGACACTAATGGCCCATTCAGGGTTAGATTCAGTATCTGTCAGACTGCGCTTTGCCTATGCCAGTCCCCACCTCCTGCTCACAAAGCTTTCGTGTTCTCTGGATGATGCTGCTAAAGCAGGGGACAAAGAGTGTGGCAGTAGCAACTGGCCCTTCCCAGCAGCTGTCACTACTACAGCTTTATCTTTGGGAATGATGGCAGCAGAAAGTCTCATTCTCCAGCCTCCACCAGCCAGCAGCCCATCCCTGCTCTGTCACTTCCATCCCTCCCAGAAGGTGCAGCAGGTTGAGGAGGGTCCGGCTGCAGGCAAGCAGCGGGACCCTTGTGTCTCACAGGAGAGGAAGGTAGAGGCGTGTGGCTGCCTCAGGCCGGGTGCTGAGATGAGGTGAGTGAGGAGTGCGGCTTATGAGTCTAGGGAAGAGGGGAAGTAGACAGGGATCCTGGAAAAAGAGGCATGGTGAAACACGTGGGTGAAGAGAGCAGGAAAAAAGAGTGACAGAGATTTAGCTGCCCTGCCAGGCTTCCACAGCTCTCTGAAACCTTGCCTTCATCCCACTTAGAGCTCTTCAGACTTCATTGGCCCCACTTTCTGTCATTCCTTTCCCACAAGAAAATGAAATCTCCACTGACCCCTTCCAGTCTCACACTCTTACCTCTGAGGCTGTTAATGATCTCTTCCCATCTCCTCAAACCCATCCCTCCTCTCCATCCTATTCCCTGTGCTCCATCTTCACCATAGCCCTACAGTCCTCACGCAGCCCTTCCTCACCACCCTGGTGGCCTTCCCCATCCAAGGGCCCTGGGGCAGTCGGCCATGGTTACACTGAAAGGCAGCCCCAAGTGAGTTCCACCAACTGCTCCAACCTCTGCTGCCGGTGGGGAGTGTTTTCTCACCCAGCACAGCCCTTTGAAGTCAGCAGGACTGCTCCTGTGTGTAAGTGCTCACCACAGAGATCAAGGAGCACATGAACAAAACCAAAGTGTTCTGCCCCAGTGCTGCCATTTCCTGCACTTCTCCCAGAGCCCAGTCGATCACTACACTCTATGGGTCTGCACCTTGGTGCTCCGCATAACTAGCAAAGATGAGTATTCCAGTATTTCAATCTTCTATTTCACTCTTACCCTTCTTTTTCACTGTTCTTGTATCGAGAAGAAACCCATAATAATGACATCCTGTAAAGTTTTCATAAGGCCAGTGTTTCTTCTGTCGTGCCTTTGCGCTATTATCTTCTATCCACACCAGGGCTCAAAGCTAAAGAGTAATGTTTTACTCAGCGATCAGGAAGAATGGGGTTAACCATACCCTTGTAATAGGCAGAAACTCTTTGAAATTAACCATCCTATTTTGACGAAAGTCTGAGTTGACAAAGTGCCCATGTATATTTTAGATAGGAATACATTCATTGTTTAATGAATATAACCTATCTCATTCTAGAAATGTTAGCTTTGTTTCAATTAATTTTAGCTTTTTAAGGCAGTGGGAGAGGTTGCTGATTACAAAGCTCGTTTGGCGTGGGATCAGATGTAGTGTGATATCCAAGTAAAGGTAACTACTCACAGCATAACATGTGCAAAAGACACTGACACAGAATAAATAACAAGAGAATATCAGTGAAAACTGGAAGTAATAGAGAGAAAAACAGAGAAAATATAGAAATAAAGCAGAAAATGGAACTTTACTGCAGCTTTCTATTGTACTAACCTCAGTAGAAATGCATAAATTGATTCCATTTATGAACTCCTTATAAACTGCTCCAGATGAGAAAGAGCAACAATGTGAAATTCATGGTATTTGTGACTGGTCTTTATCAACAAAGAGTAAACAGCCATGACTTCTAATAGAGCTTCTGCTGCTGCTGTAACATCTCCACAAGAGGCTCGTGCTAGAACTTCAGACTGCACAATAAATATGTCACAGAAGCTTAAGCATCTCTTAACATAAAGTGATTATTATATATCCTCCTTTTATTGGTCTCTCAGCTATTCAGATTCAGGCTTTGAAGTGTCTGCTTTTATTCCAGCCCTACCATCCTTTTTTGCTCTTCTGAGGTTGCATAGAAGTTGTTCAGGAAACCAGCGCCAGCGTCTCTGTGACTGATATGGAAATCAAAAACAAGGGGGAAAATCGTAACAAGCCTTTAGGGAGATGGAGGGGTTCTTTATGGCATTTGCTTGATGCTCAGGCTAAGAGGAGCTATTTCTAAGGCTATCAATTAGGAAGGAATGAATAACAGAGGTTATCAGCATTGGAGTCATTCACTTCAGCTCTCATTTAGGCTGCTAGTTGCTGAAACTTGTAGCAGCACAGCAAAGCTATCCTGCTCTCAGACCACTTCTATCGAATTAGGACTACTAGAGAGAGAACACTACTAGCATGAACTGATTCTCTTGTCAAAGAGGCCTCTTGTAAAGATTAAAGAGCTTGATGTATCTAGATGTCAGCTAAATATCTCCTAAAGGTATCCTCAGGCATCCTGAGCTCTGTTTGTAGGCGAGCATAAGCAAGAACTCTAGTGTAAGAAGAGTCTTACTTCTTATTTATGCTAACCTATAAAGAGTTTTCCCAGATGCTGAGATTAATTTGCTCTGTTTTGCTAAGAGAGTAACAGTGGCATAAGTTTTGTTGGAGAAATAATTAAGTGAAAAATAAAAATCAACAACAATTACACTAATGAACAGTTATATAAAATCCATTCATTAAAAAGTGGGAAATGAAAAGGATTATAACTCTGCAAGAATTTTAAACATGGGAAAGGTAATACAGTGGATAGCTAGATCTGTTGCTGGATTGCAAACAATGCCCTACTTTAAAGGAAAATCAAATAAAATTTTTCTCCTAGAAATCTACCTACAGCAGAACAAAGATTGACCTGAGGGTGCATAATAGAGTTTTTACTGGTACTTTTATTTTTTTCCCCCTAAAAAATTACAAAAAAAAAAGGAGGGCTGACATGTTTCCCATCCAACCATTAATGTGAGAAAATGCCATCTGCTCTATACATATTGCCAGAGGTAAAGAGTGCAAGGTTATGGGGGAGTCCAAGCCAGCACTAAGCAGCAATGAAGAGGAGAATAAAATATTTTTATTTGAACCGTTTAAAGAAATCGAGCTTTATCATTGCAGTCCTAGATTGATATATAGTTATTTAAAAACAGGAAAATAGTTTATTAAAAGAACGAAAAATGTAGAGGCAAAGTAAAAATTGAAAATACCTTGTTTCATGGGTGTCTGTTTTATTTTTATCCTACTTTTCTTTTTCCTTCTTCAGGAGAAAGAACAAAGAGCAAAACCAAATCAAACCCAGAACTGGAAAAAAAAATATTTGAATCTGCCATGAGTTAAGGGTCTGATTGACATTCAAATGAACAAAATTAAAAAGCTGAATCTATTAGGATGGATTACTTGACTACCAGCCACAAAAAGTCTCTGTCAGGTACTCATTCATTTCAAAAGTAACAAAGCACCATGCAAATGAGTTACTAGTTTACTAGAACAACAGCAAGAAAAAATGAAAGCAGTGAAATGCACAAAACTGACACTGAATATTTTCCTGGGACAGAATTCCTGTATTTTCCTGGTTTTTCAATATCGTTGCCAATTACTGGAGGCCAACCTGACTTTCCTATGGTCACAGATTCACTATTACTTCCTTGCTTTTCTAATCAGTAATTATAACAAATCCCCATAAACTTTCAAATCATCATTATTACGTTCATGAAAAGTACCTTCAAGTAAAAATATGACAACAGTACCATTGTATTGAGATTATTTTTCTTACCAGCTTTGAAGCTGGTTCCTGTCTGAAGCCCTGCGTCCGATTATGTTAGATCATTGAGAAGCAAATTATCTTGACATTTTATTTTAATAGCCTGACTTCGCTTTGGACAAACATGAAACGCTGAACTTCCAGGGTATGAACTTTCCCCACCAGTGTATGTTTTGGGAACAGTGGGCTGAAGAGTGAAAGAGAGGGCAGAAAACTGTTGAATCGATATCAGAGTAATAACCCCTTACTGAATGAATCCCATGCTTTCCTAGATGGAAGGAGGGAAGAAAAATCTTGCACTATTCTATATTCTGATATGTGTAAACATACAAATTATTCACAGCTTAGTCTGAGCCCCTTCCTTGTTCAGACAAGAAGCTCAAAGATGCCTATCTTTAGGATATTCATTCAGTGATGCATTACCCCAAGCTATGTAAGAGAAGAAAATGCATTTAGCTTAACAGAAGAAAATACTGCACATGCGATTTTAGTAAAATCCTAGATATATTTGCATGTTCAACTCCTCCTATCTCAGAAACCATATTCATGTGTCTCCTACTATGGGAACAAGGAGAAATAATCCAGAAGAGAGAGACACGGGTGATCCAATGAGTAAGAAATTGTGCTTCTAAGAGAGATTGAAGGAACTAATATCTTTTGGCTAAAGGATCAAATGAAGATAGGTATTTATCCAGGTGGCATCTCTGGCACGTGAGGTTATTGTGACGTGAGTTGCTAGAGACTAAGGGGTTGTGTTGTGCCACAAGAGAAAGAGCTCTGTGTCTCTTTCGTTCCTACTCGTCTCATAGTGGCCACTGTCAAAAGACAAGGTATTTTACTAGAGGGATACCACCAAGGAGAAGAATATTTCTTGTGTTCTGATGGGAGACAGAGTAGAACTTGCCCTTGCACACCGTGCTTGTGTTTTTATAACCTTGTATAACCTAACAATCCACCACTTAGGAAGTATTTCAGAAAAACTGGTTATTGAAGGAGGGAATGGTGTAGCAGGAAGGCTGAGAGAACTGAAAGGGCATTTTTATCAGTGCCGTTGCCTGTAGGAGGAAAACAACCAGACTACATAGCAAAGGCTTGTGGTTTGTGTTTATACACTTGAGATTTGAAGTCGAAGTACAGGCTGTTGCCAATTTATTTTTGTTGCCCTTTTATAAGGCCTCTATTGCTAGAGGGTTAGATCATTCATTTTTCTATCAGGATATTTGAGATAGACTTTTGAAACATTCTCCATACTTTTTTTTTTTTTTTTTGGTGAGACACAACATAGGATCATATTTGGCAGGAGCCATATTAATTTTACAAATAATCAAATACTGTCTGAATTAATTTTAATTAATGAAATGGAGAATATTTCTGGGGTTTTTTTGATCAGCAATATATATGTATGAGGAAGGAGGATGTCTAAGAGCTCAGAATTTTGCAAAAGCTCTAGAATTTCCCCTGGAAATATGGGTTTACACCAAAGCAAACTGAAAGCTCCAAGCAACTTGCTCTGTACTTTTAGAATAGACTTTTTCAACTGAGATGTAGCAGTATATGCTAGGAAATGACTGGAGAAGAATATTTACTTGTGCATAGATCAACACAGAAAAACCTAGAGTACGAGAGAAAGTGCAAATTATAAAAATGTATAGGCATGTATTTAGTACAAGTGGAGCCCTCTACATCAGATCAAGGCAATTATATGAAATCCTGCTCTCACGGACATGGACAAGTGGAGTCAGGAAACCTTCATATAAAGTGTTTCTTCAGTGCGGGGGAGAAGCAGCGCAAACAGTGTTCTCAGGCAACAGTTCAGTTTTGTGGTTTCAGTGTGCTGCTCTGTGGGAAATGTAAAAACTATGCTTTAAAAGTATGAAATAAAGGCCAGAGAATTATATCCCCTTAGCCAAGCTGACAAAAATATTTATGGAACTAAAAATCTCAAGAGCATAAAGCAATTCATACTATGTTAATGTTTGTACTGGGAACTTTCCATTAGTAAATATATGAGAGGGAATAATCATATCCATCCATCTGCTTAGTGGCTGTTCAACCACGGAAGCTCCTACATGTCAATTATTAATCCTCCTGGGGGTAGAAAACCTTTTTTTTTCTCTAGAGGTCTAATTTTCTGTTTATTTTTTCTTTTTTACCCCTGCTATTTAAAAAGAATCCTTTTCTTCCAGATATTGACAGATGCATTTTCTTCTCAGTAACATGTTCCTTTTTCATACAGCTCTACCATCAGTCACATTGCTTTTTTTCCAATAGGAAGATCAGGATACATGAACCAAACCTTTTTCAACTTATTGAAGTTCTTTTGAAAATCTTACTTCAANAATTTTAAAAACACCACCAAAAAACCAACAGTGACCATGGCTCCATGCTACTGGTACTGTTAATAAAGCTAATCAAGCAAGTGATGTCTAACATCAAAGAGAAATTGACTTCAGTGAAAGGGGGTCATTTTCTGATACTACTCACATTGAGGAATCGTTTATTTGAGCTGGAATCAAGAAAGGTCAGTTAGTTTTCTGTTGTTGCATGATTCTACTTTTTACAGGTTGATTTCTGACAAGATCGTCATTGCTACTAATGCCACTGTAATAGCATGGGAAAGTAAGTACATAGCATCAAAGAAAATCTTTTCAATAAAGGTACTAATTCAACTTACTAATCAGAATTATCATAGAGTAAAAGCTACTTTAATCACGCCAATCACTGGACATGACTCATCATGAGCAACTAAATTTTGCAAACGAATCAAGAAACAGACAAAAAATAAGCTTCATACAGTACAGTTATAAAATCCTTTGCTTAAATTATTTCAGAAAAATGAGGAAAACATCAATAACAAGATTACAAATTTTCATTTTACTTTGGCTATTGTCTTTTTTAAAAGGCAGATAAATAGCATTAGTTATACGGCCTGTGCAAAAAGTTTGTCTATACTATATATCATGGAATCATAGAATTGCCTAGGTTGGAAGGGACCTTTCAGATCATCTACTCCAGCCGTCAACCTAACTCTGACAGAAATCATCACTAAACCATATCTCTGAGCACTATGTCTACCCGTCTTTTAAATACCNTATTAATCCTCCTGGGGGTAGAAAACCTTTTTTTTTCTCTAGAGGTCTAATTTTCTGTTTATTTTTTCTTTTTTACCCCTGCTATTTAAAAAGAATCCTTTTCTTCCAGATATTGACAGATGCATTTTCTTCTCAGTAACATGTTCCTTTTTCATACAGCTCTACCATCAGTCACATTGCTTTTTTTCCAATAGGAAGATCAGGATACATGAACCAAACCTTTTTCAACTTATTGAAGTTCTTTTGAAAATCTTACTTCAATGCCTTTGTTGCAATGATAACTGTTCCACCAACAGTCATTAAGACATTTGAACAGCCATGCTGGTGCTATTTTTGTTCATCAGGTAGTGAACCTTCTCGCTTCTGGAACAGCAACAGACAGGAATGCAACAAAGCTATTTATAAAATAAAAATCAGAAATGTCTAATTTAGATACAACAATAAATAAAATAAAATAAAATAAANCACTGGACATGACTCATCATGAGCAACTAAATTTTGCAAACGAATCAAGAAACAGACAAAAAATAAGCTTCATACAGTACAGTTATAAAATCCTTTGCTTAAATTATTTCAGAAAAATGAGGAAAACATCAATAACAAGATTACAAATTTTCATTTTACTTTGGCTATTGTCTTTTTTAAAAGGCAGATAAATAGCATTAGTTATACGGCCTGTGCAAAAAGTTTGTCTATACTATATATCATGGAATCATAGAATTGCCTAGGTTGGAAGGGACCTTTCAGATCATCTACTCCAGCCGTCAACCTAACTCTGACAGAAATCATCACTAAACCATATCTCTGAGCACTATGTCTACCCGTCTTTTAAATACCTCCAGGGATGGTGCCTCAACCACTTCCCTGTTTCATTCTATCTTGTTACAGTATTGTTAGCTACTGGTACCTAGAGAGCCAAGTGAATGAGAATCCCGCCGTGCTGGGCAAATGCGCACACAGCAGGAGACACCACACACAGCAGATGCTTGCTACCAGCTCAGATCAACAACGAAGCTGGGACCAGGGCCCAGGTGTACCTGCACGTGGTTCCTGTGCCCGCCTTGCCCCAGCCCTGGGGAACCTGGCTGCAGCCAAGGCTGCTTCCCCATGGTGTTCCTCAAGTCCTAGCCTGCAGACCTGGGCAGGAGGTCAACATCATCTTGCAGCTGCAGGGCATCGATTTGCAGAGCTATTGAGCGATGCTATTGGCTGGAGGAGCTGAGTGGAGAGGATTAAAATAAGCATCCTTCCAGATTCACACTGCAGCTCATTGCAGGCCGTTGTCAAGGTCCTCTGGGTTCTCAGGGTTAAAAGCACAGCAGAAGTTCATGTCAAGACATTATAAACTTGGTCAAAATCCCTCATACATTTCTGGGATTATTTCCAGTTACTTTGGTAGGTTTCACTTGAGGCTTTACCTGTAATGCTGTATGAGAGAAATATTTACAATCTTCTTTTTTTTTTTATTCTTTTCAAGCATTTAGGTTTCCAGGTTTTTAGCTTTCCTTTCATATCAAAATGCTATTTTCAGTGTGCAGCTTGCAGCTTTCTCTGTCTTGTAAGAAGACTGAAAGTGACTTGGACATCAAAAATGTCTAGGGAAGTAGAAAGGGACAGATTTTACTTTTGGATGGGGCTGGTTTAGATCCTGCAGAGAGAGTTGTCTGAGGGAATAGCAAGACTTGAATGCAATCTTAAATGAGAAATTCCTGTCTCTGTAAAGCCATAACTGTAAAAAACTTACATGCAGGCTGGACCTGCACGAGTGTCTGTGCTTTTGAGAAACAGAATTGTAGAGAGTGAGGATCAGTAATTACCTTCTGCATCCACTCTAGAACATCAATACAGAAAATGCTTACTGAATCCTGAGCACGCAGAAGAGCTAATGAACCAGTGAAGGTTTATCTCTTACTTTGTGCTAAAAGGTTTGTAAGTTCTTAATGTAGAACATGCATCGTTAAAGAAATATATAAATGACAGTCTGTTGCCATTTTCTTATTTAAAGGTAATCAGAACATTTTATTTAAATAGCTAGAATAAATACATTTTATGGGCATATCTCTGTCAGTAGCATGTGGTATTTTTAACGCCATTATAGAGTGCTTTTGTCCTTTCCAGGTGGAAAAGGACAGAGCAGATTTCTGCTGAAACAAGGGAAAACTAGACATATGGCTTGGTTTATTACAAATTGTAATTATTTCAAAGTTATTTGAATATTAACAAATTCTTTGTTTTAAGGAAACTATGAATTTACAGTACCAGATAATTCCCACAAATATAGCATGTTACATATTAATGATTGTGATATATCATATTTCCAGTGGTGTAAAAATTCTCACAAAAGCTTATGCAACTACTGCTTTGCATTTCTTTCAGGCTCAAAAAACACAGAACCTCTGAATAAAATCCAGGTAGGACCACAAGGCTTCCATGTCAAAGGCAAAGAAATAAAATGCAAATACATGGCAATTTCAAAGCACAATCAAAAATCAGTCCCTCGCTGATCAGTTTCCATTGAAAAATTGGCCAAGGGTTGAGAATCTTTTCAGATATGATCTGCATGTCAAGTATGAAATGAAACCCAAAACCCGACAGATTTTGACAAGTTTTGAACTGATGACATTTACACTGCTTTGGTGGTTATGTAGCTTGGATCTGAGAGCTTCTTGCATCGAAGGAACCAATGCCATCTAACCTGCTCCTTCTGCTCTCTCTGAAGATCGGGAAAGGGCTTTGGTTTTTTCTCTGCATTTCAATGAGCTCCAGCTATAAAACAGGGATACAAATCCTGATTCAGACGTCTCCCAAATTTTGAAGTTTTTGATCCATGGCTGCATTTGTCCTTTCAAATGCTCTGACACATCAGCTAAGTGTTTTCTTAGGTGAAAATGCCCAAAAAACCAAAATGACAGTAGTATACTTGTTCAAATATCTTTATGCTTCTTACAATGTATATGTTTATTAAAAGATAATTGCATTTTATGACTTGGCACTTCACAGCTAGGTTGCAGTTCTCAGTTTGAAAGATTTACCAAGCACAAAACATGAGGAAATGACAGAGAAAGTATTATGCAGTCTGGAGCTGGTGGATAAGTGCCTGAAAAATTATATATTTGGAATTTTTCACAGTGAAAAGCTTTCTTCAGTCCTTATTATTTTTCAAGAACCTGTCCCATCTACCTGATGGAGAACTGCAGGATGCTGCCTTCGTGAAATAACATTTGAGTCTCAAGTAACTTGATTTTCTGTCTCTCTTGTGCTGTACCTATCTCACAGGTATTCAGAGAGGAATTTTTGATTCTGCATGCCCCACCTCGCTCATTGTTGACTGTGGCACATTTAAGTTCCATTTCTACAAATTAACTAAGCAGAGTTCTCTCCTACCCTGCTAAGAGTGGGCCTTTTAGTTGCCATTGCAAAGTCATAATGACAATTTTGCAGAGACAGAGTAATAATAAAAAACACTGTGAAATCTGGACGTTGCATAACATGTTCTGTCTCCAGATGGTGAAACTAAGTTGTCTGTAAACACTTTCCAGTATTGCTGAGGGAAGGAGCATGGTGAAGAAAAGCAAGGGCTGTGGGTGTGAACTAGACTTTAAGCCCCTGCTTACTGTTAACTTCACAGGGGGAAATCTCCTCATTCGTTCCTAGGTCCATCATTTATGACTTATCATATAAGATAGGATATAAAATTGTGAAGAGTTAAACTCTAGACAGAATTAGCTTTTTCACAAGATATCTCTTGCTACTGTGGCACTTGGAGGACCCTATCTTGTGCTGCAGAACAGATCAAAGTGCTTCAGCATGCAGCAAGGTAAAGCAGGTCAGGAACTGTCTCCAAAGGATACGGACACATCCAAGTTTCTGCTTCTGAAAAGTTCAGGTGTATAGTAAAAATCTGACTCAGTCACCAATCAGCTGAATTCTTTTTTTGCTTTATTTTGTGGCTTTTTAAGTCTATGGAATAAATTTTGAGCCCCAAAAAGCTGCAAATACTCTACACAGTTCTGAATACATGTAGGTTAATTAAAAGAATGTTGTTTCATGTGAGCTAATGTAACTCTAGACAGCAGCATCATTTTTCTCCTCCACTACTTTCTAATATTGATGTCTTTAGACCAGCTCAACCTAGCTGTGGATATGTATTAGTTAATGACAGCAGACTAATTATTATCATCCAACATATAGGCGCAAAAGAAGCTTGCAAGAATCAGAAGAAAAATATCCATTCTATGTGACTCCCCACCTGAAATAATGTTTCTTATCAGTCATAGTACCCTCTCCTCGATGCTCCTGAACTGCTGCTGCTGAGTAAGATGTTCCTACGAATTGCTTCAGTTAGTCATTTCTCCAAAGTAATCACCATGTTGTCAGGAGCTGAATCAGTCTGATTATGTACTGTGATGGATCAGCACTATTGCATGGTATAAGGAAGGTGAGAGAAAATGCCGGCAGTGAGCTATTCCCATGATACTGGTGGAAGTGAGGTTCCTGCTTCTGCAGCTTGTCCATTGGAGAAGCAAACAGGAACCTCAGAGCAGGAATGGCCCCAAACCTTCTTCTGCTTTTCAGTAGAAAACACACTCAGCATCAATTTGTGCCTGTGGATCATGTATCATGAGCACTGATATATCTTTTCATGTTTACTGTTAGAGATCCCACCTCAAGTAAAATGATGCAGCAAGAAGGGAAAAATAAATATTTTTTTAAAATCCTTCTCTTGTTAGTAGCTTCTATAGAAAGTGAGAGGCCAGAAGTGTGCTTACCCTCAGAGTATTGCATTTAAATCAATCCGTGTCATGAGTGACAGCTCTACAGTCCTGTTTCTGCTGCTGTGACTGCACTTCATTTTATCTGTGGAAAACTCTAGGCATTTACATTAGGAAATACCTGACCTGACTCTCAATCACCTGCAAGTTACTATTGTGCATTAAATCCAGGGGCTGAAACTCCACTAAAATTCCCAGACCTGGAAAGGTTTAAGAGTATTTCTGTTCAGCATCATGGGATGGCAATGTCATCTAAACATAAGTAATGAGAAACAAACTCTCTAATTTAAGAGGAATAGTCTTGGGAGCCTTGCTTAGCTGCTGCTTTCATGTTTCTAATTCTTATGTCTGCATAAGGCAGTGAGAAGAATAAAAGATCAGGGACTGAGACAATACAGTTTTACCAGGTTTGTCCAAACTTCTTTCCTCTGAAAGCAAACTTCTAGACCGCAATGCTTCTTCCCCTCTCTGCAGCTGCCTTCACCATGATGTGCTCTGTCACACTGTGGCTTTTCCCTGCCAGCACCATTTCAAGGAGGGTCATGGTCCAGAGGGCTTGATGTGCATGTGAATGGCGAGTCACATTTTTAGAGTAACTATAGACATTTGGGCTCTCACCACCACCTCTGATTTTGATGCAGGGTGTGCTTCACAAGAGGTTCCAGTAGAGAAATTTCCCAGCGGAGAGCAACCAGCCAGCGTCAAGACCTGGCTGTAGCACTGGTGACATCCCAGCTGGCACCTTGGTATCAGCACAGCAGATCACTCTGCACTGAGTTGGCCCGCCCTAGTCCAAATGGAGCAGCCCACATGATTTCTTCTAATAGCAGGTCTTCATGCATGCTATGAAAAAATGTCTGGGAAAAGATGCTTTTCAGTGGAGTTTTGTTGTCTTTCAGCAGGATATTTCACGTCTCAAAAATCATTCCCCTTAGAGCACGGGGGAAAAAGTCCAAATACTGTTGCTTGAGGAGAAGAGCACAGGAGCAAGTGCACAGCCTCAACACACTCTCGCTCCTGCTCACAGTGGGTACCATTTGCCCTTCTGTATTAGGACTACCAGGTTCACCACATGTGAAGAACATCTGAAAGGAAGATGCTCCACTGCTATAAGGCAGACGTGCAGCACCCCACTTCTGTCCAGTTGTGACTCTCCTACAGATCTTCCAGCCGTGGAGGTCAGGACTAGGCTGAAGAGCCCTCCAGATCAGTCTACTGTAAAAATTATACTGATTTTCCTTTGAGGACAGAGCTCAGACTGTGTTTGCAGACAGCTTCCAGCGAATTACTCTTTATTATTTCGGTTTTGAAAAGTTGGAAGTGGTCTGTAATAGAATGTCACTGAAAGCTGGGCACTCCCATTTCTCTGCAACACTCTTTTAACTGATGCCAAAGCACTAAGCCTAACAGATGATGCTCATATAACACTGTGGAGAAAAAAGAGAACAGCACAACCTTATTAGATGGGGCAACTACTAGGGAAATTCAGGGAATTAAAGCTGTTAAACTAAATGTACCTCTGGCTTGTAAGGAAGCAATATAGGAGTGAGGGAAAGTCAGGAAAGGGAAACCTTACATAAATATAATTAAGTAACAAAATCAAACAGGATAGAATATCTTGTTTAGGTATCTAGATTATAGACAAAAACACAAAAGATGCTAGCAATAGAAATAAATACCATAATGACTATAATGAGACGTGTGTTTGCTTGAAATATAAGGGAAAAAATAATGATACAATTTAATACCTAGTTAAGGGAGATCAGTGCAACTCCAGTATCTTTTAAAACATACTACTGATAACAACAACAAGAGAGAAACCTAAATGAGGCCTTTCACAGACCAATGCACTGAACTGCAGGAATTAATATTTATGGAGAGTCTCAAGGCTTATTTCTTATTTACTTGTGTTTATTCTCAGATTTCATAGTAGTGCAGCCTTCTTACAACCCAGGTCCTTGGCTGCGGTTCATTTTGGATTATTATACTCTGCCTACTTAAATGTGTCCTGTTCTTTTGCCTCTCTGTGGGTATTTTCTCTCATGGATGAGCCTGAAGCTAGGTCTGTGCAGGAGTCCTTCCTCTGTTCACTTTCATGGGCTCATTGGGTGTCTCTGTAGGCATCTCTGGCATTCAGTTAATTAATTAATGGTAAGCTAATAGACATTCTAGTCATATTTCATTCATTTTGAGATGTTGCAATAGGGGTATGTGTTTATAAATGAGTACTATATGTATAGTCTAAGGTCTGGACTTGCTTAGGAAAACACCAATGCTATAGTTTTTATAGTCATTACCAAGGAGCTCTCTCTTTTCAATACAATATGCTGCAGAAAACCACAAGGGAGGGACCATGATCTTCAGTATCTATGTACATCTGGGGCTATTATAATATAAAAATAAGGCTATAGATGCTGTTGACAAATAATGCTATTGTTGTGACAAGTTAAAGGAGTTCTAGAACAAAAGAAATGACTGTGTATGATAGCACTGACAGTCTACAGCATAGCGTTGACCCTTCAGAAACCATAGGCTCTTTCAAATGTGCATGAAAAAGTAAGCAATCTGCTGACATATTTGTTCTTGAAGTTACTGTATTCCCACTGGGGAAACTATGTAGACCTTTTCTTTCCAATTCTAATGCTTCATCTTAGACCAGAGATGCTGTATGCAGCAACCAGTTGCATGCTCATATGCACTGTACAAAAGATTAAAACATCGAGCCTGCCATACTGAACTCATTTTACCAACTTAGCAATATTATTGGGAATCTACTGAGTGCTTATAACACTATGACAGGGCTCTGACAAACTTTGCATCAGCAAAATTAGGTAAAACATGAACTCAGAACAGATCTGTTACAGAGAAAATATTTGGACCCTGCTATTATTTCTCCTCTTTGATATCTTCAAGATGGCTTGAAATTGTCTACTGAGCCTTTACCATGTCTGCTCTCCATCATCTCTCTTTGCAATCAAACCAACTCTGTAACCAAGTCAAGGATTTTTAAGGGGAAGAAGAAAGCAGGCAAAGTGGGGTGAAATCTTCTTGGCAGCTGGTCACCAGTGGTGTCCCTCAGGGCTCAGTTTTGGGGACAGTTTTGTTCAATATCTTTATCAATGATCTGGAGGAGGGGATTGAGTGCAAACTTCAGTAAGTTTGCAGATGACACCAAGCTAGGTGGGATAGCTGAACTGCTGGAGGGTAGGAAGGCTCTACAGAGGGACCTGGACAGGCTGGATCGATGGGCCAAGGCCAATTGTATGAGGTTTAATAAGGCCAAGTGCCGGGTCCTGCACTTGGGTCACAACAACCCCAAATAACACTACAGGCTTGGGGAAGAGTGGCTAGAGAGCTGCCCAGCAGANTTTTTTTTCAGTGAGTGTATGCTTGGACTCAATGATCTCAAAGGTCCTTTCCAACCATGAAGATTCTATGCATCTATTCTATGATTCTATGAATTTACACTTAAACTGCCATTTACAACATGAGGAAATACAATAAAAAAATTCTGCTCCAGCTTCTGTGTTGCAGGAATAGAATTACCTCTGAGGGTAACAGAGGTAGTTTTCACAATAACAGAGACATTTGTCTAGCACCCTAGTGAAAACCTTTTCTGTTTAAGTCCTATTTTCCAGGATCAGAACTGTTCATTCAGCTTGCTGCATGCTAGAGCAAATCTGTCCCAGAGCAACTACTTTATGGTGTTAGAAGATGCCCTATATGTAGCCAATGAACAATATCTGGTAACCTTTTAAATGTGAGATTTAGTATTAAATAGTTATGAAGATACTGTGAAGAATTGCAAGTCTTGTGTAGAAAGCCGTATTTTTCATGGTTCAGAAAATTGTTTCCATTACATTCACACACCCAGTTTGGTGATTGCTTTTGTACTGTCCAGAGATGCCGCATGACACTTAGAAATAATCAGATCTTAATTCACTTTCTGAATCATAAAGGCAGGGAAAACATTTTTTTTCACAGAAACATAGGGACTAACAATTGAAACCCATGGAAAGGTGTAAGATATGACCATGTACCCCAACAAAACAAAACAAATTAACAAAGTGTGTGGCATTTTTCTCTTAGAAATATGAAAAAATATCAAGAAAAAACATGTTTCAGGTTAACCCAAAATACATTGTTTAACTGAAAAGGAAACAATTTATTTCACTCTGAACTGATTATTTTACTTTTGTTTGTGCATTTTTCTATTTTGTCTTTAATATAGATTAATTTCAAAATAACACATGACATTCCCAAAGTGAAAAAATTTGTTTCAATAAATTTGAAACAGAAAATACTAAGACTTTTTTAAAAAGAGGACAGAACTACTCTGTGGACAGAACTGTTTGTTAAATTTACTCTAAATTCTCAAAAGCTTTGGTCAGCTGAAAGGACATTTTCCTCTTAATTTCCTAATGACTGAAAAGTATTGTCCAGATCTTCCACACCTTTCATTTTTAGTGGATTTATTTTATTAGTTAAAAAGTGCACTCTAACAAGTAAAACAATTTGGTAAATATCCTTTATAATGCATAAGATACCATAGCAATTTCTTTGTTGCCATACAGTTTTCGTGTTTCAACCAGCTGTGGTTCTACAGCCCCTTATCACATGAGAAACTAGAAAAAAGTTTGCAGACGCATCCTCAAAGTAGGCAGTGTGCAGTTCAAACAAGGGATTCAGAAGAGGTACTGAAATACATGTGAAGTCACAACATGGGCTTAAACATAAGTTCAAGTCAGCATATCATCGAATCATAGGCTCATTGGAAAGGACCTTTCAGATCATCAAGTCCAACCATCAACCTAACACTGACAAAAACCACCACTAAACTATATTACTAAGCACTATGTCTACCCATCTTTTAAATACCTCCAGGGATGGTGCCTCAACCACTTCCCCAGGCAACCTGTTCCAATGTAAAATAATTTCCTAATATCCAGTCTAAACCTCCCCTGGTGCAACTTGAGGTCACTTCCTCTTGTCCTATCACCTGCTACTTGTGAGAGGAGACCAACCCCCACCTCATTACAACCTCCTTTCAGGTAGTTGTAGAGAGTAATAAGGTCTCCCCTCGGCCTCCTTTTCTCCAGGCTAAACAACCCCAGCTCCCTCAGCCGCTCCTCATAAGACTTGTTCTCCAGACCCCTCACCAGCTTCGTTGCCCTTCTCTGGACCCAAATCCTGAATATCACCATAGCTGTTCTGACAATGTATCCTTTGCTAGAGAAAACACTGAAGTCATTTGCTCTTTGGATCCCTCTGAAATCAATCAGAATTTCTCCCTTGATCTCATGAGACTCATGTTTTTACCTCCTATATATGATGAAATCCCAAGATCATATAGCATGGCAGGGATTTCGCCTGCCATGATTTCACCTAGAGTGACAGGGATTTCACATACAATCGAAAAATGGGGTCATCTGACAGTAAATTATGATATTGCATGAGGAAGAGTGACAGAACACTCAATAAACCCGAGTGGAAAGAATAATAATGGCTCAGAAACATGAAAGGTCAAAAATCTTGATTCAAATACAAGCTATCATTCCAATAGTTACTCTTGAATTTTTGTATTTGCTTAGCATGTATGCTTTTCTCTTGGCTTTGGTAAGCATAATGTTGTATTAGTGTTCCTGCAATGACATATGCATGTGCATATAGTTGAAGTAATCTCACCAAATAAATGCTCAAAACAGCTTTGCAATACAGCTTCATGACTTATTCATGAGGCATGCTGTTTGCAAATGAGACCACAAATAACACACACTAGAGGAACTTTCTTGTGCATCACTTCTAGTGGTGCCTAATAACTTATACACAAAGCTGCATATAAACATATGTATTCTATTATAATTGGGTTTGTACCAAACTATTTCTAGGTGAGTCAGATAATGAGCAATAACAAAATACTTATCCCAAGCTTCACATTTTGATACTGCGTGCTCCTGGAGATATATTAACTATATTTTTGCTCCAGGGATCCATTTATTTGTTCACAGTCAGACCATAACTGTGAGGTTTTTATGGGGAAGATAAGTTCAAGCTTTCATCCTTCTTCCAAATTTCTGTCCAAATTGTTTGCAGAACAGACTTACACAGTGCTTGGGCTGATTTTATGTATAAATCATACATATTTTTCACATTTATCTGTCAAATACAGGATTATAAATGTAGTGCCAAAAGAAGACAGAGATTTGTTGTCAACTCCTTCTATTTGTCAACTGCATTTCTATTATGGTGACAACTGCAAATTTCTTGTTACAATAACTTTCCAGAAAATCATCTTTCTATAAGCATATGCCTGTAAATTCACATTTTCAAAGCCAGGCAGCATTAGTGTTTCACCTGCATAACAAAAATAAGCCTTATAAGGAAAGAAAAGACTAAGGATTGTTCTTAAAAGAGAGTAATTTCTTACACATGCATTTTTGAAAAGTCCTCCTCTGTATAAGTGGCTTCTTAGCATCCAGTTCAAGGTTGCAAATAACAGTGAGTGTTGATAAGCTGGATTCTCTAGAAATAGAAGCAAATTAAAGGTATCTAATTTTGCTTTTATGCAACACAATTTTTCTATGTTTTATCCAAAAAAATTTTGAAATAGTTACTTTGTGCATAAAATTATTCAACAGATATTTCCCCATATCTTCTTACTTGTATATACCATAATATTCAGATAGCTTATTGCTGGAGCAGTTGTTTTTCTCTTTATCTATTTCATCAGTAATCACTACTACTGTCTGTTATCATACCATGTCGTAAAAATACAAAATATTTTCTAAGTAAGGTATTCCTCCTTGGAGAGAGTAGGTCAAAATTCAAACAGATATTAACATTGCATCTTGTGACTTCCAAGTCCCCCTTCCCCTGGAACAGACCTGCATAAGGCACTCCAGCTGCCCGCATGGTGTTGGAGGAGGTTTGGGACTCTATGAACTGGAGTCATGGAAGCCATGGAAGTTCAGGTGGGCCTCAGGAGTAAGGAGATACAGCAACATAAAGAGAGGGAGAAGCATCTGGCGAGGATTCTTGACCATAAGCTGTGGCTCGTGGTGCTTAGGGACAAGGTTTAGTGGGGGTGTTGGCAGTGTTAGCTTAATGGTTGGACTCGATGTTCTTAAAGATCCCTTCCAACCTAGACGACTCTATGATTCTATGAGAGGACATGCCAAGTGCTTTCATTATGGAAATTAGACACACTAAGATACTCTTTTTGGAGATGGAAGGCCTCCTTTCACCCCTCACTTTGCTTATTAGCCTCAAGACTAGCCATAGCCCCCCCACCCCATGCCAGCAGAACATCTTTCCATCTGTGCTTTTGGGGCAGTGAGAATAAATGTTTTCTCAGTTGTTTTTATTGGAGTTGTTTACTTTGTGCAAATAATTGGAGATTCATTCAGTCAGAGGCTTGAACATGACTCTGCGGTCTACAGACTCAATCTCTTCCTTGCAGACTCTCTTTTTTTTGTTTGTTTTTAAATCTGATTCAAGGCATATTCAGTCACTAATGGAAAGTTAACAATCTGCAGCAGAAAACATTGTGATTGCCTCCTCTTAGCACAACAGTCCCTGGTGATTGCAGAATTTTGCTAATTTCTAAGAAAACTGCATCCAACTCCTGGTTTTATATCAGACAAAATGAAGCTTTAAAAACAAGATTTTTCACCTCCTGGGTCCTGTAGCCATTGAGGGTTAGCAAAAACACAGTACCTGCATGAAGAAAGCCTTGACTCTCTTGTCTTTTATGTGAATGACAGCCTAGTCTGAGAACATCTGGGTAATCTGACCACAAGAAGTGAGATAGGTCTAAGCTGTTTGGCCTAAATCATGCAAATATATGTTTCTGATCTGTCCAGCTTTCAAAACATAAACCTTGTGAGTGCTACTGAAGAGAAACTATCCGTTCTTGAAGATAGTTAGTATGGAATGATGTCTCCAGCCCTTGTCACCCAAGAAATGTCATGATCAGGAGACAAGCTGGAATAAAGGATAATGATGAAAATGTTGGTTCAAAATCTATGGGAAAGGATTTCAGTACTACTGCATAATACAATAGAAACAGGTGTGAACTATTATAAATGTAAGACATAGAATTATCTACATATCATTTGTTATTAAATGCTAACTAATCTTCCAGGGCAATGAAAGGAAAAAGAAGTCTCAGTCTGAATGATTTTAATATCATTCAGCATTGGTCTGTCATTTTTCAACATTCTCAAGCATTTTCAGTGTTTACAAATAATATTTACTTTCTGCTGCTCTTATTTTCCTTTGCTGTGGTTGTTCTTGCTGTATCTATAGCTGAAGGGTCACTGCTATTTATTATTACAATTATTTGTACTTCCAACAAAACTAAACCCATGCCATAGTAAAATCTGCTCCCCTAGTCTTATAAGCTAGGTCACTTGGGGTACAAAATTCATTCATTTTGAAGTACTATCAGGTGATAAAGTCATTTGACAAGGGAATATTTATTCGTATTTAGCAACAGAGAAAGGAGGAGATCTGCACAGCAACACATTAATTTATTTAGATTGAGGGAACTCACTTTGCCTTTGCGAAAGATAATTTCCTCTGTCAACCCTGGGACTGCCTTAGTGCTACAGATCAACACTAGATAAGTTTTACCTTCATGAGAGCTTCCAACCGTAGTAACTCAGCAGGATGAATCCAATTATACACCAAAATATAGCGCATTTGTTACAGAACATGAAAAGACTGTTTCTTGATTGGCATTTCAGTATTTACTGAGCTAGATTAAGCTCTTCTTTTGGTAAAGTCCTGGTTTTGCTGTCAGAAAACTTAAGTCAGTACAGGTGCTTGTTCCAGACCATCATCTGATTTTCTGCTCAAATCCAGATGCATCTTTTAACAGAAGTTTAATTACGCCAGCAAGACAGAAGCAAAGGGCAAACGGTCATTTTGTGGCAATTAAATCAACAGGAGAAAATGTTCAGAATATAAATATTCAGAACACAGATATTGTGAATGACATTTTAAAATAACAGGCAATGGATTTTTATATCAACACTGGGCTATCTTTAGAAAAAGAGAGCAGGTCAGAGCTGCAGATCTGTCCTAGCAACACAACGCATTGCTGATTCCTGTCAGCAGCTGAACACCTTTTCATGCATAAAGTGGGATGGCTAGTCAGGGAAATGAGGAGTAAATAGGAACATGATTGAAAGGAACACGCAATACAAGATTTTTTTCTGATTCTACTGTTATTAAATGAGTAATAAGAAGTGTATATAGGAAAAAATAGTAGTCTAAAGCAGGAAAATGGTCAAGAACAAGTACCTAGTTTCTTCCTACGCTTTTTCTTCCTCAGTAAAGCATTACAACCACAATCCCTGCAGCACTACCTTCCAGGATATTAATTGAAAATGTTGAAATAAACAATATGTTGTATCTGGTGGTATAGAACACTTCTTCAAGAGGATACCATGCATTCAAAATAAATGGCTGGTCCCCTGTACCCGAAAGGCAGTTTTCGTGGTTTTGCATAAAACGTGCCTTTCTCCTGCATATGTCTGTGATCTCTTACCTCACAACTGAAATACATTTTCTTTAAACTTTTTCTTCCTCCAGAGTGTATGAAATAATATCAGGGAAAGGTCAACACCCTGAGAGCCTCAACGGCGGAAAAATGCTTTTGCAACTCTGGGATTTACACCACACAAGACCTGGCCAGAAGTTTTCTTTATTCACTGGAAGTGGATTATGCCTTTAGCAGTACTGCTGTATTGTACTCAAGAGATGAAATTGCACTAGACTGCACAAGTAGGCAAGTTTTATTCAAGTATTTTAGTTTATACCACAAATGAAGCCAGGGCATCATGTTTTTCTGCATGTTTTGTACAAGGTCCCTTGGAACCACAGATATTTGGGTATAAGAGCGGCTACATTTCATTTCACTTGCTGGGTTTAGCAATCCTCATTCATCACATTAACAGTGGCAAAATCTCCACTTGGGGTCCACTGAAAATCTACTTACTGAGACTAAATATTATCATTATTGCAGGAAGCTCCAGAAACCCAAGTTGAACTCTAACCCATGCTACTCTTTCTCCAATATGACAAAAGTACTTACTTAATGGCTTACTTGGGTCATGCCTGGCCAGAGCAGCTCTCTAATACTCATGGTGCTGGGGAGCAGAAGGAGGAACACAGATGTATATGCTAACATTGTGTGAAGGCAACCATGATAGTGGACTCCAGTAACTTACAGAACAAGGGGAAAGACAGCAAACTCTAGCCCTAACCCCAGTGAAAACACAGAGTACGTCATTACTGGAGGAGGTACAGGAATCCTGCTCATGCATTCATAGGTCACTGGTGGAGAGGGGCAGGATTTGGCTTAATGCATGAGTGCCTTTAAAATGATTTAGCTCAGAAGCCATTCTGTGTTAGCTTTAAGAGGTAAATGTAATTTTAATCTCAAGGACACCTCTTGTAACTCATAACCTGTCTCTTTCCTGTATACTAAGCCAAAGAAGTTTTGTTGTTTGTTTTTTTTTAAAAAAAAAAAAACCAGGAAATACTTAATAGATGGTGGCTCCATGAGCAATTACATTATTATTGAATAATCTTATTAAGGGCCAAACCCCAGGAACATTAGCCCTTGCAACAAGTAAGGATTGGTCACATCTAATTCATCACCCCAAAAACAACCAAGGAAATTATGTTAGCAATTAAAAATTAATGCAGTCTACAGATAAAATTAAAAGGGAAAATTAATGAGTAGGGATTGGATCCTCAGATGATTTCTTTCAATACAGTCTCTCTGCAGTAAATAGGACTTCACTGATGGTCCTCACCTGAGAATAAAGTCTTCCAAACACACTGTTTTTCAGCAATATTATGTAGATTAGTTATAATTTACGCCTGTTACCTCTAATTTTAATAACCCCAGTTAGCTGGAAAGGGGTCACAAGCACTGACAGAGGATAATGCTCGTGAACCAGCAGACGCGGTTACGATCTCAGCCATATCCACTGATTTGCTCGCTGGCCACAGGCAGAGTAACCTTATCGTCCCCTGTCTGGATTTTATCATCTGTCTTGTGAGGATAATAAAATAGTTGGGAGCTGTGAATGAAGTGTCATTTTATGCATTATATTACCTATTATAAGCAGCAGATCTGTCAAAAAACTGCAGGGTATTTAAACATAGTAGGAGCTTTGTGGTTTCACTAGCTCCAGTGGAGGAAGAAGGAATCTCAACAGTAGCTTTCGCTGGGCTTGGGATATTTTCCCAAACCTGCTCCAGCAGACCTCCAGAACCACTAAGTCAGGCACTGTGTATATCCCTCAGTTCTGGATGCAGGCACAGCCATGCTTAGATCATCAAGTGTCTGCTCCATGCACGGAGTGGTTCCTCTCATAGCTGATATCAAAAGGGCTTCCAGACCAAAAGTCGTGAACTTTTAGCTCTACTAGCTTTCACAAGGCACAGGTATATTTCCACCAGGTATGAGTTTTGTACTACAGGTTTTCCCACCACCTCCAACTCAAGAGTAAAAGAGCATAATTACCTTTGCAGTGAAGTGAACAGACTTAAGTCAGAGTTACCTCAAGCTTCCAGCCAGGTTGGTTCAGCGCAGTGCTACATGTATTTATCTGCTGAAATCCAGAAACAGATTAATGTTAGGTCCAAATGGCCATAGTTGCAACCCCACTGTCTCTGCCCTCAACCTGAGTTTCAAGTTTGGCTTGCAGATAGCCACTTTTAGGGACACCTGGGCCAAGCATACTCATAGCCTGAGACCTCCACAAATTCAGTTCCAGACACCTTCTTTTATGCAACCAGCATCAAACAGCAACTGAACTGGGAGTATCTGTAGCTGAAGGCACAGGGAACATTGCGAACTCCTGAAAAATTGTCCAGAGGGAGAGGATGTCAGCTGGAGCTGTTGATGTGATGAGGGGAGATATGCAAATGTACTCAGAGATTTTAGGCCCATGTGGAGGAAGGCTTTCATGGCTGCCTGTATCTCCAGGGATGCAGACTCTCCGTTATAGCTGCTCTGGAAAGCATCTCTTCAGCAACCTAATTAGCCTTACCCTGATGGATGATAAGGAGAAAAGCAGACAACATTTGCTTTGCTTTTTTTCCAGGGCAGTAAGCTGTGGTATTCTTCCTCTTCCTTCTGCCCCTTGCCTGTGAAAAGGAAATGAAAAACCTGTGAGCTGAGGCTGGTTTAACATGCTGGCCTGACTAAGGCAGCTTTTAGCAAGTAGCAGGCACATATATCAGCTGTGTTGGGCTGATGTGTGGGCAAGGAGACGGCAGTATTCATCACTGCGAGTGGAGATGCGGGCAGGAGGGAAGGCTCCTGCTTCAACATAGAACCAAACCCCCTTTTCTCAATGAATTTAGGCCCCTGTGTGATGCCGGACCCCTTTCTGCATATTGTGTTTGGGAGAGAGGATAATTAAAAGAACTATAAGACAAGCTGAGAAACACTGCTGGTCTTAAGGGCTGGCTTCAGGATGTTGCAAGGGGAGCAGCCGCGTGCTGCCTCTTCTTGTTCTTGAGGTTTATGACTCTGCTGGAGATGTGCTGCCTTGGTGCAGAGCTTCAAGCCCAAGCAGCTGGCTGCTGTGACAAGTCCTCTTCTCTCGGATTGCTGTGGCACCCACAACAGACAGGCTGTTGATCTGCTGGAGGGTAGGTTGGCTCTGCAGAGGGATCTGGACAGGCTGGATCGATGGGCTGAGGCCAATGGCATGAGGTTCAACAAGGCCAAGTGCCGGGTCCTGCACTTGGGTCACAACAACCCCAAGCAGCGCTACAGGCTCGGGGCGGAGTGGCTGGAAAGCTGCCCGGCAGAAAGGGACCTGGGGGTGTTGGTNCCCTGGAGGTGGTTAAGAAAAGGGTAGATGAGGTGCTTAGGGACATGGTTTAGAAGGGGTTTTTGTCAGGGCAGGTTAATGGTTGGACTTGATGATCTTAAAGGTCCCTTCCAACCTCACCGATTCTATGATTCTATGATTCTATGACAGCCCCCAGCAGGCTGGAGTACCAGGGTGCTGGGTTGGGAGGGGGTGTCCAGCAGAGCCTGCTGGGATGCCAGCGGAACAGACAGTCACTTACAGTAGGTCTGAATGTGGGTTTAGATATAGGAGGTATAGCAAATACAGGGAGCTGGGAGTGGTATGCTCCTGAAATGGTTGTGAATAGCTCATGATTAAAGTTTCTCAGCAAGCTTACAGCATCAAATGCTTTTTCCTGTGACTTATTCAGAGCCTGTAAAGAACTCGAGGCTTAATCAGAGTTGGTTAGTGCCCCTTCTCTCTTGATTGACACTGAAGTCAAAGCAAGGACTCTTCTGTCTCCAGCTTTCAGCTCACGTCTCCCTCTCTGAAGTCCATTCCAGGAGTGAAGAGGGAGCAGTCTCTTCCCTGTTAATCATTTTGTTAGTTTTCTATTGGAACAGACTAAGTGTTATCGCACAGGTGACCCCGGGGCAGTCAGCAGTGCTGTTCCTTGTGCTCTACACAGGGAACAGAGCCCTGCTACTGAGCAAAATTTAGGCCATAAAACAGCTTTTCCTATAATTGTTTCATAAATAGATTTCGGTACTCTAATAGATAATGTAAAAGCAGAAAGAGCTGTTTGTATGTCTGCTGACTAAATAGTTTTATGTTAAAATTGTCATGGGGAATGAGAGGAAAGAAGCTGTATGCCTTAAAATCTTACTACATGCCACTAAATTAACCAAAAAGAAAACCCCACTTATATACATTACTGACAACAATCTGTAGCAGCTGCTAAACAAAAGAGTATCTTCCAGTTATAGTGGGAAATAGTGGAAAATATTTCTGGTAAATTTGCCCGTTCCTTTTATTGGTGAATGAAACTTTTACTCGCAAAAATTATAAGTAACTTT
>VXBO01013636.1:154193-217747 GCA_013400135.1 Rhinoptilus africanus
AAAAAAAGAAAAAAAGAAAAATAAAGAAAGTTCAAAGGAGTGAAAATTGAATTTTGGCTGCAGAATTGTTATTTTAACAAGGCTTGAATAAGGCTTTTACTTTGCTACACTCACCATTTCATTAACTTGCTTGTTGTAGGCAATCATGTAATGCCAAAAATGTAAAGGATTTCCAAAACTGGCTCCTATTGTATATTACCATTAATGTAGATATATAAAACAGAAGCTCACAGAGGTACTTAAAAGGTCGGTTTCTGCCTATGTCTGGGAGCAGGCAAGTCACAGAGTCAGAACTGTCTCTTGGCAAAAGAGGCATCCCACCACATTCAACAGAACTGATTTCAATGATAACAACAGTAACTTGATTCACAAGTGTAAGCGAATTCATATGAGAAATCTAAGACACGATGTAGACTTAGGGAAATGTAAGCAATTTTGGATTGATGTAGACACTTCAGCGCTTTAAATTTCTAAAACGATGCGGTAGCCCCTACAAAGGAAAACAAGCAATGGTGTACTTTGAGGTCATTAATTTTCCCGTCATTTTCACCTGAACCTTCTGCTCCGTTTGGTTCAAAGCATGAACAAAATGTACCATATTCTCCACTGTCTGTGAGAGGTTTTGATCCTGACAGCATGGCTTTCTGGTGAGAACACTCAGGTGGTTTCAGTGTCATTTTATTCTGAACTCTGAAAGCTTATTGTTAATAACTTATGGTATGTAATAGATGTTAACTGTATGAGTCTTAATCAGAGGCTTCTCATGCAGTGCTCGGACATCATTTGTTTGGTGAAGTGGAAATAAGCTGTGCACGTGAACTAAATTATATTCTTGCTCCTAATGACAACAGAAACAGTTTAAACAAAATGAAGAAAAAACAATCAGATGTGATGTAGGAAAGGCAATGTTTGTTTTGGGAGGCTTACAGGGGTGATAAAGGTAAGGAAGAAGAAAATCACCTTTCTGACTGGCCTGTAACAGGAATGCACGCCATCATAAGACAGCATTTTGTTTATCCATGTTATCTCATCCAACTGAACGAGAATTCAAATTCTCTGATCAAATGTATGCACTCCACACTGCAACCCACAGTGGCTTGTAGGCAAACAGCAATGCAAAAGTAATTTTGATATAGTTGTACTTGTGACTGTGAGACCTTTGTGCTGTGGTACAATCCCACACGAGCTTCGGAGAGCAGCAGCAGTGACAGGGAGGGATACCCGAGCAGTCCCTGCAAGTCATGTAAACACGATGTCCCTACCACACAGATCTGGGAGCAAATGGTGTGTGACTCCACAAAGATTTCTGCTGCCATGTCAAGTTTCTCACAAGTTCTGTTGGATTTCCCTCAGTATTGGAATGACCTCTTATCACGTGCACCTTTTCACCATTCTCTCTTGCAGAGATGAGACCCAGCCGGTTTAGCCATGCTTCATATGGAGCCACTGCCTGATGTCCCAATTCACCTGTGCTGTGGTTGTGTTTGCATACAGGAAGACTGCCTTCAGTGAGATTGTCTGTATATGATTACCCTTTATTCAAGCATAAGTCCCACTGAAGATAATAGGAAATGGAGAAACAAATCCTATACATCTATACATATATTTATCCTAATTTCTAGCCTACAATCATAGCTTAGGAATGGGATGGATGTCTGATGAATCTTCCTAGAAACCAGCTCTGCATCCTTAAAATGTGAAATTCTTTTTTCTTTTCTTTTCCAGTCATGGCTCTGCTAAACCATAAAACATGTTGGATTTTTTGCAGTTATTGTACCATGAAATGTCAGCCCATATAGTTTCAAAACACTGTGTGGGGGATTAAACACACAATAAAATTAGTTCTGACCAACTTCACAACCAACTCCTCACATAGCACTCTGAAAATGTGTAAGAAATTCTGAAGAGTTTACTGTTAAAACCCAGTAGATGGACACAAACAGTAATACCTGTAAGCATTAAATTAGAAAGGTGCTTGGTCCACTTGTTTGTGATTTTTCTGATATCAAAGTTAAGTGACTGGCTAAACTGAGGTACCCAGTGACATTTCAGATTCCCTTGAGTGTCTAGGACATCTGCAAGGAGCTGGTAGGTATGACATACAACATATGGGAGACCTACGCCCTTCTGCAGCGGCAGCTGTACGCCAGGTAGTGTGCCTGAGGCATTTAAAGTGGCATTGGATAGCTAATGGGGAAGCTATGTCCTGTCCCTTAAATCCTGTATTTTTCCATCAATTCCTTTGCCTTTAGCTGCGATTCAGAGGTGTTAGAACGGAGAGTAATTAGCTGAGAGTTATTGTTTGTCCTTCAGAGGTAGGAGATAGCTCAGATACATTGTCTGTGGAAGTCTGACAGACACTTGATTTAATTCAGCCTTTGAAAAGTGACACCAAATGTTATCAACTAAGCTGAAAGGATATATACTTGACTATGCTAAGGGTGTGAAATCTAGTTACTTGGGTCTTCTGGGTATGCATATTACAGATAGGATGATCAAGGCGGACTAACAGAGCTTTCTGAGCTGGGGGGGGAAAGTGAAAAGATTCAATTGCTTGCTTGGCTGGGCTGTATATGGGTTAGATCTCAAGGCTGGTTTGCCACAGGAGTATTTTGATAAGAAGACTGCAAGGTTAGGCTGTGCCAATAGAACTGCTTTAATGATCTTAATGCAGAAATTGTATAAATGGTTATTTAGTCAGCACATAGTTAACAAAATGTTTGCAAAGTAAATGAATGGTTGGACTCGATGACCTTAAAGGTCCCTTCCAACCTAGACGATTCTATGATTCTAAGTGGGAATAAAAAACAATATGCTTGAAGGTTAATTCTTTGGGGTGACTTTCCCTGGGTAATATATTTAGCAGCTATTCATTACAAAAGAATAACCATTTGTTTAATATTTTTGCTTATTACTGTTCCTTTGACTGTATTAATTTTATGCTTTATTTGTTCGGGGTTTTTTCTGTCCCAGTTGTAAATACCCACAGTAATAGCTTACAGGTAGATGTCCAGATATGCAAAAGAAATTGATGCACAATTTCCCCTGGCTCAATATCAAATATATCCCATTAAAAAGAAACTTCAATTTAGTAAAACAGAACACTAATTTAAAAACCAGTCAATTTTCAAATATAGGAGAGGACTCATCTGTCTAATTTAAGCTTGTAATCTTTCTTTTGGTAATATTTTCTAGTCATGATTCAAGTATATTTATCATTATACTGTTTAGGTAACTATTAGATTGTTAAATAAGATTCTGACCTTGATGCTGTGAAAGTCAGTAAAGTCTCTGACATTACTTCAGTGGGCAGTATATCACACTAGGATTTACTTAGCACCAAGCAAGGATATTATCTGCTGTCTTATCTATTGGATATGATAGGGTATTGACAGTGATGATGTGCAGGAATTTATCTTTTTTCTTTTATTTATGGGCTGACTCTCCATCAGTTCCTAGAGCTTAAATTTGTTCATGTAAGATGAGCTTCAGTAACTGTTAAGAGTATATAGACACTCCTGAAGTGTAAAGACCACTGAAATTAACAGGTTTTTAAAGATAAATAGGTAGGTAGTGTCTGTTTGGTCATGATAAACCTGTTAAGCCACCATAATTAAGCATAATGACTTTGAAACTAATAAAAATTTCTCTAGAAGTCAACTTCTTACAGGATTCCCAATATTTTTCAAACAGTGCTACAAAGTTCTTACAAATCTTGAATCTGTGGATTCACTGTTTCAGACTGAAAGGGAATCAGCTTTTTTGTATTACTTTTCTGAGCAGTTTATCAGAAGTCAAGCCAGAGTAAATGTTCCTCTATAGTGATTTCATTTATTCTTGCAAACTCACACTCTACTGCTGCAATTTGAAATGAAGCATGAGGATTGCTGGAGTTATCATGTCTCTTTCAACTGAAACAGCTGCTACCAGAACAGGTTGTAGCTCTTTAAATAATTTTATTTATAGCACTAAAGGCATTAGCTACAGCCGTACAGGTCACAAGTTAGTACCTTCCATGATTTCTCTAGAGACAGTAGATGGTAATGATCCTCGGCATAAGGGAGTTACCAAAGTGGGTAAGTAGCTTCAAAATCATCACAACTCTATCAGGGATGAGGACACTTTTATAAGCTCTATAGGTCACAACTTGATTTTCAAAGTACCAGATGGACTGAGTCTGCCATTACTGAGAACAGAAGTCGACAAAGTGTCTTACAGAACAGCTGACCACTTCCAGCCTAAGCAACAGAAGAATTAATTTTCAGGGTTGTTCAGATCTTATATAAAAAGACCGAGAGTCTCCTGTAATAATAGATATTAAAATTGCTACTGCAGGTAACTTTGAAAATAGCATCATTTAAAGCACTAACTGCATTCTTCATGACAGTCATCTATAGTATGTGAAACGCAGACTAGGCACAATAAGAAAAATTAATGGTGGAGGTCATGTCCAATACTGGTTACCACATACATAACTTGAACATTTTCAAAATAGTCCCTTCTTTGATATAATTTCTTTTGGACATGTGTTTAACAGTAATCAGTTTTCAATATGTGCCAGTATTTAACATTTTGTATTTCCCAAGAGTTTTAAATATCAAAGTTCGTATGGCTCCTCAGAGGGCATTTTATAACGAAGTGGAGTAGGAATGGTGCTAAAGGCTGCCAAAAAGTTGTCTCTGTCACTAGGGACTAATTCCTCAAAGTTCATTGTGCATATTTTTCACAGTGCTCCTCTGGACCCTGACTGTTCCTAGAATATTAAGCATGTTGTCACATGGGCAGAAATTCAAGCAAGTATACTAGGGAGAATAAAATGCTCTTCTTGTGTGTGTTTAAACAGTTATCAGATATCCAGTAATTGGCTTTCATATCTCTCTTCAGCCTTTTTTGAAGGGACCTTTAGCAACACCATGGGGAGGCTCAGGTCTCTTTCCATTAAAACATTTACCTGTAGTATGGATTATGTTCGGGTTGCTTTTGTTTTGTTAAACTCCAAAAATGAGTGGGCAAGACCAGCTTCTCAGGCTTTCTAAAAGCCAGTTAGGACCTCAACTTTAAAACTTTAAGCTTTTCTAATTCCGTTTAACAGTTATTTTGTCTCACTGCTATTTGAATAGGAGGCGATGAATCTTATCTGTTAAATAATGAATGTGCAGTAATGGGGACATATTCCAAAGGTTTTAGCAGTTCTTTCACTGTTAACGGCAGAGAAAGCATAGGGAGAGAGAAATGCATCTGTCAAGATGTAATATTGAAATAATACATCATCATTATAGATTATAATGTTAAAATACTATATTATTATCAAACATCCTAGCCAAGTTAAGTATCTCATAACTTTACTGCAGCTGAGACCGTAACCATTTTGATCACAGCAGAGGAGTACTTACCTGCAATTTGTGAAACACAGTTTCACCAGCAAGCAATTGTAGGAGGTATTTCAGGATGGAGAGACTGTTGAAACATGACACTACTATTGTTTTTGCCATAGGCTTTGTCTAACCTGAAAGGTTGGGAATACCATTTCTGAGCTCAGATTCTTGTTTCAACTGCAAGACCACTCAGCATTGACCCAAAGACGACCATACCCTCCTCCCCCATTTTCATACAGGCTGAACAGGACAAACAAGGAGCAGGACCATAGCGAATGCTGAGAGTTTTCATGTCTTTATAGACCTCCTTCCTTGGGCCTCATTATTCAAATGCCTTTAGCTCACACAAAAAGATTCTGCATGTACATGTACAGCTTAAATACATTTATTTATTTATTACAAATTATTTATTACCAAATCTGAACCAAAGACAGCTGAGATTTAATGAGCTACTAGGCTAAGCATTAGTGTGCTCACCACCTCCAATATGAGCCCCAGAGGCTTTCTGCCTGTCGGGCAGGTATCGGTCAGGAGGATGGCTAGGCCATCCTTGATGTTGCTGAGTCACCGTCTTCCACCAACCTTGTTTTTTCTCCTTTAGCATTTTGTACCTCTCTATTCTAGTGTTTTTTCTTTTGAATTCTTGAACTACTCATGAATTACTACTTCTTACCAATCCTACCTGTTTGAAATTTTATCTTTCTCATGGCTCTGCAGAGAGTCGCACAGCTCCTTCATGTCTTAACAATTCCCTTAGAAGTCCAAGCCAAGGTTACACTGCTGGGCCCCATTGGAGTGAGGGACACAGTCCTTAGAGCATAGCACAGCCTGAGCCAGGGTGAGTATCGCAGAGGGTGTTGCACAGAGCTTGTTCCACCCTACAGCATAGATACAATCCCCGAAACCCATCAGATTTTTACCTTGATTTTCAGAAGAGTGGGAATTTCACCTGTGGAAGAGAGAATTGCACCACCACGTCTTTGTTCTCACCCTTGACCAAAAGACCCTAATTAGGAAGAAGTATGGGAGATGAAAGACAAAACACCTAAACATCTTTGCCTCTGTAAGCACACAGTGTACATTTCTAATCTTGAATGGTGATACAGTCGAAGAAATTTTGACAAATCATTTTTTTTAATATCTAAAATACATCTTCACTTCAGAATGCTTTCTTTTCAGTTGCACATCTAAATAATCTGTTTCTTTCACACATTCTGCTGTGGCTCGTGAAGATTGTTTTCTGAAAAGATTAGCAGTTATTGTAATCTCTAGGCTTCAGTGCACAGAACAAAAGAAAGAACATGCAAATTTAGGGGTGGAGAAGGACCTAAAAGAAATTATAGTGTTATTCTCTTCTTCTGTGTTACTTAGTGGTAATGCACTATTCAGCAGTTCTCAGGCTATACCAGTTTCTGCATTTTTAAAGTGTCGAGTACTTTAATAAATAGATTGTGTATGAAGACATCTGGAATATTGAGATCTTTCTGATGGTTTACAGAAACTGCAGCCTCTATCTTCATAAGTGCTTCTCCAGAAAATTTCATCAGAAATGCAAGTCTCTTGGCAAAATGTGTGCTGTGTTTCCATACAGCTAAATGCACAACGGAAACAAAAGTATGGTGATCTAGCAACAGTAATTGTGTAGGTAGAACTAATACAAACTGAAATTTACTTACCTGGAAGATTCTGCTCCCTGATACCTCAAAGCCATCTCTGTTGTGTTCCCTTCCCAGCCCATCTATAGCTCTGAATTTGAGAGAATTATCCAAGCACGCCATCCCCTGCAGGATTTATTTTCTGTATTACAATCTTTCAAGGCTTGTGTTTATATGTAAGAAGATATTATGTATGTTTTGTGACAGAACTTGAACCTACAATATACTGGGTGGTAGAAGGGAAGAATTGAGGCTCTCACTGGGTTTTTTAACCTTTTAAAAAGTTGAACTATCAGAATCTCTGTGGTGTCCTAAAGTATGAAAGAGGAACATCTTACGTTCTACAGCGCCCAGTTCAAACATTTAACAGCAATGTCCTTTTCTTCCATGTTAGGTCATGAAACGTATTTCAGCATGAATTTTTAATTTGCAAGTTTTGGTTGATCTACTTACTGCAAACCATGCAGCACTGAAGAGACACCAACAAGGACTGAGACAGGGGGATATCTTTTTTTCTCCTTCTTTTCTAAGACATGGAGAATGTTATTGGTCCTGTAAAAATCCTGCTGGAGACACTGCATTGTCCTGTGCTCCCTAAATGAGATTACCTTCTTTCACCTACTGTTTCTGAAGGAAATAATCTCTTCTAGTCTTCAGTAAGAACATGAAATTATTTTTTTCTTCTTTCATTGTGATTTATTTCTTATATAACCTTCTGGATGCCCCCAAATCTTGCCTACCCTACCATCCAGAAAATGACATATCCCCCCCAAAACAAAGATCTGAGGAGGAACCTTGCCACAGGCAGGGCAACTGTTTGTCAGCAATATAAATGCTCATAGCAAGCTCTCTCTAACTCTGTATAAGAGCATTGACACTATTTTCATTAGCCTTGTCGGGAAATAGGTCATGTCTGTTGTCTTTAGCAGAACCAAAAAAGGAAACACTTCCTAATATAGGGGAATTTTCATCACAAATTAAGTGACTTTCAAAATAACTAATAGGCAAAGAAATATCTGTGGTAAGAGTAAGTGAAGTATGGAAAATAAATGCAGACAGCTACCCTAGCAACACTAGCACATATTTGATAATACTTCAGATTTGATAATATTTTTGTTTCCTGTCAAGTGCTTACGTCTCTGCATTCCAAGGAAAAAAAAAGTGCATTTTACTAAATGGCTGTGATACAGTGCTGAGCATCACTGACCTAAGTAATATTATCAGATGCATGTGTTTATAAGGATATGGAAGAAGAAGCTATGCCTGATCTTATCTAGACTGGGGCTAGTCCTGATTCAAGTAGGAAGCTAGACTTGATGACCTCCAGAAATTCCTTCCAGCCAACGTTTCTATGAGAACAGAAGCATAAGAAAGTGTAGTACAAGTTTGATGTACTCCCAAGTTTTGTATATCGTGTCTGGGATGATTCATGCTATTTTCTACAAGTCCTGGTAGAAATTCTGCTTCAAGTACTCTGTAACCACATCAGAAGATGGTGTCTACCCGGGTCGGTGTGAGGAAGCTCACTGAGATCAAAAGACCAGAATAACTTCAGTTTTTTCTCTAGGGATCCTGCTTTAAAAGACCATTCCTTTTAAACAGATATTCAACTTATATGGCATCATATATTATAACTAATCAGCTTGAATTTATAGTGCAGAAAGGAAAACAGCTTTGAAAGGTTTCTTCTCTGTGATTGTGAGGAGTGACCTCTAAAGAACAGAGCTCAATATAACTTGGCCTTTCCCTTTTTGATTGATGACTTTCCTACTGTGAGAGAAGTCTATAGTCATTAGCAAGACTGTCATGACTGCTTGCAAAGACCAGTTTCTCTGTTCACTGAACTTTTTTTTTTTTTTTTTTAATTCACAGGGGCTATTTTGGTAATAAGAAATTGTTAGCATAATAAATTAACTGCAGCATTTCTCTTTCTGGCTGCTATGACGCTGAGATACGTGTTTCAAATCAGATTCCCTGAGCTGTAAAGTATTTTCTGTCTCACTGAAAGGCCCACCTTCAATAAAGAGAAATTCTAAGCAGAAAGTATCAAAGAACACAGTTATGACTTATTTCCAGCATAATAGGCAAGAGTAGACAAGCTATTAAAAACTCATTAAAATAAGATGACTGTGGTAAGAGCCACCTAACTATACCACATGATCCATTTGCAAGCACAAGCTTAAAAGAAGAGAAAAAAAAAGAAAACTAAAAATGAAAATATTTGACAGATGGAGTGATATGGATGTCTTATTTCAGACATTCTTAGTCATGGCAAAAACACGTGAATGCAGCCTGACTCCACTTTTCAGTGCTTGAGTATAAAGGATCGTCAGAGCAAGTCTCTTTCCATTTTGAGAAGACCAAATTATTCATAACATCATCAGCATTCTAAAAAAAAGTGAAACTCTAAAACATATTTTCACAGTGGAGTAGGTAATTTCAGAAGAATACTTAATAAGTAGAAAACCATGCCAATTTCTGACAAGTGAATTGCCTTCCTCTGCCCAACTAGTAAAGGCATCTGTCTTTCCTGTCTTCAGTTCACTCCTCCAGCTTGGTGACAGATTTAAAAATGCACCTGCTCACACTTCCTATCCCTGATGACCCGTTCTAGCTCATGACTGTTTTTTATTGTTTTCAGTGTTCTCTTGCTACACATACTCCTTTCATTTAGCAGTCGTCACTCTATATCTAGCATACCACAGTTTCTCCTCTAAAAAGATCAAGATCGCCTTTTCTCTCCAAGGACCTCTACTACTTCTTTCCACTTGCTGCCTCACTAGCTGTGGTGTTTCCTCCCTCCAGAGCCCATGACCTCTCCAGCTGCTTTCCCTTCTGCTGAAACTGACCTTGCACACGCTCCGACACTTCCTCTTAGCCAAGCCTCACAACTGGTCGTCTTCCCATACTCTCTTTATGTCTCTCAGTGCCTTGAAGATCACTGACACTTCCGCTTCCCTGGCCTTTTACGCTTCTCATTCTCCTCTTGCTGCTCTTTCAGTGTATCTTCCAAAGGGTTCTTTTCCACTTACCTGGAAGGTAGCTTCTTTTACAAGCAGCCACTGGGTTTTGTATATTCTTTTAAACAAGGACTTCTACTAAATTCCTAATTTTCAATTTCTTTTGTCCTAGTGTTGTAGAGTTGTTTCTAACTGGTTAATCCAGACTGTTGTGAATGTCAGAAGGAAAAACTGGAGACTGTGACAATAGTGGTAATTTTGCAATCAATAAAATGCATGTTTTGCCTCAGCCACCAATTTTATCTTTAGTAGTTTACCTTGTGCCTCAGAAAAATACTCAGCCAGTAACTTTCATCCAGTTTTCATTGTTTGCTCTTTAATATTCCCGATATCATGAGTTGCATCTCTAAGGTTATTCATTTCTCTACCTGCTTCCTGACCATGATCAGAAGCCATGCACTTATCTGAACTTGATGCAGATAGGGACAGAAATTCATTACTCTTCTTAGGAACTCTTTTCCCATCTAAATGGGAGCAGCAGTATGTTCAGACATCCCCACTGATACAGTGGGAGAGTGGTGGGAAGGAGATCCTGTTGTACACGTATTTGCAAAGCCACATGTCATTCTGTTGCACAAGCCAGTGTCCCACTCCTGATGATTTCTGGAATGTACCAGATGCTGTAGGCAAGACCTCTGTGATGTCTTTCAGTGGGTCATACAGGACAGTATGGTCCAAATGGCAGACACCAGGTGGAGTCCTGGCTTCAGTCTAGCTCTGTCTGCAGCAAGCACATGGAAGGGATGGCAGGTGCACTGCACCAGGAAGACCCTTGGAGACAGTAGAACATGTCATTTTGGGGGCTGCAGCCATGTGGAATGTCCTTTGCAAGCACCTTGTTACTACTGCTGAAGCAGTGACTGAGTGTCCAGAAGCTTGTTCTTCCTGTTAAAGAAGTAGCCTTCTGCAGATGTGAACAAGGATATGGAAAAGGTTTACACGGCTTCTTGAAGCCAGGATTAGATTTAGACTGGCCCGGACCCTGCTAAGGACTGAAGTAGTCTCTGGGATGGTCGAGATCGTTTAATGCTTGTTCTTCATTCTGCCACTTTCATTGGGAATAGGATGGGGAGAGATTTTTTTTTTTGCCCTGGAGCCAGAAGGGGCCATCTTGCCTGCAACAGGGAATTTGCAGCTTCAGTTCAAGGTATGTAGTGCACTTTATGCCACATCTGCTTATTCTCCCAGCAGGTGTCCTCAGGCTGGGACTATGCCACTGATGTAAAGCTCTCACTTCGATAGATGGGAGGAGGCTCACCAGGGTTGTGGCAGTGGAGCCATACTGACCTCCATAAAGAAGTATCTAGGTCTAAAGACCCCCATGCAGGTATCTAGGGACTAGTAACTATATGAGGAAACATCAGCACACAAAGAGTAAAAAGATGAAATAACAGTTCAGTGCAGAGTAATAGAGACAAACTGTATTCTATTTTCTTCTTCTGTATTTTTGTTGGTGTTTTTTTGATTTTTTTTTTCTTTATGGTGTGTTTGCTGTTTAGTGATTTTATGAGCAGCCCTCAAAGGTTTATAATACTCTTTTTTCCAGTGTGGGTGGATCTATTTCCACTTCATTTTGAATGTTGCCTTTTAATCACAAATGCCATTCAGCTGTGTTCAGTTTAAGCTCTGTGCAAATCCCTCAGCTATACCAGCACTACTTGTTTGTTTAAAGTGAAATCCCTGAGAACCCTGCAATGTGGAAATCTCTGTGGGATGAGGTCTTTGCTCTGGATTCCCTGGAGTGCTGGGGAAAACACCTCGAGCTCTGACTAGCAAACGGCAAATATGGAAAAAAATGGCCTGGGTCTCTTATCTTTCAAACGTTAGCAGCTCACGCTGACTGCAAAGACACCTTGGACTGGATGGCAGGAGCAGGGTAGAGCTGACAAATAAAGGTGGAGGCAAAGCAGAAAAGATGAGCACTACACACTCTTTGTCATTCACTGTCAACTTTATATTTCTGCCTAGCTCATAGTACCCTAAAGGTACACAGAAGCTGTTTCCAGATGGTTCCAGACTAGCCTCATTCTTGTATACAAGTTAGAGGGGTGATTCAGATAGTGTGGCTGGGAAGTTGCAGTTTCAAAAGCCAGGAGATGCCACGCACAGACACTATACGTATAAGCCTTTTATTTGTTGGTGTTTGTGTTAAGCTTGCTGCAATAAAAAGAAAAGATACTGAGATAAAATTGAATGCAGGAGAAGCTTTGTTGTTGCTTTCAATACAGTCAGGATTTCATTTGGGCTGAATTGCTCATCTGTACGTTAGACGAATAGCACCAAAACACCGTTTACACAGCAACTGAGCTTGCTGTTTATTGTTAGGGTGCTGATATACACCTAAAGTACAGAAGGGATACAAGTCCACCTACTATACACAACAGCATTGATAACAGTGGATTGGATTGGACGCAATTTGGTATCACTGAGTTCCTGATGTTATATGCAATTAAATGAGGCAGTTTTCCTCTACTTCCACCTTCAGGAAACTCTTCCTGGAAGACTTCCAGTTCTGATGGTTCGGCTCCTTTCTCTATTTTCCCCACTTTTATTTGTGACTAGTTCATACCCATCTGTTCTTACGTCAAGACCACCTTTCATTTTAAGTAATTCTTCTCCCTGTGCTGCGGCAGACATCTCCCATGCTTGTTAGGCTCGTGACCTGGCTTCTCTGTCCTTCTGGTCATCCTGCCTTCTGTTCCATTCAGAGTTGCTTACTCTTGAACGTGGTAGCAAGAATTATATGCATTTCCCTATTGCTTTCTATCATGGTACAAACACCTGCACGTACATCTAGCACTAGATCCCAGCCAAACAAAATAGCCCCTATAACTGCTCCTCTCCAGCACTTTATCCCTTGCCCTGTAACACTCATTTAGGTGCACACCATGGAAATCCGAAGTGGGTAGTGCTGACTACAAAGAGTTAGAGCAGGATGAAACAAGTTGGGATGGAGGTACAGCAAGATGCTTTATACCAGAGCAAGAGTGCTGATGGTTGTCGTGTTGTCTGTCATTATCCAGCTGCCCCTTTCTCTCCGTAGGCATGATGATGCATTCTGGAACTGCACTGGCACGCATCACCCTAGTTTCTCCTGTTCAGCCTGTGATTACTTGGCTTTTCCTTTCCAGTGTTTCCAGCGTTTCCAGCAGGTAAGAGTGTATAGAAAAAAAAAATCTTTTTTTATTTTTGTTACGCTTTACGTAAGAATATTGCCAAAAACTTTATCTTCCGTCCTGCCCCCTCTTCCTGTCTGGCAAGCTGTTTTCCATCTCTTCTAATGTTAAGGATCCAAAATCCTGTAGAGTATGATTAACTGACATAATATCCTTGAATCTTACTGACTTTTCTCTGTGAACATCCATGTGCCTTTCATGTGTTTTTTAGAAGAATGAATTATATTATTAATATATATAATAAAAAATATTGAAGCCTTAAGACTTCTGTTTCTAAAGACATAGAAGTATAGCAGCTGATCTATAGAGCAATGCTTGCCTTTTTCCCTTTTAGCTCTTGCTGTTTTCTGTTGCTGGCAGGTTTTACAAATCAATTTTGAAAAGAAGGTAAGATAGGACCTATTAAAAGATAATATTAAATATCCCTCACTTTAGTTCTCACGGTCTTTCAGGGAGAAGAAAAAGCATAACTAGATTCCTTTGCTTGAGGCCAGATCTGTTTTCCTTGCCTGGGATTTCTGAAAGAAAAGGCAATAAAGCCTTAATTTTGCACCTGTATCAATGGACTAGAAATTTGACAGTTGCATCGATTGCAAGGAGAGAAAGTGAGAAAGCAAACTTGTATACCTCAGCAGCTGTCTCATTTCTGGATCTTCTCCCCGAGGAATTTAATCTGTGTTGGCAAGAGGTTATGAGATCTTAGTATCAGTGCCATAAAGGTAACATGAGCTAGAAAGGATAAATTAAATTAGATAGGGTCAAACTAGCTAGGATCAAATAAATAGACCAGGGTAGATTAAATTGTATAAACAAGGAAAGATTAGGTTGGGAGCACTGGATTAGGTGGAGCAGGTAACTCTGAAAGAACTACTTCTGAATAATTTGAGGGATATTCTACAGTTCTTATAAAATTAACAAAAATAAATATTTCACTCTGAGTTGCTAAGGTGCTATAGTCATGACAAAGATTAATGAGATTCTAGAATATGCAGAGAGAGGCATTTCCAGTAAAGGGAGGCCATTAAAGACACTGTAGAAAGCTCTAGTGAAACCTTATCTGAAATATGGGTACTATACTTCTCATTCAAAATGAATTCTGTCTGGAATAAATGCAGAGAAAAATATATCAGGAGAGGAGGGAAATTCCAAGTCTTGTTTATTAGAAGCTAAATTGCCTTTCATTCACCATAGCAGGGGAAATAAATATCAACCAGCAGAATAATGAAGCAGGATCTTTTAAGAAAAAGATGTATCTTATATATGACAGCAACACAGAGGCTGTCTTATGTCACCTGGGAAATCCAGCCTTGATACACTTGATTTTTTTAAAAAACAGGCTTATTTCTCCATGGAGATGACCATTTTCCATGGTCACAAACTTTGAAATAGCTGTATGCTGAAATATAATGAAAACTAGCTGGAGGAGGGAATCAGGGTTTGGTTAAACAGACAATAGTCAACACCTCACAGAGTTAGACACACCATCACAATGTAACACGGGTCATAGCTAGGTTCTTTTCCTTATTTTTTGTCAGAATTTCACAGGTTTGTCTGGTGGACTGATTTTCATCAGTCATACTCTGAACCAAAAGAATGTAATTTCTTATTAAAGTACTATATCTGTACCTTTTCCTGCAGTTAGTTTCCTTGGTTCAGCAATTTTAATGACTTTTCTAATGAAGAAAAACTAAAGAACAAAGCTGGCAGAAATAAGGTCAATAAATACCTTATACCAGCCATGAGCGCCTGTATTTTTTGTCAACTTTGTTATGAACAAGGGTTAACAAACTAAACTCAGTGCAGCATGTGTTCACGGAAATCTAAACAAATCCTTGGAAGCTGGCACTTCCAAGGCTGCTGATGTTGGCACTAACATACTTTCCATCATTTCACCACAGCTGGAGATCTTGATTCACAGACATGAAAAGAAACAAATTGATTTTCCTCCCTTCCTTCCCTTCCTTCCTTCCATCCTTATTTCCTCCTTATAAGCTCATTTGAATCACAGTGTAAAATTGTGGACCAGCAGAAAAATGTTGGCTGTGGAATATGAGGCATATGGACAATTGCACAGAAAATGAGACAATTAATTGCTAATCCATTGTTAATATGGAGGCCAGATTGAAATGTATGTGTACATGGAGGACTGAGAGACTATGCATCCAATATTCAGAGTCTCTGGGGGTGATGCCGAAATGTTTGTCTTCTCAGCATCTGAATATCAGATACCAACAAAGCATTTAAGCTTTAAGCTTTTTCCTGAAATAAATTAGGCACCTAAATAAAAGTTAAGACTAGAGATGTTGTATCGAATCTGGTCCATGGTATACGTTTTCCCTTTATCCTCAGTGTTGCCAAGGGTGACAGGGCAGAAGGCTCTCACTGAGGTCTTTCCAGTCCCATCAAATGCTTGAAGAAACATTGAAAACTTCTGTGCAGTAGAAAACTACTGTAGAATCAGGTCTCATTACTCTCTGCTTGAGGATAAAATGGGGAAAGGACAGTGAGGAGAGAATGAAAGAGAAAAATAAGAAACATGGGGCTGGTACCTTTGCAGGTTGAATGTGATAGATGTATGGAAGGGTGCTTTCAATACCTGTAATCTAGCTAAATACAAAATGTCAGAGGAAAAGCTATTTGATATTCTACAGATAAAAAGAGCTGTTTCTTTTATTCATCTGTATATAATGACAGTAATAATAATTTGACATACATTATGGCAAGGACATTTTCTGTACTGTGCCACCATTATTTTGTTTACACCATATCTGTTGCCAGCCAAAGAATTTAGTGACCCTATCCTACAGTTCCCACTCCTGTTGACACTAGACAGAACACATTTCCAGAGCAGAAAATCCGTGCTTCCCTAACTCCCCCTTTTCTGGCAGGAGTCCCTTCAGCCTTCTGCAAGGACCAGAGGTGGGGAAGCTGTGAGCAACCCTCAGCCCTTCTGATGGAGGGAGAGAGGAACCGCACTTTTAGGATCCAGGACCAAGATTTATTAAACATCTTTTTGGCAGGCATGGGGTAACGACGGCTCCTGCACATGAAACTGCAAATTTTGCTTATTTTAAGGAACAGTCAGCTATAACGTTTTGGGCCTTACTGGCCACTGGAATGAACAACAGATGCTGTCCCCCACCTCCCCTTCAGGGAGAGGAGGAAGAGAGAGAAAAAAGACTTATGAGTTTAAAATAAACTAAACCACTTTAANAGCTATTTGATATTCTACAGATAAAAAGAGCTGTTTCTTTTATTCATCTGTATATAATGACAGTAATAATAATTTGACATACATTATGGCAAGGACATTTTCTGTACTGTGCCACCATTATTTTGTTTACACCATATCTGTTGCCAGCCAAAGAATTTAGTGACCCTATCCTACAGTTCCCACTCCTGTTGACACTAGACAGAACACATTTCCAGAGCAGAAAATCCGTGCTTCCCTAACTCCCCCTTTTCTGGCAGGAGTCCCTTCAGCCTTCTGCAAGGACCAGAGGTGGGGAAGCTGTGAGCAACCCTCAGCCCTTCTGATGGAGGGAGAGAGGAACCGCACTTTTAGGATCCAGGACCAAGATTTATTAAACATCTTTTTGGCAGGCATGGGGTAACGACGGCTCCTGCACATGAAACTGCAATTTTTGCTTATTTTAAGGAACAGTCAGCTATAACGTTTTGGGCCTTACTGGCCACTGGAATGAACAACAGATGCTGTCCCCCACCTCCCCTTCAGGGAGAGGAGGAAGAGAGAGAAAAAAGACTTATGAGTTTAAAATAAACTAAACCACTTTAACAAATATTAATAGTAAAATAATAAGAAAGAAAATAGTGAAATATATACAATATATACAAAACCATATTGAGCTCCCAGGCTGACAATCATGTCACCGGCAGGCACTGAGAATGTCCCAGACAGGACTTACAGACAGACAGGAACTGGATTCAGGAACACACGAATTGGGATCAAAGGAAGATGAATGGACAGAGTCCTCCTGGAAGAGGCCATTGAAGGAAGAGAGTTGACCCTTTGATCCCTCAACTTTTATACTGAGCATGGGGCGGATGGGGTGGAATACCCCGTTGGTCAATTTTTGGTCACCTGTCCTGTCTGCTCCTCCCAGCAGGTGAGACCTCGTTATGCTTTTCCACTTTGGACCCTCCAACGGGGCACAAAACAAAGTTGGCTGACTTTAGTTGTTATAGCAGCGAGTATAAGCAGGAGACTCTCTGCATACCATTCCTTGTCATAAATTATGAACAGGCTGGTTTTATCACTCTGGAAGCAGACAGGGTCTGAAAAATATGCTGTTAATTTCAGAGAGTTAATTTAGTTAGAGGAGGCCTAGCTGAGAAGCAAAATTACTGAACAGAAACTTGGTTCTGTTGTACCTCAAACCAGAACATCAACACTTGCAGGGACCTAGCCCTAAGTTTGTCAATTTTTTTTTAAAGATCTCACAGTTTACAGAGATTATAACTTCTGTTCCATTAATGATATGGATATTTGTCGCACTGATGTGGCAGACAAGTGCGTGTTCCTTTTGCCTCAATCAGGTAAAGATTTATCTTAGACTTACGAGAAAGCCAGAGTGTAAAGATACATCCTAAATCCATTCCTCAGCTTTATCTTGGCCCAGCATGTGGCAGTGTACTTTTAGATTGGTTAATCAGAATTCCTCAGGCATTTTTTCCTGTCTAATACCAAAATCATTAATCTTATGTCTGTAAAATACTCTGAAGACCTGTTGTCGCTGGGCACACATTAGCTATATGACTGCTTGCATGTAGTGAGCAACACCAGTGCGTTAATTTCATTTGCAAGACTGTTTTCCAGATATACATTAATCTCATCTGATCTGTGCTTCTTGCTGAGCATTTCCAATGCCAGGAATTTCATAGACAGTAATTGTAGTATATCTATCTACTTTTTTGGTAGGAAAATTTAAAGTATGAGTATTAAAATTCAAATTATGCTGAAAACTGACATCATAAGTACACTTTGAAAAACAAAATAAAGTTTGGTCTTTCTGCCAAGAAAACATTTGTTTCAACAGCCTACTTAATTATAAGTTACTGAGCTATTAAATTATGGATTAATTTGCATATTTATTCCCCCTGCCAAACTGATATATGCATAGCTACATACGTTTTCAGATAACTATATAAAGCATGCACCTACATGAGGATGCAGATGGGTAAAATTGGTAGAATCTGGACACATTATCTAATATTTTAAGCTGAATGGAAAGGAAGATTTCTACCTTGGAAAAGTCTTAAGATTTGTATTCCATAAGCATTTCATCGATCAACCAGTCTGCAAATATTTCTCTCTTACTTTCCCGCAGAATCCTTGAGCACCCTGCAGCAGTGTCAGGTTTGAATATCGAATTTATGGCTCTCTGCTAAAATGTGAATTGAGCACCTGGGAGCTCTTCCGCAGGCCCAGGGCTTCCTGATCACAGAGAGCTGCTTGTTGGAAAGGAAGAGGGTAACATCACACACGTGCTCATAGTTGTTCATATTAAGTCACTGTTCCTCTTAATTTATTGATTTCAGGGTGCCTTCTAAGCCAAGAAGCTGAATGAAGTAATTCTGCAACATCACCTTAGTTAAAATCCAGCCAGACACAGGATGAAAAACCAAAAGTTGCTGAGATCAGCCTAATGTGTTAAATCGTGTTGTAGAAACTCATATATCTTCCTGCTTGCAGAAAGTCTATTATAATGCTGATGGGCAGGAGCAGATTGTAACTGGTTCTGGCATCATTTAGAAAAGGAGGAAGAGAAATCTGTTATGAGTGACAAGGAATGACACAGTTATAATCCCCTATACATCAGGTAGAGATGAGGCTGAGGAATTGTGTTTCATGTACAGAGGGCTGGCAGGATGCTTGACCCAATATGATTACCCTGTAAAAGTGTGTGGTGGACTTTATACCTCCCTCTGATCCAAGACATGCTAAAAGAAGCACATCTATCACGCCATTTCTCTAAAATACTGTGGCCCTTTACAACAAATAGCTTACAGATAGACTTCAGAGGCACTGGGAGTCCACTGGAAGTCAACAGACTCCATGGTATTCACTTCCTCTGAAAGTCTGGGAATAGTTTTCAATGGTACTTTGTAGAAAGGGAATATCGTAAAACAGGTATGAATATTACATAGATTATAATTGTGCACACAAACACACAGTTACACATCCAAATAGTTTCCTTTATATATTCAAGCGTGCTCAAATTTTATAAATGAACAAAATGGGTTTCCTTTAAAAGACAGGAATTCTTTCTTCAGCCAGCCTGCTAAATTAAACACAGCTTACTAAGAGCAAAGCAATTATCTCTATCAAAAGGCAATAAATTTAAAAAGAACTGGATCAGACACTCTTAGATTAATGTAGAAATGCAATAAGAGCTTATAATCTTTGCTCAAACATAAGGCCAAAATATAAAGAATGCGGTTGATGTTCATCCCTCAAAGCGTATCTGTAACAACTGAAAAGCAAAGCAAATGTGATCTAAACAACTTTGTATCATGTAGTTACCATCTATCATTTGCCAAATACGTTTGAAATTCAACCACCATATATCGATCCCAAAGAAATAGCTACATTGGAAAAAAAGATGTCTTTTCAGGGAACTCGGCAATGAACTTCAGTGAAATGATTGTTTAGTACTTTGCTGAAATTAATCTTGCAAAAAATAATTCAAACACAGATTATTTTTTTTTTAAATGTCAAGTTACCAATTACAATAGTTTAGTTTCAAAAAGATCTGTTTTGCTAAGTACAAGTTCACGATTAAGTTAAAAAAATCAGGAGGGAAGTCATCAGGGCAAAGAAACTGTGTATAAAATATGGTAGGTATGTCAATGCATGGTTAATTACATGCCAATATAATGTAACCAATATATGGTTAATTTCATTACTTATCTCAGTTCTTACATTCCTACAATAAACTTAAGGTTCTAATTATTCTATTAAATAAATAATTTTCAAAAACCGTGACAGAAGAGGTAAATTCTTATTTTGATTATTTTGTAATCAGCCTAATGATATTCCCTTTTCACATCATTAAGCAATAATTCATGATGCAGTGCAAGTAATTCAGATTAGTTCTAAGAATATTGAAATCATTTAACTATTTTGAACACGATACATGCTCCTGTGTCCTGGAAGAAGTGAAGTGAGTTTATTTCTGATCTCTTAAACATAATTTCTAATCTGATTTTGGTTTCTACCCCGCTGTGTGTTGCTTATACGTCTCCTCTAGAGTTACACTGGCAACAAGACTGTTGAGAATTCACCTTTATGAACAGATACTCTTAGGAAACTGATCTTTACTCACAGACTATGGACTGGAAACACAAAACATTTATATCACATAATGGGACTCAATATGTGGAGACTGAGGAGTGAAAGAGAGGTTGTGACTAACCACAGTACATGCTGCCCTGTCTGGCTGACCTGTTTCAAAAATACAGCATAGAAACGGTTACATAGAAACTAATGATACTTAAGGAATAACGTTCAGGGAAGATGTCAATATACACAGGGTAAAAAATGCAAAATACAGCCTGAAAGACCTGCAGTCACTGTGATTTAAAATTTTCATGTTCAGTCAGGGACATTTTTCAATAGAAGTAACGCCTGGAAACATCTTGACCATGTAATGAAAAATCACTGAAGATGTTTGCAAGCAAAAAAGTTACAGCATTCAGTAAGTGCAGCTCTTTTCCTCTTCACAAGAGTGTGGGTTGCCCCCTTTGCTCCCCGTGGGATGTCTCCCCTGCAGTGTGCTCTTTTGGCAAGCACAGTGAATCAGCAGTCAAGGAGTATGTGCTGGCACGAGTTGCTCTGCTCTTTTTGAGAGGTACGGTTGGCTACTCCTGGAAATCTTCTTCAGTGCAGAATGGCAGAATGGCTGGAATCCGATGGGGCCTCCAGGGATTGTCTGGTCCATCTCCCCTTTTGGCTGTGTGCTTTTAACAGTCACCATACAGACTACTTATATCTATAGCACACTTCTAGCACCTATTAATAATTTAGCTATCGTTTATAAACTATTTATAAATCAAGTCCTGGTACAAAATGGAGCCAAAAATCCTGCCTTTTCCAGACTGGAAGCCTGGAAGCCTATCTCTAAGATCGTGGCCCCAGAGGTAGGTACAGTGCACCTTGGTCTTGGGCTCAAGCCAAGGGCAGGTGGAACATCCTTCACCTGACCCCAGCATGCTGGAAGACTCAGCCTCTGGATCTCAGCAGGAAGAAAGCCTGGCAACTGAGCACATCCACTGTACGGTCTAACTGACCCGCAGTGCAAGATTAATATTTTACTAGTGAATTCGACTGAATGTTATGCTTAATTGACTTTACTCTACAGAAACACATTAGAGAGGTGCTTCATGTGCACAGTTAAAATAAAGGCACTCCCTAGATTCCTAGATTGCACATTTTGTGCCCCTGATACAGTAGTTTGGTTAAAATTTTGGCTGATTTTGCAAGAATGATTCATAGCAATACCAAAAAATTTATTAATTGTTTTAATTTAATTTTACATCACTAAAAAGCCTGTTTGTTACACAGCCTGGTTTTAAATCTCATGTACCTGGAGTATAGAGGAGCAGGTTTTTTATTATGGACGGCTCTGAAGACTGCAGTTTCCTAGGGTTACATATTTCATGCTTTACCTGTCCCATGGCATCTCCCCAGGGATGCTGTGGTGAAACACTGCTTCCCTAAAGGAAGCACTGCATCTGGCTATTTGTACCTCGTTCTGATGGAATAATAGTTTCTATTTGTTCAGAATATAATGTTGGGGTTTTTTTTGATTACTATTGAAGTGTACTTTAGTGGTTTACTGATCCTTATAATAGGCAAGAATTTAATCTTTTAGCAAGAAAGGAATCCTGGCATTGTTCAAATGTGAGCGTACACTGGTACATGCAACAAAATGAGACCCCACCACCTTCAACTTCTATTCCTGTTTAATCATTGCTCCACACAGAGAGTGATGGGGTAGGATTAACTCCCAAAAATTATCAGCAAGAGAGAAAATTCACAGCAGGCATGTTTGCTATGTTTATTTGGATTTATACAGCAGTATCTGAAAATCCTATCACTTAGTGATTTCACTTTTGTGAAAGACATAAATCCCTTTTGAATTCATCTTCTATAGCTTTCACTGAATAGGAAAAGAAAAACATACACATTTTTTTCAAACCATCAGTTCACTTAAATTGTACCTTGTATCTGCTCCACTCAGAGTCCACAATTTCCCTGGCATTCTTCATTCACCTTCTCTCTTGGTTATCTCTTTGCTATGCATCATGAAGATAGAAATGTCCCCCAGGCTTTGGGCTGATACATGCAGTCATTACTTTTAGATGGATGGGTGTCAGTTTAGAGTAAGAGTCTTCGTGTCCTAATGGAGAGCACTCCAGAATATCACAGGTACTTGAGCGATCTTAAGTTGGGAGGGCATCTTCCACTCCCATGATTATCGGAGACAAAAGAGTAACCAATATTTTTTTCTCTGGCCACACTCTTCCTCAATTATTCCATGGGAGGGAGAGGTCCATTAGAGGAAAACAGGGAATCTTCATTAGGAGAAGCCAAAGACCTACTCTTGGAGGTAGCATCAGTATTATTAGCAGTACAGATCTGTGTAACAATAATGTTCAGAAACTAACCTAGATCATGAACCACCATACTAAGAACGTCATAACGTACAGTAGAGGCAGGCCATGCCTCAGAGCTTAAACTCATCATAGAAGATACATACACTGGGATTATTATTGGGTGGGGTGGAGGAGAAAGCTAAGAGTTGGAACAAGCCTAATATCTTTGATCAATGTAACCAAAAATGTGAAAGATCCCCTTGTTTTCTTTCAAGAAGAAAACTGCTTTCAGCATCAGAACTCTTGAGAAAGAGGTGAAAGGTTCAAAAAACACGGAATAACAGTTTGGGTTTTTTTTTTCTTAACTAAGTGATTCTTAGGTTTAGTTAACCAAGAGTTTTGCATATGACGTGTTAACAGAAGAGCCGTGTTAAGTCACAGGGTTGAAAGAAACAGCCACCATTTGCAATGATGTATTTTTGGGTTTTTTTGCATGCCTTAAATGTTAACTATAGAAGTTTGTAGAAAACCTAGAACAGCCGGGATTAAGTTCATACTTTTTACAAGAAATAGAGGCTAATTTCAGCCATAGTTTCCTTTCAATTTAACTAAATTAATAACTCAGTACAAATCATTCTCCCTATATTTTCTGTTGAGCATCTTCTCTTTTAAAGGCTGATTATTGCAGTTCCTGTGTAAGTAGGGGATGTAAGGGAGACTTCTATTATTTCATGTCTTCCAAACTCAGTTGTTAGTTTCTAATTGGCTTACAGAAAAGCACTGCAGAGGTGAGTTATAGACACACCAAAGGAATTATTTAGACTGACGTAGCAATCAGTTGATAATTCCCATTGCACCTTCAGTTCCTCTTGATTTAATTTCACTTGACACTGCTGAGGAGAAGAACTGGCATCTTAATATATTAACTCTGTGAATCTTTTCTACATCTACTAAGGAAACACCATACAAGCTGCTCTGCTTTGTGTAAAACATTTAAATATTCCCCAAATAAGAACTTGGCCCGGGCCCTCTGTGGTTAATATATTAACCATGGGATCAAAAAGTCATTCTGGTGCCCTCCTGACAAATTAAGATTTATAAACTTAAACAAAGTGGCACAACTTTGGCAAAAGAAACTAAATCCCCACTAAGAATACCCCATAGGTCAAAGGCTAGGCACTGTCCTGAGAGGCAAGAAACTGCAACTAGTCTTTGTTTCAGATGCAGAGAGATATATACTCCGGTAATTAGGCATATAATCAGCTCAGCACTAAGAGCACATGTCTTATTATGCACCTCTCCAGGGTCAAAATTTTAGGTGGCAACTGATTTAGGGTACCGAGGATTTAATTTTGTACTTAAATGCCTATCATTAATGATGTCTATTAGAAATGTAGGTCTTTTTGGTGGATTAATGTCTCCTGTCTCAGTCCTTTATATGCAATATATTGTCAAATATATTTAACATTTAAAACTGAAGTCACCTGCCATTTGGTTCCTGGGTCTGTTACTGGTCTGCTTTTTGATCTTGAGTTAGCCATCCACTTTTTCAGCCAGCAGAACAGATACGATGCTATTTTTCAGATTCTTCCATTTATGAAGGCTAAAGTACCTCTATACCCTAAGATGGTGTTCATAAACTAGAAACCCTTAGGGTTTTCATAAGCCCTGAATTTTCTAAAAGATGTTTTGAGCATACAAAATACAACTTCAGCTTCAGTAAACACAGAATTGCTACTAAAAAATCTGCAGAGAGCAAACTTTTTATATCCATTCTCTTATCTGCACTATTCTAATGGCAAGACATAGAAGACACCAAGCGCCATAACAAACTAATTTGTCTTGAACAAAATAGAAATACATTGCTTTGGGGCAAATGTTCATTACAATTGTTTCCATCATACCTGCTTCCTCATGTACCTCCTACATAACCCAACTTGGTATTTTGCAATTAAGTCAAGTTCTTTAATGCAGTAGCTTTCCTTTTTCTCTCCCCCTGCCACTCAAATCATCTTACAAAAGCTTCTTCTATACTCAGCCAGACAGCTTGCTGTAAAATGCTCACTTTTCTCTTAAAAAATAGACGTGACATGCAACCCACCACTCTGTACAGTCTGTCATCAAACTATCTGTGTGGCATAATCCCCACCCTGCTATGTCAGGAAGGTAGCATGTATTCAGCTGTCTATCACCTCTTTATGCTCGTTAAACCTTTGATGAAGTCAGTGAGCCAAAATGGAATGTGAAAAATAGATGATCCTTTGAAAGCTTTATGAAAGGGTACTCAGACATGCAGTCATTTAAAGAAAAGTATAGCATGTCAGTATGAAAGGAAGAGCTGGTACCACAGAAGGACATACTATTTTTTGCTTCAATTTCCATTAAAATAACAATCTGCACTTTCGGTTATATGTTAATGAAAATAACTTTTCTGTGGCTTAGTGCCAGTTTTACTGTAAGCTTTATGCAGATGAATGAACTTGAAACAACTAAAATATTGTTATTCTACTAATTCATTTAAGACTTACAGTGTAAGGTAAAAAACTCTGCCCTTCTTATCAATGAGAGTAAGACAGCAAAATGCCGTCTTGGCTTTCTTCATTAATTTATATATGTATAACATCCACTGATTACATATATTTTATATGTCTGTATAAATGTACCCCGTAGAACTATGTCTACAGTTATTGCCTACATTAAAAAATACAAAACCACAAACCAAATGTCATAAAAAAGACTGTTTTTCACTATTGAAGATGCACAGAAGGGCATATTTAATAATATTAAATTATTATTTAATGTGACTGAGGGAAGTTTGATATTCTCAAGTGCTAAAGAAAAATCCCCAAATGATGAGATTTCTTAAACATTCATGGGATTTTTGCCTTAATTAAAAATACATATATTGTGCACTCAATTTGAATTTGTAGATGCACTTTCTTACATGGCTTCAGCTATCTTTCTCTGAAACTCTGGACTAGAAAATTTACTTCCTTATAATCTGATACACATTAACTTCATGAATGCAGTAGTTATAAATGTGCATCTGTTGCAAGGCTGCTAACAAAGTCTTGAGAACTTGTCACACTGGCACAGTCCAGCTTGCTCAGACTGGACTAATGGACCAGCAGGGAGCCTCCTACATCTTCACAGGCAGAAAGAGCAAAACCTTCCTTCCACCTAATTATCTTGCTTGAGTTTTGTTTAGGTATCATCCCTCCAGTCAACTTGTTGAGCAGTGTTTGTTAGCTAGAGACTGAGTCCCCAGTAGGAAACCGTACCTTGAGATATGAAACAACTTCAAAAATGCTTGGAATGAATGCATCAATGCATGGATGCTTTCAAGAAGTGAGCACAGCATGTTCTCCTGACACCCACTGAAGGCCAACATTTTAAGAAGGAGTAATTTTAAGACAGTAGAAAATTGAGACATTACACTTTAACTGTCTACTATTATATATAAGATTCAGAAAAGAAGTACTATTAAAGAGTCATCCTTTATCCTTCTTTCATAAAGAGTCTTGGCTAGTTGAGAGGAGACATAGTCGTCACCTTTTAACTTAAATAAGTTTTTGCCACAAAAAAAAATACACATAAATTAGCATCTATCAAAATAAAAATGCAGGCAACTACTTCTGTGATTTGAGTACAACATACAGATTTTAAAGATGACAGCTACTTTCATCTTAATGATAGCATTGAAGCTGATTTAGAGAACCTGTGAACATATTCATGTTTAAACCCATGTATGGTCTTTGACTATGTGCCTTTGGTAGCAAGCAGTAGTGAAAAACAAGACCAAATATCTGTGATGCAGAGCAATGTGCAATAAGTGGGGATGATTGGAGATTTGCCTCAAACGCATGCTTCTGATCTAAACTGAAGTGCTGGAGGAGAAATTCCCTTTGTGTTATTTGCATAAGGACCTCAGTAGCCCTTAACCATAAAGGTTAGAGATGATCAGAGCATTAGAGAAAGAAAAAAAAAGAGGTCATATTTGTTGCTTGCCCTACTGACTACCTTCAGGCAAGTAACAAGCAACAAGAGAAAAACAGTTTTGAAGATGGATAGCTGTTTCTCTGAATTTTTTGTTCAGTCAGCATCATTGCAGCATGCTTTTCATTTCTTCATTGTTGGCACACAGATTTCACTAGGAGATGTGGACATTTATCACCTAAAAAAGTGTGATGGTATGCATGGACAAGTGCATAATGCAGCTGGAGTGTCCTCTGACATCACTATATTATGTTTGGTCATGCATGTAACGACTTGGTTGAAAAATGTGTAAAGTTTGGTGGTCAAACTGACACATCCAAAGGAGGTGGACAAAAGGAAACAGAGGGTTTGAGCTAGAAGAGAAAGGCCACAAGTGTTGCATGTTGGAGATAAGCGGAATCAGACCACTTATCAGGAGAAAGTAAGAATGTGGAGGATGTGGCAGTTAGGTTGTCACGTGCACGACATCTACCAAGAAGCAGGTACAACAGCCCCCGTTCAAACAAGTGGACTTGCTTGCCATAGAGATTATATAACAGACCTATTTTGTGTTGTGATTTGTTGGGCTTTTTCAGTTCTCCAAGCACAGTGCAGTAAATACTATGCAGAAATTTATGCAGCTACCCTCCTCAAAACCTTCTCTGTTCACTGGCAATTAGTTCAACTCTTTAATTACAGCAAAAACCATGCTAAGCATTGTAAAGTACTCTGATGCTCATTTTCAGACCAAAAAGCATCAACGTTTCATAGAAAAGGGCAAATTTATCCTGATTTATCTAACACTGAAATATTCAATAAATAAGAAAACTACCTTCCTCCAGCAATGGCTGCATTCCCATGGAGAGCGCTTTCTCACTGCGTTTCTTCCACACGAGTCACGGTTTGTTGCTCTGCAGAAATCATACTCTGTAGATAGACATCAGCCAAAACACCTAATTATTTCACGTGTATTAAATCTTTTTTAGGCAGCAGGAAGAAGACAAAAATACCTCTTTTTATGCTGCTAATTATATACATATATGCAAACAGGAACAGGTAGTGGAGCATGAGGAAGACATCACAAATCAAAATAAAGTGATGTGTCAAGTATTCCTGTCCCTCTGCTATGAGTTTGGTATGAAAGCAAGAGCTGTATACCCCGACATGCTCACTGTGAAAGCCATCACTGTTGTACGATTCAGAGAAATAAAATTAATTGCTCCAGGCTGCCACTTGTTTTAACTGTGTGTTGCTACCATCTAATGCAATCAAAGAGATGGTTACAGACACACAGATCTAGAAGGTCCACCCACTGTCTCAAAGCCAAGGTGAACTGTCCTTATGCCATTTGTATCATGTTTGCCTGCTGAATGCTTCTCATGGTTGGGATTCCTCCACCTTTCCAGGCTATCCATGCTTCCAATGCTTTGCTATCCTTGCTAATAAAAAGATATGTGTAAGCCAAGTCTCCTCGGTTGCAATTTAAGCCCATCATTTTTTCTCCTGTCCTTAGCAGACATGAAAATCAGGTTATTCTCTTCCTAATTACTGCAGCCCCTTACATACTTAAAGATTGTTCCCACACTTTTTCCTCTATTTTTCACTTCCATTCAATCAATCCTGAAAAAGTATACCCTCTAAGCCTCTGATCAGCTTCCCACAAAGGTTTGCCTAGACTTTGTAAAACTAGCCAACATGTTTCTTGAAATTTGGATGCTCAGCAATGGGTACTGTTTTTCACTAAAAGCCCAGCATGTGCTGAATGGAGTAGGACTCTTTCACATGCTACATAGATTATAACCCCAGCTGTACATCACCTGGAGGTGTTTGCCTTGCTCACTGCAACATGACATAGGTGACCCGTAGTTCACCTGGCAGCAAGAATAATCTTCAGATATTTTCTCTAGAAAAATGACATTTAGCTAAACGACTGAATGATGTCCCTTCACAGCAAACCATCAAGTAATGATAAATCGTTATATTGAACCTAAACATTCACACCTGGAATTTTGCGCCTTCATCGATTTTTGAATGGCAGTATTTCTGAACAGATATATTTGACATTTTGCTTCTACGGACCTAGAATCTGTATTGAAAACCTGAATTTCAACACTGAAAATCTTGCATGGCAAGTACCAAGGCACAAACCAGGGCCTGTGAAAGTAGGCATTTCAAAGTTGATGCATAAAAAACAAAGATGATACGTGAGGAAAGGCATAAAGGCCGAGAGAAAAAGGCAGGCAATTAGAAACGGATAAACGTGTTCAGTTTAAACAAAGTTCTTAGTAAAACAAAACCAAATTTAAAAATGCTGAAGGCTCAGAAAAGGCTCATGTGCAACTCTTCAGTTCTTCGCTCTTCAGTCAGCAGTTTTCTCTTTTGGAGAGGTCTGCTCTTCCTGCTGCCAGCAGGTGCTTTGTAGATACTGCAGAGGCGCAAATCACTTCAAGCAGCTGGAGTACAAGCATTCTGAGAGTGCGGCAGGTTTGGCAAAAGGGCTGATCAGGGCGATGAATGAGGGGCTTTGCTCTCAATTGCAAGCACATTTTGCTTACAAACTATGTGCTGGTGACATATTTGGGCCCAAAAGAATTCCCCACCGACTATCTGGTGGCTATTAGAACCCACTTGCAAATTTTTCTGTTGATCTTCATTTCTGTAGTGTTATTACTTTAGTGTAATCCTAGGGTCATCTAGGCAAAAAGTGTCCGGCTCGGATCCTAGAATCCACACCTATATTTTCATTCACTCTAGTGCTTCTGTAGGAACAAAAGACTGAAAACAAACTACATATAAATTGAATAAGAAACTTAGGATGTGGCTCTTTATTAGAGTATTTTATAGCATGAAAATTCATGAGGTTTTAGTTCTACAAGTGTCTGGTCATTAGAATGGTAAGAGACAAATACATTACTCCATTGCAAATGAGGGAATTTCTGCACAGTGTTGTCTCATGGGTGCACACTTTTTCTTGTGTTCCAAGTCACCATCAGTTAAAACTAAGATACAATTATGAAAAAATATGAGATGATTCTTCCCTGCATTTATGGCTACATTTACGGAGGGAGAACTTCAGTAGCTGATAGAAACACTTCCTGACCAATAAAATAATTTATCACGTTTCAGAAAAACAGTGTGATTTTTTTTTTTCTTATGCTTGTAGAAATGACAAATAAGTAATCCAAGGATTAAAGTCTGAAGACAACAGAGCTGTTTATTTGAGCAGTGAGAGCAGCACTGGGAATTAAATGAATAATTCTAAGATGACCCCTGACTGCAGAACTGTTGTCATAGTGCTCTATAAATATACCATCTCTGTAAAAATACTGGATTTTTACTCTGTAAAAATTCCTCATGAATGGTCCCTTGTCCTATATATTTCCCCCAGCCTTAGCAAAACACCATCTTGTGGGACTTACCAAGGGGCATACAACCCTCTAATTCAGTTCAGGCACTGCCAAAAGTTGGAACACTGAAGCTTAAAGTTGAAAAATGTGTTTGATTGTCACATTTTCAAGGCCAAGCTGTGCAGAGACAGGGGCAGATAAGTCCCCAGCAGCTTTAGGGGATAGAAGATACTAAAATTTAAATTTCCAGAAGAGATCTAGCTGAGGGCAGGCTTTCTGGACCCACTGGAGCGGTCAGACTGCAGGAGCAAGCTGGTAGTCTGCCTTCAGTAAGCTCTGGCTCTAAGGCATCCATCTGCCCCAGGTCTGCTCCGAGCCGGCTCTGCTCCCTGCAGATACTTGTGCCAACGGGTGGGTGTTGCAAGCTACAGCCTACAGACAACCCCAGGCACACAACAGCATGTGGCCACGTGTGTGAAAACACATAGTGTGTGCTTTTAAATCTGTCTCTGTGGTCAAAACAAAGGCAATGGCCAGACCGTCAAGGATAGGTGAGCTTCCATGGGTCTTGCCAAATTCAATGCAACAGGCCATAATGGGATGCTACAATGTCACAATTGCCGAGACCTAAAGCAAGTAGAAGGTAACTTAGCAGCTTAAAAAGTCTGCCTTCATCCCAGTTACATCAGTAAGTGTTTTAGCGTGGTCTTTAACAACCAAGGCTTCCTCTCAAGGTAATCATGGAGTGTGCATTCGAAGAACAATGTAAATACTAGCAGCGTGCTCTGAAAATTGGGGATAGATGCTAAAGCTATAATATCTCTTCTTTATCCAATAAAGAAAGAAGAAAAACTCCTCCAGAGTGCTTTCTAGACAAGACAGAAACATTAAATTATTGAAAATGTGTGTCACAAGGTTTTATGTGTTGTCAGGTTGTAGCAGCTCCAGGCATATGAGGCCACATTGTGTTCTGTATGGTTGTTTAAATATAGATTTTCTTTCTCATCTCCATCTGGTTCTTCTTACAGATCTTTAATAATAATTACAGTAATCATAATTCTTATATCATGATTAGAAAGAGGATGAGCAACCTATCCACTTGGGATCAAGATATGTATAGTTAACACCAATGGAAAGTTTATAAAACATTTCCTGGTGTTATTACACCCACTCAAGCTCCGAGAAAGATTATTATCAATACTTTGTACTGAAGTCTTACCAGTTGCCATGAAGATTTCACTGTTATGCAAAATTGAAAATAATTTAAGATCAAAAGAATCATATAAGCATGTAAAATTTAGCTTTCTGATAAAATTGATAATAACAAAGAAAATTGGCCTTCTTATTAAAGGCAATTGCCTCAGAAGAAGAACAGTTAATGTTATATTTATTAAGTACAGAGAGTAAGCATACATAAGGATTAGTCATGTAATAAGCCATATAAGAACAAATATCATGGGAAAATCACGTATACATGTGGTGTTCATATTCAGATTTTATTTTTAAGATTCCAACATTTCTGTGATGAATAAAATTAGAATGAATATTCATATAATTTGAACATCTTTTAGTGGATCTTTTATATTTGTACAATACTTTAATATATTAATAGTTCTTAATAAACTGTTACAAAATTTGAACTGTGCCTTCATCAAAGAAGTTCAATTATCTCCCATTTGATCATCCCTTCTCTTGCCAAAGGGAAGGAAAACTAGTTCCTAGTTGACTGCTGACTGACAGTTGGCAAATGCATCCCATAGCTAAAAAAATAGTAGTAAAAGAAGAAAAAACCCAACTGCCAGTGTGCACCTTGAAAAGAAAACCTACTATTCTAATGCAAAAGAGGAAAAATTTACCAAGTGACTGTTCTTCAAAAGCTCATTTCCTACCTTGCCAAAGTCTACATCACCACTGTAAATCCCTGACTTGACGTAGCACACAGAGCTTCGAGGGAGACTGGCGGTGTAAAAAGGGGATAAATGGCTGACATGCAGCCATATATGCAACACCAGAAAGAGTTTTCTTACAGCAGCCATTTACAAAGTATACGACTGAGAACAGGCAGAAAGCATGCACTTTTGGGCAAAGAGGAATTTATAAAGTACTGCCATGCAGCTAAGGGCAAAAAAGAACATATGGTGCTAGGGATAACCAGGAGTTAATAGGATAGTCACCATCTTGCTCACAACATGATATGCCTATGCAGCTAAAAAGCACAAATTTTGAGGGCTTAAGACAAAGCTGTGCCTTTGGGGACTGTGGCACTGTGCCTCGCCTGTGAGTTGCCAGAGAGTAAGCTGCATCCCAGCCCCCAGCACTGGCTCTCAGCCTTCCTCAGACGGCAGAAACATAAACTAGTGTCTGTCAGCTTGTCTCCATAGGTAAAAAAGTGAAATGCTTCTTCCATCAATGGACAGAGCTTGTGAAGTGTGGTCATTGGGCTATAGAGGAGCACAACTGCACACGCGCAGAGTACCTTGACTTCCATCAGAAAATACAGGCCCCTGTTAATGAAGCCAAAGTGGCTCCCGAAGGGGAGCTCAGCCTATAGTGAAGCCCACGCATGGCTCCTTGCACCTGCCTCTGGAGATGTCTTGCCTCGCTGTTATATTTAGGGGATTTCTGAAAAAGGATTCTCCAGGCATGGCATACTTTGACACATAAGATACACCCAGCAACAGGGAACTGCCATGCACACTGATTTTCACAGTTCCCAAAAGTCCTGTAACTTTCTCTGTTACCCTCTTTGTCCAAGACAGTACAGCTCACCTAACAAGGTAAGAACAATATCTTACACTCAGTTTCCTGGTGTCTCACTCCAGACCTTTAACTTCATGTCCAAATTTCTCCATGGATCACTTCAGATATAATCTCCTTTGCCCTCACAAAACCTTTTGGATCTTGTTCTCATCCAACCTTACATTCCTCATTTAGGGCTGGGGTGTTGGCTGTTCCCTCTGACCAGCCCCTGCCATGATCACCATCTCCTACATCTCCCGTTACATTTTGATAAAAGCATTTTCACACCTTTCCCAATGCTGCTACTCACTTTTGGAAGGCGTTCCCCAGAAACACTAACACAGCTATGCCATTTTTCCCCTTTATCTCCCTATTTAAAATTTTTCTTTGTCTAGATGCCAACAAAGCAGTCAGCCACAGTTACGCTACTAGCATGCTGGTGGCTATCAGGATGGCTGATCTGATAACATTTTTTCTCACATAATTTCTCCCTTTTTTCCCCTCCTTTATTTGCCTCTGTTTGCCTTCATTGCTATTTGACAGGAACCTCCATTATCTTTATGTTTTATTCTGTACCTGTCAAAGTCAGGTCTCTAGTCTTAACTTCATCTCCTTTGCTACCCAAACACCAGTTATTATATTTGGAGAATCCTTAAAGTTATGCCTAATATTGAAGTAATACATTCTTTCGCAGCAATAAAGAATATTAGCAGATCTCCTTCTCCTTTCAGATTAGTTATATTATTTCTCTGGAGCCTCATAAGAGATGCTGGTAAGGTATAAAAGAAGGTAAAGCCATCAGTATTTAACCCACACAACAGCACTGTATGGGAGACTTGTCACAGTACCAAACATTTCTGTGTTGTGGGAATTTAATTATGTCTTGCCTGTTTCATGGAAACCGTAACCTAGATACGGAGCCACCAAACTGATAAACATAACTCAATATTTGGCATGTTATGAACAACGATATTTCAGAGGAAATTATTTGACTTCATTTATATAGATCATAAGCCCGAAACTAAATTACAGCCACGAATTTTGGCTCAGCAGAGTTCTCTGAACAGTAATAGCAAAGTCTGAGATAAGGTCTGGGTTTTTTAGACTTCCAGAAAACAGAATGAAACTTCGCTTTCTTCTTACAATGTCAAGCCTACCACTGTACATTTCATCCTATAGTAACATTTTTAATTATAAGGCTCATTCTCTGTGTAGTTGGACTACGTGAAAAAGAAAAGTGATCCAGGTTCAAAAGAATGGCCACAGGTTGGGAGCAAATGATGAACAGTTTTGTTTGGTTATTTTATTCATGTGCAAGAAAAAGAACAGGTTAAGACTGACTTGGTAATGTCTTCACTTTCTTTATAAAATTAAAATGTGACTGCTTCGTACTTTTTTTTTTCCCGACCACTCAAGGCATTTTCTGATGAAGAACATCAAACTCCAATTTTCATAAGCGAATACAACTGGTAACTCTAATTACAGCTACTCTAATTAGCTGTAAAAAGTACAGCTTTCTTTTTTCCAGCATCCTTACAAGGCAAGTGTCCTCAAAACTCCCTGGTTGATAAATGAATAATGAATTTAGCTCACTGTGCCTCAGCAGAAGAAAACATATGATGTGAAAATCTCAAAACAGTAGTATACTAAATTTTCAAATCAAACATAACCATAACAGTTTCCCACCTATAGATGCCATAGATAAACATTTGTATCCCATGCTGATCTTGAGTATTTACAACTTCACAAGCAAAACAATAAAAGCCCAACGTAAATTTGAGGCTGTTGTTTTTATCAAACTTCTAACTTATTCTCGTTCAGAGTAACAGCACCACAGGAAAGAGGGATTACACTACAGAGAGGTAAATTAGCACAGAAAGTCAGTGCTGCTTTGCTTGAGGTTTATGATAGTGTCACCAAGGAACCTACCATTTCAGTGTGACACAACCTTATTTTAATTTCTAAATGCTTGTGGTTTTCTGCATACCTCTGTACAAATAAAAACCACTTTATTCTTAAACATCATATGATATTTAAATTATTTAGAAAATAAAAAAACTTGCTGCATCAATTTCCCAAGTTCAGCTGAGCTAAACTTGACACTGAGCTTGCAAGGAAACCAAAGAAAAAGGTGGCTTTTGTCACCTTCACCTTCCTTCCTTTGTCGCGTCTCCGGCAGTTGCAGGAGTGCCTTTGGGAGTCTGTTCATTTCAAGGTGCTTCAGATTTCATCTTGTACCATCTTTGTTTATCTCCAGCAATTATACACTTATCAGGCTGACTAAAAATAATTCAAAGGAAGACTTTGTTCCACTCTATTAAGGAGTTTTCAGCATATCTGATACAAGTTATTTAGTGATAAAAGCTATATAATCATGCAATTAATTATTTTCTTCCGTGCAGAAATGATACATAAAGTTTTGTCACCAAGAAAAAGGGATGGTCCTCTATTCACTGAGACGTTAAAATTATTAGGCATTTAGATGTGGAAAATGTATGCTTAATTAGGATCACGACTTGAACTTACAAAAGCCAAGATATTCAAATAGTTGATATCCAGTCTAACCCACCTGCTGGTCTTTTCTTGTCTGATCCAGCCCAAAGTAATACTATTATTTACTTTTCATTTCTGGCCTTCATTGTTTTATTATCTCCCTGAGAATGTAATATGCCGTGTTTAGCTTTAGAATTAAATTGTAGGTAGTCACTTGTCACCTTTCTCCATGTTTTCAATTCATTTCACATGATCGGTCTTAAGATTGCCAGACTTACACTTGTGAGAGAGCGGTGAGTGTCTGAATGCTGAAACTCTGTTGAGGTGGTTCCCCAGTGCCATCCATACGGATCAGACATGGTGATTGTGATTGCAAGGTAGAGAGCTATTCATGCTACTGCAAAGTTGTTAATGTAGGCTAGAAATCAATTCTTGCGCTGACAGCTTCTCACCAAAATTCATCTTCTCTTAGAGAATCCTGCATTTTAGTGTTTAACTATTTTGAGGACACATTTTAGCAGTTCTTGTGAATGCTTGTCCCAGTGCCTTACCTGAGAGAAACCTAAAAAAAAGCTGCTGGAAAGAAAAATAACTAGAAGGAATTGCTCAGATTCCTGCCAAGACCACACAAGTACACTTTATTTTCTATGCCATTGCAGTGTTTTTATATATAGCAGAATCTCATTATTTTGTACTTCATTATTCATATCTTGGGTAAGCCACACAATCTAAGACGTTGTTACTGAGCTCTTCCCACATCCAGAAAAAAAATGTTAACAGCAGAAGTTGGAGGGATGCTTTATTTCCAGTAAATCGCTAGTTTTACAGAAAGAAAATTCACTGTTTTCACATGTCTGCAAATAATTAAAACTAAAACTCAATTACCAGTATTAATTAAAGCTAATTCCTAGAGTCCCCTGTACTTCAAGATAACTGTACTGTTACATTCCTCAAGAATGCACTTTCTTTTCAGAGGAGCAAGAGGTATAATGCTGCCAACAAAATTTCTGTGAAGCTTTGAATCTTCTCCTTCCATGGGGAAGTATGTAAGTAGATGAGTGAAATGGAAATTGTTATATAAATAACTGAATCAGCCAGAAAGAATAAATTACTTTTTTTTTTTATTTCATCATCATGAGATGATACTAATATGGAATCCAATCAAGTCTGTGCTATAAGCAGAACTTCGGATCAACACAATATCTCCTTCAGGACAGACAGGACATATTTTCAGTGCTTTCAGTTTAAAGAATTCATTCAATTCCTAGAGTCCAGGGTTAGTATAAGCCAACTTTTCTAAGTAATAACTAAGTGGAAACAAATCCTATATGGCAGATACAGAAACAATATTTAATTAAAGATATGAACATTGTTCAGATATTTATATTCAGGTTCTGAAGAACTACTTTGTGTTTGCTCTTGCTAACTCATTTATAACCCGTAGCAGCCTTGGTCTAGCCTAAGAATGCCCAAATCTGAAAATTAAACTGAGTAACATTATATAAAGTAACAGATGGGAAAAGGAATGGTTTAAACACAAAGCTAAATCCCACTGCTGGAAATTAAGCACAAGGCAAGGAACAAAAAGCAATTTATTCAAAGGACTAAGTCCAGCAGCTGAATGGCAAGAAACTCATAAATATCATTCTGTACAACATTAAAAATAAGAACATCTGGTTTACTATAATTAGTACAAACCTCCAGGTTTGGTGCAAGTCATTCTTTTTATGTATAAGGCCATCATTCTAATCAACAAAGAAACAGCACTGCAAATCCAGCAGTGGGAGTTGGGATCCAGCCCAAAGGTTTTGTGCCGCTTGAAATCTTGTGGACTTTTTGCATCTTTGTAGTTTAATTGTTAATGAATATTCTGACTATTGCTTTTCATCCAACTTCCATCTGTGGTCATACTTTCATAGAGCAGGTTTTGTGCCAAATTTTTGGTCCTGCAACAAATACAGACAAAGATGGAGAAGGACAGAAGATACTTAATTTTTATTTATGAAAAATATTTTATGAACTTTTTTTTTTTAAGTGAATGTGTTATTAAGGATATGTTACAGGAGCTACTGACCTCTACTTTCTCATGTGATCCCTTCATTTACCACTACTGAGGTTTTCTGATCTGGTGCTTTCTCCCAGTGTGGACTGCATTCAGGTAGGATGGTGAATGGCTGAGCTGCAGGCACTCAGGAGGAAAACAGAGGTTTTCCAGAAGAGAGGAACTCCCTGCTGTGTGATGTGCCCCACCACATCTGGGAAAGGGAGCAGAAGTCACAAGACAGCAGATGGCCACTACACAGACTCCTAATTTAGGTCCTCAAGACCGAAAGCTTGACCACCGCATCCACCTGGCCCAAGTGTCCAGCTATTCTCTCCGGATACCTGAGTGTGGTAAGGATGGAAAATGCCTGGGTGTGTGGTTGAAACACGCACTCTGATCCAAGATCCCCAAAGCACTTCCAGATACCAAAGTGCAGGCTTTAAGTTGGTGGTGTCTCTTCCAATTGTCTCTTGGCTTCTCTAGCAAAGGTAAGAAAGAAACACGTAATGCAGCTGGTAGCTCCAGGCTCTGCTTTCTCCCTCTGCATTGGGCAGACCTCCTTCACTGCAAGAAGCCAGTTTGGTTAACTGTAGAAGTATAAAAGTGGACTCACACAAAAGTCATTATTCCTGCATGGTCTGTGGGTGCTTTGCCTTTTTTTGTCTTTCTTTTTATATATCTTGATTACGATATCCTATATTAAAAACGGAGGTAAAATGGAAAACATGAGTGATTTTCTTGCCTACAGCTGGATAAGCAGGGAAACATGAACTGAATAAGCTGTAAGTTGAAATAAAGGAAGAAGTGGCGATTCAGAGTAAGCCTAATTCATCACAGGCACAAGTGGAATTGTCTGCTCTTCTAGCTATTAATTAGGACTCTTATGTGCAAGAAAATTAATTTTAAAATATTCTTAAGCCAATCCTCCAGGAAACAGGAAGATCCATGTAAAAACATCTTTAAATGTTTTAACATTTATTTTTATTAATTTAGAAGACAAAATGAAGCATTAACTAAGGTCTTTCCAGCCTTTGATCCAAAGAACTGAGGCTGAACAACAAGTCCAACTATCCAGTGAACTAGTTTGCTAGGCAAGGCCAGCTGCACAAGGACAAATGTTCTCAGCATCATGTCTTGCCCTGAGGCTGATACTTTTTCCTGGAGGCAAAGGTTGGTCTCAGTTTGTCTAGTTATTTCAGCAGATAGACAGTGTGCCAGTCTATTTTGCTGTTCAAAGCAATTTGACTTTGCCTGCCGACAGCTTCACAGTTAATTTCAGAAAATATATGCTCTTAGGTGATTTGTTCTTGCATGCAACTGAATAACCTAGCTCTTCACTTCGAAAGTGTTTGTAGATTGTTCATAGGGAATACATTTCCAATGTCATCAGAAATAACACTTTTTTCTCCTGCATACTTAGGCTTCAGCTTACGGTGGATATGTTTCTTGATTGCATCTTTTGTTTGTTGTTCTCTGTGAGACTTCACAAATGAAACTAGTCTTGCTGTGAGGTGAGTCACCGTCGTCATTGCAATTACCAAAGAATTGTTTTTCTAGATAATATGAGCATTTCTTGTTATATAGCATTTTCTATTTAACAATAGTTAAAATCTACATCAAAACATCAGTTCTCTATGTTATATTTGTTCTCCTCATACTCGATGCATGACTAATAACACTTTTAGTGATGAACATATTCCACAGCCACAAACTCTTTGCTCACACTGGCTGAGATTCTGCTGTCTTTCCTTGTTAGGGCACTGTAGAGTGGTGTAGCAGCATGCTGTGCATTGCACCTGCCCAGCTTTCCAGAGGACCTTTCTCCTTTGAATCACAGAATCATAGGGTTGGAAGGGACCCTAGCAGATTGTCTAGTCCAACCCCCATATTTGCATGTTTCCCTTTGAAGGTACATCTCATATCCAACACACCTCAGGAAGCCACTGCAGGGACTCCTAGAAGTTTCTTCCTTTGTGGAGACTTTATTGCCTACCTCCTTTCATAGCATGGTCTCCAGGAGATACCCAGCATGAGTGTGCTGTTGCATTACCCATGACATTGAATCTTTGCCAGGTTAAGCCAAATTTCTGTATCAACCAAATTAGAATGTAGTTTAGGTTCTGGACAGCATTTAAAGGGGGCAGGAGGACAGGACAATCAAAAAGCCATGAAGGAGATATGTGGGTACATGCTGCAGCAATGCCAGGAGTGGGTGGCAGGTGAAGATAGAGGGAAAATAAACTGTGGTAGATGGCTTGGGCGAGGGAGTCCTTTTTCATTTCTTGAATAAAAGTCCTTGCAGCTGAATAAGGTCTGTTCTTGAAAGTATCTCCATGTCCAGCAAAATATGAGGAAAAAGTATCTCTCTGTGTTATTCTGGTCCACGCATTAACCTTCTAAAATGACTTTTTCAAAATATCATACTTCTAAATGAGAATAAGATGTAGCAGCATAAAAAGGCATCCTCTGTGACAGAGGGAGAATGTAATGCAGAAGATTTATCAATACAAATAGCAGTATTGGCAGACTGAAAAGAAAAAAAACCCAAATAAACAACATGGCACATACGTTTGCATATCTAGTACAGGAAATGTTAAAATTCTAAATACCTCCAACCTTACCTAACAAATAGTTTTTACTTGCTATTCAGAGTGTATTTTAGGGATTCTTCAAAACCATCAGAGATAAACAGTTAGTTCTATTGGCAAGTACCATGCAAAGATACATGCAATACAAACTGTGAAAATAACTAATTCAAAGGACATCTACTTCCCATTTTTGACAAGTACACAGATTGGCAAATTCCACAAAGGCCAAGGAGGCAGATAATGTTTAAGATTATGTTGTTTCTGTGTGTGCACAGATTTTCTACTTTGGTCCCAAAAGATTTCCTACAAATCTCAATTTTAAAACATTTCTGTTAATGAATCATATGCTAAAATTCCCTATCAGTCTTACAGCTATGAAGCAGCAAACCCAGTCTGGCACCATGAATCATAATACTTAGTGTCTGGAGAGATAACTCAGAAAAAGAGACGTGTAAAATTCAGAATCACAGTTACAGAAGTAAAACTTATGACATTTCCCCCCTTCCACTTCTCCAACCACACCAAGTGCAAAATGATTTAAGGTCAAGTCCTCACTAGGCAAAGCAGTGTATGCTCAGTGTACTGTGAAAAACACCAGCCTTATTATCACAGAACCTGTTTAATGTGAAAAAATGAAAAATGTCAGTAAGCACAGTTTTACCAGAAAAAGAACAACTAATTCTAAGGAAGTGCAGGGCTGAATGGTGCTGTTACAAAAATGATAACATTTGCCTCAGCAGAAGCGGTGTCTCCTTGGATCAATCCATCATTCCCCTTATCTGCCTTGCCATTCACCTTCAAATATTACCATTTCTTTTCAGCCAACTAGAAATTAACTTCAGACTAGTTCTGTAGCCAGTAACTACAGTAAATTTTTTTTAAATATTTGCCAATGAAAGTCTCAAAAATGTGAAGGACATGGTTATTCTGAAGGCTTACAAAGGAACTACTTTTGTTAATTTATTTTTACTGTATTGTTAGCTAAGGTGGTTTCACTGGAATTTTTCCCTTCTGTGAACTCTGTGCCCTCTATTCTCTTGTGCTTCACGGGGTCTGAGTGGGTGCAAAGAAAGTGCACAGCCCGTGGGTGAGTGATTACATACTCTACTAATACTTATGAGGGAAGCAATGAACTATGGCCACCGGCTTCCCTAGAGTTACAGAAGTCATTGATTTCTTTACACCAGTAGCGAGTGGTGTTTTGGATAAATAAATTCTTCAGCTTTGTGACTCAGGAGTGAAACGTGCTTTATGCAGCGCGTGGCCCGTGCTTGAGATTTAACCCTAATTTTTTTTCCTTTCTGAATTTCCTGGAACTTCAACATTTGCGAGCAAAGTTCTGCTCCCCTCCTGATCTGATGTGAATTATTCACAATTGGCTGGAGAGCTACAGAGAGGAGCCTGGGCATTTTTGCACCTCCGTCTCTGCCAAGACCTGAGGAGAAGGGCTCTGGCTCTGGCATTTCCTGGCAGAAGATGACAACCATCTCCCTGCTCCAGCACCAGTTAGAGATGCTCTGGAATCACCGAGCTATATCCTCCCCGAGTCTGCTGGCTTCCCACCAAACATGCATCAACATTCAGATACGCAGTCACTGTGCCAGGTTGTTCCCTGCCGTCTGCGAGATGAGACACCGAGGCTTAGGACTTTGGTTTACATGCTCCAAGACCCATACACTATTTCAGACCTGACTTATGAAAGTAAATAAAGGAATGCTGAAGCCCAGTCCCTGCAAACCTGAAATACCCGTATTCCTCGGTGAAGTTGCCAGGATGTTTCAAAGACCTGCTTCTTCAAACCCTTTCCTATTGCTATGGTCCACATCCTATGGTAAGAATGAGAGGCAATAACATCCTCATTTCAATCGCTGCACAGGGCTAACAGGTCTTGTTAGCAAATTATTTTTGCAACAAAATGTGAGATAATTGGACTACAGAAGCAGTGGAATTGAAACACACACACAAAAAAAAAGTGGTGCAATGCTTATATCATTAAATAATTCCACATGGTTTAGAGGCAATCCATTATCTCTGGAATGTCTTTTCAAAAGGAATAGATGAAATAACATGTCCAGAATTTTATTTTTCCTTATATGATCAGTGGACTATGGGATTTTTCTCTGGTTCTTGGCTTTCTCAGTGAGAATTCAGGATATTTCAATAAAATATGACATCATATCTAGGTGAAGAATGATTTTACTTTAAAGATGAACCTGAAACCTTTCCCTACTTCACAAATCACTATAGTTCAGCATCCTGAATCTATCTTTTCTGTGGAGGGGTCAGAGAATCAGGCTCATATTTAAAATAGTCCTGGGCAAAAAAGGAATCTCAGAGGTTTAATTCAGTCTTTCCTTAACTTTACTGGGAGCTGGACAACGCCCTGTCCTAGATGAGCGGTGGAAGCAGACCCTCCTTGCATGCTTGTGGCTCCAGAAGAAGCCTGGAGTGACCTTCTTAATACAACAGCTTCAATACCTTGAGTATCACAGCAGTCACTTGAGCACAGAGAAACCCTGGATGAAGCTGGAGATACTTTTACAATATGAGTTATTGACTGCTGTGCAAAGACTGACTTGTCTTTTTGTTCATGCAGTGATATTCATTAAGTGTTCTGAAGGATTTTAAAAGGCCAATATTTTTCTTATTGTTTTGTCTTGCTCTCACAGGATCAATTACTGGGTACCTGTTAGAGTGTACATGTCAATGTGTCAGACTGGCAGCAGCGTCCCTCGACTGGCTGAACAAGAGCTTTCCCAGAGTGTAGCTTGCAAAAGGGAAGTAAATTGCGTCTACAGCAAACATTCCCTCTGACATACCGGACACCTTCAAACTGAAGTATTTTGCCTGCTTTATTTTCCTGTGTCAGGCTGCCACTTCAGATGGTAATTAAGGCAAAAACTAAGCAAAAGTGGCCTGTGCTGACCCAATACCGCTCCACTCTGTAAACCTCGTAGCCGTGCTGCTGGAGCACCATCTCTGTGAGGAAAAGCTGCTGGAAAGCAGCTCTGCAGAGAGGGACCTGGGAGTTCCGGTGGACAACAAGTTGACCATGAACCAGAAATGTGCCCTTATGGACAAGAAGGCCAATGGTCTCCTGGGGTGCAATACAAAGAGCGTAGCCAGCAGGACGAGGGAGGGCATCCTCCCTGTCCACTCTGCCCTGGTGAGGTCACATGTGGAGCATTGTGTCCAGTTCTGGGATCTCCAGTTCAAGACAAGGAACTGCTAGAATCCAGCAGAGGGCTACAAAGATGTTCAAGGGACTGAAGCATCTTTCTTACGAGGAAAGACTGAGAGACCTGGGTCTGTTTAGCCTGGAGAAGAGAAGACTGAGAGGGGATCTCATCAATTTTTATAAATATCCAAAGGGCGGGTGTCAAGAGGATGGGGACAGACTCTTTTCAGTTGTGCCTAGCGACAGGACAAGGGGCAATGAGCATGAACTGGAACACAGGGAATTCCATCCATAACGAAAAACTTCTTTAAGGGTGACAGAACACTGGAACAGGCTGCCCAGAGAGGTTGTGGGGTCTCCTTCTCTGGAGATATTAAAAACCCACCTGTTTCCTGTTAGAGACCAGGATGCTTACAAGAATATTTCAGAGAAGAGAGTAGATATTTTACTTTATCAAAACTTAGCAGAAAGAAAAAAAAAAAGAACGATATAATCCAATAACCCGTTTTTTAATAGTCCTGATTCTTTCGTAGTGTCACTAGCTTCACCTACTTCTAAGATCTTGTGGATGCCATAAAAACTTCATACGTATTGATAATTTCCTTCAGAATTACACAGTAATCACAGTACCTCTTTTATTTCTTCGAAAAATTTTATCTGAATACTACTAATTCTTGTGTAATGATCTTTTTATTGACAAAGAGTTTGCCTAAGTAAGAATCAACACCATGTATTTGTAAATAATTAGACTACTCAACTGCTGATTACAATACTGCATTGATTAAACTAACTCCTTGCCTTTCTTACTAAGTGTTTATATCTAGAATCTTGGTCCTTTATATTCTTTGTTGTTATATTTTTTAAAAAATTACTAAATCACGTATGTGTATATGTATTTATGTGTGTATTTCTATCTGTAACTGTTAAATTATTAGAATTGACGCAACTAATAGACAATTGCAATGATGGCCTACACAAAGGAAACAAACAGCAGTTACACATCACAAAAGTAGTCACTTGAAAAAACTTATGACAATCAACCATGGACCAAATTAAGCCCCTAGGAATGATCAAAGCAGATGAATCAGTGACAATAGTTGTCCCTAATATGGTTGTGGGACAAGCCAGAGCAAAAGACATTGCATTCTCGACAGTGGGAGGGGAATGTTAATGATACATTCTCCACAGGAGTCACTGGAGATGGATCTCTGTGGTCTGTGCAGAGCCATCAGCAGCATCCCCATGAAAACATAGACTTGGCAGGCCCTTTCTGAACAACAGTTTGCAGGAGGAAAGCATGCAAACAGGAAAACAAGAACCAAGGAGGGCAGAAGAGAGGGTTTCAAGACTTTTTGTCCTAGAACAAAATCTACTCCTTTGAAACACTTCATAACTATCAAAATCCCACTCCCCCAAGAAAAAAACAAGTAGACAGCAACAGGTGGCTGAGCCTGGTCTTTCTAGAAGCAGCTTAATTACAGCAACTTTTGATTAATAACGTTAATAACAGCACTGACAGAATCAATTGTTGCTAATTTCTTTCATATTTTATGTAAAGAATAAGCTCTCTAACCTGAACCTCGGCCAGAGCCTGTTGCAGAAATCAACCTCCCCAGTTAAAAAAAAAAAAAAAAAAGTGGAGTCAGGTGTGGGAAAAGAAAAACAAAATGATTTCTATAGCCTTGTGTTTTCCCTGGTGGAGAAACTCTTTACAAACTGCAGTGACAGGCAATTTCTGCCTGAGTGCTTTTACCGACAGCCAGTACATTTATCGATTGCTGGAAGCCCCCACATGAAGACCAACAAAAGATCTTATAGCAGAGTCCTCAATACGTAGCTTGTGGATCTGTCAGGGTGCTTTAAAATCCAGTGCAGGTTTTTTGAAAGGATTTGTCTGGGCTCTTGGCTGCCTCTGATGCCGTGGGACCGTGCTGTGCTGTGGCAGCACTGCCTGCCACTGCCTGTCCCTGCCTGGCTCACCGTGTGGCTGCCCTCGCCCCCTGGCTCGTCTTCCCCTGGGGAGCAGCCCACCTCTCGCTGCTCCCCAACAGAATTGTGCATGAGATGATTTTAAAGCAATCCCTTTAAATGTCAAAGCACTTTCCCCAGCTGAACATGTTACATGGTAACGCATTATTTCTTGGCCCTTGGTTCAAGGCCAGACAGGACTTTTTATGGTCAGTGTGGGAAAAGGAGCAAGAATTTTTTTGCTGCTTCTTTCCCCTCTCTGCTTTGCCATGTAAGCTGAGCAATTACTGTCATGCACCAGAGAAGACTTTCCAGCTGTGGAAAGTCCCACAGGAGAAATTTTGAGGAATAAAATGCCTCTAGAGTCTTCTGTTAGGGGGTTACGCTCTGCTTACTGCACTGTCAAGGCAGATGATTGACCCTTCATGGAAAAGGTCTACAGCACTCAGATCCAGATGTGGTACCTAGAAGGACACAGCAACTTTTGCGACATTCACATGCTATCAAATAACAGACCTTCAGGAATCTCACCTGTCCCCATATCTCTGGTGGACATATGATATCAGGCCTGACCATACCTACCTCAAGGAGGTCCAAATATAGGAGGAATAAAAAACATGGTGCTGAAATGGTGAAAAGAATCCTAAAGATGTTTCCCAGAAATCCATTGAATGCTCAAGATGCCTTGGGCTTCTAACAGTGGCTTTCCACATCCAGATGAAACAGAAGCGCAACTGCTAGAATATCAGGATGGTGTGATCTACAGAATATTTTCTGGGATGTTCCAGCCTTATGCTCATTACTGATTCACTGCCTATTTCCTGGCAAAAGAGCAGTGCTCAGAGCAACTTGTGATGTGTTTTTCTGAGGGCTTCTTGCCGTGGGACCACGACAACTTTTAATTAGAAAGTCTTCAGTAGGTTTTGCCCAAAGCCACTGTCAAAATATCTCGGCGCTGCTGTCTATAACGGTTAGAGATATTCCGAGGTTTTTGCATGCATATATAGATATATTCACAAATATAGAAATATCGCCCAAATTTCTAGTGCTTTTAGCTTTGATATAGATTGCAAAGCCTTGTGATAATATTAGATGGAAGTTATTTGTCACTCAGCTCTTCACCCTGTACCTGCACTCAGGTCCCTAACCTGTCTGCGAGGGACACCACTAAGCATTTCAAACCATTCAGCAAACTCTAGCAGCTCCCATACCTTCCAAAAACCCAGTTTGTCAGAACCATGTTTTCTCCGTCCTCTCCAACTGTGCAATTCGCACACACCCACGGACTTGCCTTCCCTCAAAACCTCCTGGTGTGAGAGCTGGATTCAGTCCAGAAGCCACAGGATGAGGAAGAGTTACTAATCAAAGTGCAATTTTTCTACAAGTTTTCCATGCCCCATAAACCCATGCTGAGACTAAGTGTCCTGTTATTTAGTAAAGGAGGGCACTAGAGGCAGTGGGATACTGGCAAAACGAGAGGAAAGGCAGAGGAGGGCACTGGTACAACTAGGACTGATGCAATGAAGAGTCCCAGCTCCCACCTTCCCTTTTTGGCTCCAGATGCAACCTCAAAACCTCTGAGGCAGCAGGAAAAGTGAAATCCAGCAGTAATTTGCAAGAGAAATACAATTAGTGCATTACGGTCCTTTCACTAAATAATCCCTTTTCCTCCACCACAATAGTGCTTTCCCTTACCTCTGCTGAGAAGGACTCTAAACTCCACAGGGGTCAGGCTGAAAACCACCACTGAGAGTCACTCGATGGCTGTTTTTCTGCACAGAAACTCTGTTGGTGTACAATGCCTTTGGAGTAAAGGGGGTGCACAGCTACCACCCTTTTAACCTTTCAGAGATGCTGTGGAGAAGGAAGGGGTGCCGGTAGGACATTCAAGCACTTTTCTGCATCCCAGGCATACTCATGACATTTTCTGTTGTTGGGAGGGGGTGTTTTGGTTTGGTTTGAGGTTTTTTTGAAACTAAATTGCCCGTTATTTTTAACTCTATTATTTTGAGCTGGTAGTATGGTCACAGTTTACCTAACTTCGCCATCTAGTGCCAGAGTCACTGACCACTTGCAAACAGCAACAAAAGCCTAGGGAGACCCTAGAGGGCAAGACATTTAACAAAAAGAATATTACATCAAATCTGTGTTGTCTTGCACAACAATCTTGCACATCAAATCTGTGTTTTCTTAACATAAGTTTGTTGTTGAGTTCATTGACATAACTCCACAATTACTCCACTTGCTTGGTTGGAATACTTGTTGTAGGGGCAGTATAAATTTTGGAGAATTAAAATAATTGAATGTCATGTCTAGTGCAAAGAAACTTTGAAACTCTGTATGGGAATTCAAAATGTTTTAAGGTCTTGTTTCAAGAAATGACCATGTCCTTGCAAAGAGGCCGATAATAATGGCCTTCTTCACACTCCAGGTACCAAATATATGATTATTTTTGTGTTGATAAGCCTTTTTCACAAAAACATTGGAAGAATCATGGAAAAAAATTTCTGAAGATTTTCATTTGCAGAAACTATCATTATAAATACTGGTTCATCTGTCCCTTGTAGGACATTACATGCTAACTCTTCCTGCAACTGTGAGTTTTCTCCAGCGGCACTGCAAGTTTTCTATGTGGCTTTTTGAATAATCAGTTTAGCTTATAAGAACTTTTAAAGTAAGATCTATTATATCAGCTACATGAGAACTGATTTATCATAGCTACCTACCACCTCCTCCTCTGCTGAAACACTGAAACAGATGCAGTTTAGAGGAGAAAAACAGATTACAAATTCCAGCAGAAAGAATGTGAAAGCAGGAGACAAGCTGTCCTCAGACACAAGATTCCAACAGTGATTGGCACAAAACCTTAGTATTTAGTATAGTCATTAGTTTTATGTTTACTTAAAAATTATATTTATTTAAACCTTAGTATTTTAAAACTGTATATTTATTTAATCCTTGTTATTTAATATATTTATTTATTTACTGTAAGACACGAAACCTTAGTATTTCTGAGCTGCAATGAAAACTATTCCACTTTGTTACACATTTTCCATTACAACTGAAGTAAAACATGTGGGTAAGCATGCAGTCCCTTCCTGCAACCCAACGCCAAAGAATCCATCTATCCATCCATCCATCCATCCATGCATCCATCCATGCATCCATCCATCCATCCATCCATCCATCCATCCACCCATCCATCCATCCATCCATCCATCCATGCATCCATCCATCCATCCATCCACCCATCCATCCATCCATCCATCCATCCATCCATCCATCCATCCATCCATCCATCCATCCATCCATCCATCCATCCATCCATCCACAGGTCCCTGCAAGAGCAAGGAATCCATTACCTGCATAGGTACCTGCTCAGATACACTAAATGACAGGTAGTGATAAAACCTTAAGGGCAAAGAACACGAACTCCTGACAAAACTGTTTGGGTAAAGATCAGCAACAGTGACTATATGAATTCACTCTTTCTTACCCTACAGGAAATTTGAGATTCAGAAGAGGAAGAAAGAAGAAAAAGAGAATAAGGAGCAGGTCACACTCCTTGCATGCACTGCTGGGCATGGGAGCATACTCGAGCAGTTACCAGGGAACCATAGAGTACTGTAGATCCACGTTTCCGCTTGGTTTATGGTTACTGCTCACTTAAGCAAGCCATAAGATAAATAGACCTGGCCTTAAATCAATGAAAATTACTCACAACTAGTGGGAGGCAAACAAAAGGGCCTGGGCTTTGCCTATACCTTGAACTAGGACCCTAAAGCCCTTTTCTTTATTACAGAACGTGGTATCAAAAGGCTTTCTGTAAGACAAGAAATTCAGAAGAGCTAACTCCTGTGAACCCAAAAAATGCTTGAAATAAAATCCTCTCCCCAAAGATGGAGACCACTTGTCAACGGAAGTGCTGATTAATGACCTGTTTCAATCAAATATTTAAGCCATTCTTGCCTAAACTGCATAAATATAGAAAAAGAATTATTTAAAAAGCTCTATGTGTTTCTTGGCAACGGATTATTTGCTTTGGCAGAGTGAAACGCATTTTCATAGGACCTCTGATGGAGCTTAGCAGGAAGGTAATACATGCAAAAGTCATTTGACTTGGCAGTATGAACTAAATGGTTGCAGAGTGATGAATGATAGCACTACATTTATTTTCATATTTATATAGTAGTTATATTATTTATATAGTACCTTTAAAAAATAATAGCACTTTAAGATTTTCCGCAACAGAATCCTAGGAACTTACAGTGCCTGTGGAAACACAGTCCAGTGCTGCACCAAACTGTTCAAGGGGGACTCACATCTGAGAGGAGCCAGCCTTCCCCCCGGCTGTAAAATGCTCTTTGCTATTTAATTTCTTGAAACTCTAGGAGGCTACAGGGAACAAACATATGTTTCCTCTGTATTTCCTTCTCCCAATTCTTGAATGAATGAATTGTAAATAATCTTCCAAATGCTACAAACACTAGAGTTCACTGCACTTACCATGGTAATGATACAGTAATTGTGTGGTACGGTGTGGCAATGACCACATGACATATGATCATGGCTATAAACACTGTGTGATCAGACACAGCTATATACACAGCCAAAGCAGCAAATCTTTGAAAACAGTCCATTAATTTATTAATACAGACTCCAAATAAGTCACCTTCAGGTATTTGAATATAAATATTGGTGGTATTATAAGGTTTAATGATGTCCTGCATTTATCAGTAGCTCATTCCAAGAGTGCAGGACTTTGGAAGAAATCAAATCTTTCATTACAGCAGGGGACTCAACATTAGAGGCTCCTTAGGTCTCCCTCAACAAAGTACCTTAACAAATAGATATCACACGTTAAGATGATAGACAACAGCTCAAACCATATGCCGTATCAGTCTTTCAGATTTTGTAAGTTGTGACTGGAGATGTTCACCGAACACAACCTCTGTGCAAGCTGTTGTTGAGAACTGCCCCAATGAGAGATGCACGATGAGTAGATAAGAAGAAAAGACACTACAGATTAAAAAAGAAAAAGAAAACAAAACAAATTTGAAAAATGCCTCTCATCTGACTTTAGGAATTTGCTTATTACCTCAGCTAGACAGTTCTAGCAACGAAAAGCCAAAAACCATAAGCAACTTCTCTGCTCACTGAAATTTTCGGGTCAGGTCTGTTGCGTAGGTGACTTTTCCTCAGCTGGGTGACTCACCGGAGCAACTGCCTCCTTGCACACCAGCGGTTCTTGCACACCAGAAGGTCTCCTCCACTCAGTAACTGCTCTGCTACCAAAGCATTTTGTAATCTTGAACCGATCAGCAAATTTTGCAGAGGGGATGTCAGACCCCTGGGATTCCAGCAACCCCTCCCGTGTAATTTTATCAGCACAAGCACAGTGCCAGAGGGCAGCCCAAGAAGAGGGGTGGCAGTGGGCACCAGCGCGTGACACATAGCGCTGCAACTCCTCGGCAGAGCTCTGGCTGGGGGGATCGATTTATGGATCCTAGGGCAAACTGAAAACGGACAAAAATGTACTTGGGCTCAATCTCAATGTTTGCCTCAGCCTGAAGATAAGTATTTCACACTACCCTTTATATTTCATGATTCAGTATTTCTTCCCTCATTCTGCTTTACAGAGTTGAATAAAGCAGACAAATTTGGCCTCCAGAATTTTTTTTAATTAATTTTTCCATCTAAAGAAATATTTTTATGTCCTCATTTTGGTCTTATCACATGTTAGTTTGGGGGAGCTTAAAACTGCATTTTGATAATTTGGTGTGTTGACTGTGGCTGGATGCCAGGTCCCTGCCAAAGCCACGGCTTTTTTCACTCCCCTCCTCAGCCGGACAGGGGAGCGAGAACGGTCATGGGTTGAGATAAGGACAGGGGGATCACTCAGCAATTACTGTCATGGGCAAAACAGACTGAGCTTAGGGAAATTAATTTAATTTATTGCCAATCAAATCAGAGTAGGGTAATGAGAAATAAAAAAAAATCTTAAAACACCTTTCCCCCACCCCTCCCTTCTTCACAGGCTCAACATCACTCCCAATTTCTCAGGAGACAGGGAATGGGGGTTGTGGTCAGTCAGACACATTGTCTCTGCCGCCCCTTCCTTCTCAGGGGAAGGACTCCTCACACTCTTCTCCTGCTCCAGCATGGGGTCCCTCCCACAGGAGACAATCCTCCATAAATTTCTCTAATGTGGATCCTTTCCACGGGCTGCAGCTCCTCATAAACTGCTCCAGCGTGGGTCCTTTCCACAAGGTGCAGTCCTTCAGGAACAGACTGCTCCACTGTGGGTCCTCTGTGGGGGCACAAGTCCTATCAACATACCTGCTCCAGTGTGAGCTCCTCTCTCCATGGGTCCACAGGTCCTGCCAGGAGTTTGCTCCGGCACACGCTTCCCATGGGGTCACAGCCTCCTTCAGGCATCCACCTGCTCCAGCATGGGGTTCTCCATGGGCTGCAGGTGCGTATCTGCCCCACTTTTTCCCTCCATGGGCTGCAGGGGGACAGCCTGCCTCACCAGGGGCTTCACCACAGGCTGCAGGGCAATCTCTGCTCCGGTGCATGGAGCACCTCCTCCCCCTCCTTCTTCACTGACCTTGGTGTCTACAGGGCTGTTCCTCTCACATATCCTCACTCCTCTCTCCAGCTGCTGTTGCGCAGGTTCTTTTTTTTCCCCCCTTCTTAAACATGTTCTCACAGAGGCACTACCTTGGTTGCCGATGGGCTCGGTCTTGGCCACCAGTGGGCCCATCCTGGAGCCAGCTGGCATTGGCTCTATCGGACATGGGAGAAGCTTCTAGCAGCTTCTCAGAAAAGCTACCCCTGTAGCTCCCTGCTACAAAAACCTTGCCACACAAAGTCAATACATATAAATAAATTTAACATCTAAAACATTTTCACCAAGCTTGTAAAAATCAGTCTAACTTGTGCACTAATGCTGATTTTCTAGAAACACATTATTTAAAATTTAAATTTTTAAAATTTAAATTTTTTCCACTATGTCAAAGAAGATGGTGATGCTTTCTCCCCCAGACAAAGCAAAATACAGTTTGTGTATTATTTAAATTAATAACAAATTACATAACAAGTAGAAATCATATTATGTTACAGTTTGTGAAGAAAGCAGGAAATATTGAAACCTCGGGAGAAATGCAGAGAGCGGAATGTAATTAGTCCTGTTAATTTCTGGCCAAAAGATTAGATTTTATATCTATACACTTATTAAAAGTTTTAGTAAGTGATAGCAACTGGCAAAGACTTTCTAATTGTATCCAAAAGATAGCAATAAAGACATTTGGCTATTGCATGATGTTTTATACCTGGCACTGTATTTTCTGAAGTGCTGAGGAGACTGTGTGATGTGTCTCGAGTCAGGTCTCAGGAGATGAAGCATCTTTTGAAAATCCAGGATCCATTACTGAGATACTGTTCTCCAGCAATAGCCTGACTGATTTGTGACATCTGATGTGTGTGTGTGATTAACTCATGGCAAGAAAACGGGCATGTTTTCCTGAAAAAAAAAAGGAATAATTTTCAAACTAGCTTCTTATGAAAATGCACAACACTCTACAACCAACTTTTGTTTATACTCAGCGCCGCTCACTGCTTCTCCAAGAACTTCATTCCAACCGAGTGTAATGAACTACCAGAGAACTAAACCTGGCAGGTCATTCCCAGAGAGTTTTCAGATGTTGCCCACTAGTGATGGGACCAAAGTGCTGCCTTGGCTCTTCCTTAGACCTCTTCTCCTGAAGGGAAGCTTTCCCACCTGCACCTTATCAGACCACGGCGACTAACACAGGTTCACAGTTCAGCTGCACAGGAGAAATGTTTCACCTTGTGCTGGAAGGTCCCGCAGACACAGGGCAGAGCTACCAAAACCTCTGCAGCTGCCGGCAGAGATGTGACTATCCCGGACACCTCTTGGAAATGTTTCTTGGTCTGCTCCCCCGTGCAGCGTTGGGGAGCGCTGGGAAAGTTCACAACAGAGCTGGCAAACAGCTTACACTCACAGAGGTTCTTCAGAATTAATTACTTTCTGAATTCTGCACTGTCAGATTTCTCAATTTTCATTTATCCTAGTCTTAAACAAATGTTTTCTTCTGGAACAGGTGCCAGGAAGATACTCACTGTATGAGCACTGGTAGGCATTTCCTGCACAGCAAAAGACCCTTATTGTTCCCTCATCTGAAGACCACAAGTCCTCTTACCTGCTGAGTCTTCATTAGACCTGGATGGTGCTGCTTTACAGGCTTTTATGTGTTTGGAAACTTAGCTGTTGATACATCTTACCAGCTTCATTTTTCTCTATATACTTGCAGCTGATTCTTTTACAGCCTTTTCTTCAAATTAAAATAAATGTATTGAATACAAGGGCAACTTGTGTAACTGATGTAATTGATATTTTTAGTTTTACTATGAAGAAATATACATTGTCAGTGTTGTTGTCAATATTAAGAATATACATATGCTTGTCTCTATTGGAAAGAAATCAGATGCAAACATATTAAAGATGTTTTAAGTATCACAGGGCTAAACACCAAAATGTGTAAGACTAGTTTAGGCATTCAGACATTGATGTATTATCTTGTATTTTTTTTCAGGAATACAATTTTAAAACCAGTCTTAATAAATGCAAAATAACAGGTGTCCTACCAGAATTTCTTGAAAAGCTATTGTATAGAATAATCAGAGTGCCTTTATCTATTTGGAGAAAGTAAAATTCCCCCCATGTGAATAGAAGCTTAGGGGGTTTTTTAGTCCATATTAGAATTTCCAAACAAATTACCCAGAGTATCTAGCCCTGCTGAATAACTCTCCAGCTTTTCCATAAACTTGGGCCAAAATCCACAGTTAATAGTCACCATTTCCCCAGCTCATAGCTCTGGGCAACCGTACTAAAATGTACTAATTTCAGCTAACTCTGATATAGTATTTCAAGAAGAAAGGTTATTTTTTCCCCCTCCTTTGGCAGGTTATTTTAAGGTGTCGATTCAAATTTTTGGCACTGACGTCAAATATCTCCGCAGAAAAGCTGTTCCTATTCTCCGCAGGGTTGTTAAATGTAGAATAGACTTCATTCTCCACTAACTGTAATTTTTCCACTATCCTATTATTATAATTTTCTACCATGCTCTTGACAGCCTTGTTGACTCTGTCTTACCAGAAGAAAGGGATCTATTTATTTGTTTTGTCTTGATGACATTTTTGTCACGGAGGAGGAGATGCCCTTCGGTACGCACAGCTTGCTTTGGCACAGGAAGCGGAGGAGCAGTAGCCGTGGCTGTACTGTGAACACATGCATAGCTCACAGCTCTATAGTTCATGGGAAGAATAAATCTAATAATGGTAGTAATAATAATAATGCCAATGATGTGTGCAATGACATTGTACAATGCAGGAAATTTTTCAGCCCAACTTCGACTCTAAGCGTCTTCATGTGACACTGAGAAATGCCCCTGAACGGTCCCTATCTGTAAGTGTCCTATGAACATGAATAAGGACCCGTATCTGTTTTTACAAAGACTACTGTCTTACTGCAACAAATTCCTCTATTTCAGTGTATCTCTTTGTACAATAAGGTGCTGCTGAATGGCAGTCACGCTTCATAAACTCAGAGAAGTGAAGGTAGTGAGTAATATATCAATATAAAGCAATTCACTAGGAAAACACACAATGCAACAAACCTGTTCTCCATGCTTAAATGCCTCTCTCCTCATTAGAGCCTTACCCCAAGGGCTGGGCTGCAGCGGTACTTTGGGTAATCCCAGCTGGAGCAAGGCACTCGGGGAAGGTGAGGACTTCTGAGGAACTGCACAGGATTCAGGCTCTTTGTCCAGCAATATTTCCTGTGCAGTGTAAGTTATTCCTATTGTGCCAGCTCGGGACACTGGGAAAGCAAAATATTTATAAATGGGATGTCATGTCAAATTTGCCATCATAAACGTTTGGGAGGAGACAGCCAACTGCTCTGCTTTCTCTGTTTAGCCAGAAAGGATTTTAAAACCAATTAATCATGGCTCCAATAAGTTTTTATCAGTAAGCAAATACTAAATTCTGTTCCATGCTTTATATTACTTTTAAAGAAGCAGGAGGTAGATTTTTAAGGTGAATTCTTGGGTTGGATGTTTGGCTTCTGGAGCTATTGCCTTCCAGACAGCTGTCTTAGAGGTCCACCTCTGCTGACAAAGGTGAGCACAGGAAAACTCCCAGGCACTGAACTGCAACATCTGTCCTGGGGAGGCGGTTGTTCTCCTGAAGGAGCAGATCACCCTACCGTTGTTTTCCTCAGGTTTCCAGTCTGAGAGAAAGCCTCGAACTGCAGCCCCAAAAGAGCTCCTCAGAAGGAACTGAGAGATGTTACAGGAGAAACTGGACTGGTTTAGCCTTGGCTCCCTCAGCAAGGCAGTTTGAAGGATATTTGCTGAACTTTCTACAACCAAGAGCTCATAGCTAGTTCTCCATGTCCAAGGAGAAGGTTTTAATGTCTTTTCTTGCCCCTGTATACACAGAGGATTCAGAACATTCAGAGGGATTAAATGCTTACCACTCCTTTCCTGCAACACCAGCAGTTTTTGTCATCTGTATGTGAGTTGCTTTAGCTTTATAACATTCAGTATTGTAGTTGTCTCTGGGAGCTGAAACACAAGTGAAACATTCGCCTTATAGAGTATTTCCCAGATCACTATGCCACAAAAAAGTTGCTTGAGCTAACTGGAAAAAAAAAAAAGAATGGAAAAGATACCAGTTCAAGTGAATTCAAAAATGAAAGAGTTAAAGAATGAAAAACAGATCATGCAATTATTCTGCAAATGTGTCATTATGTTCCGTTAAACCAAGACTTCAGCGGGACAAAAGTCACTCAAAACTGTGCTAAAGAGCCTCAGAAGAAACCCAAATCTGTTCCAGGCTCAGTTTATACCCATACCAAGCCTGATGAGAGCTTGCCTGAGCAATTGGTGCAGGACCTCATTGAGTGGGCACCTGCCTTGAAGGTCCTGTAACAGTGAAAGCCTGTTTGCCCACGTTGAAAATCATCAGTCATTGGAAAGAGCTGTGTGGAGATGCCAATGGGTGATAGCTCCACAGAAACAGGCTTGCAAAGTTAATGGGGGATGGGAGTACTCAGTTTTGACTTGCATTTACAGCATGGCACCACTGTCTTTAAGTCAATCAGCTCCCTAACTCTTAAGGCCTTGAAATAACCATGCAAAATTGTAGCCTATTTAGTAAGACTGCTGGGAGAAGTAATGCCATCCGAACCTTTGAACAAGTTCATCCGTTCTTCTTTTCTCCCTCTTCTTCTTCCCATTTTAAAAAGATTTATGGCAAATGGAGGATGATACTCTTTTGCCTACTGAGGGATCCTATATATTGGAGCTGCAACTCAATTATCTGTGAAGCTTTTCAGAAATCTTCAGCGCAGCAGCAAAATTTCGTGCGGATTAGCTTCCAGCTGGGAAAATAATAGGTGGAAGTTTTGTTACTTTACATACAGGAGAACAAATACATGGATATTTCTACATAAAATGGTAGCGATTTTTTTTCTCTGTATAAAAAATTGCTGATAACTTGATGCAGGGGAAGGAGCTAATGCTTTTGCACCTCTGCTCTGTGCCTACATCATTGTATGCCTCATCTTTTGACCTTGTTCATGTTCTTAGCCTTATTCCTTCAACCTTGAACCCCTTCTGTTTGCTGAGAACTGGGACGAGAAGAGGGGAGAAATGACTCCAGTGAGCATTTCAGTTTAAATCTCATTTCTAGGTTGCTGCAATATTTGCAGAACTGTAACATTAGTAAGAAAAACAAAGGCTTGGAGTTGAATTCCATGGCATGTTTCAGTCTTTTGACATTACTGCAGATCAAAACCTTATGTAGCCACTCTGAATTACACTGGAAATGAGCAAAACCTTGCCTTCCTTAGAAGTTTAAAGTAACATCTGTAATGGTTTCACAGTTTTTTGGCTTAGGCTGAGCATGCTTAAAATGACAACTAGGTACCTAGTCTTTCTGCAGCTCTAGCCCAGCAGCCATCCTGCATGGAGCCCTTCTGGGAACTTTGTGGTAACCTCAAGGGTGTGCTCCTGTTCCAGGGGAAAAAGAGCACCGTGGCATGTCCTCAGCACCACAGAAATTTTTCCTCCCTGAGAGCCCTACAGGACAAATTAGGTGTTGCTGACACCTGGGGGCTGGGGCAGATGAGGATCTGAGCAGGGGCTTGGTGGGTCCAACAGCTTACAGCTGGGTAAGGGTGTGGGTAGGACCCTGCGCTGAGCTGCTTTGTGCCTCAAGAAAAAGAAGTTACAGAAGCATATTTTTGTATTGTACTTGGGGGACTCGTGATGGATGCATGCGGGTGAAAGCTCTGTCAGGTAAGGGAATATCATTTTTATGTCACTTCTTTTTGAGTGAGCTTTGACACTTAATCCTAGTAATATCCTAGTGTACTTTAGGTGTCCTTACTTCTTGTGATGACTGGGTTTTACTCTAAATCCTATCTATATTGTTTACCAGCAAGTCAGTTCTCACTACCGTTGTCAGTGAAGAGCATTTTAAATGATGTTCTGGTTCATGATATGGACAAACTGGCAGTTAAATTCTGGTTGCAGAAATCTTGTTGATGAAGGTGATGGGGAAGAGGAGAAAACCAGAGCTTGTTTGTAGCTGAGTGGTTTGAGCACAATGTACTGGTATTTTATTTGCTATGTAAACTGAGAAATAGGAATGTAGCTGAGAAAGACAAAATGATAATGCTCTGCTTTATTTCTTTCATGGTTGTACTTTTTAAGCTGTTTCCCCAGTCTATTATACTTGTACCTGAAAGGCTGTGCTCTGGTATGGGAGGTAGCTATATGGAGAAATAAGTCTGAAACCTAGTCTGAGAATATCCCCCTCTGTCAATATCTAGAGGTTCTTTCAGTAGGTGTAGAGAGCTCTACTGCTGAGGAGAGAGAAGAGAAAATGGTCTGCTCTAATTTTTTGTGTAACTTGGGGAAACTCTGTGGAAAAATAAAGCACCTGTGCAGAAAGTGGGGGGAAAAGTAGGGAGTGAAACAATCCATATATTTAGATTCTGAGATGAGGAAATGAATTATACTCTCCAACACCCTAGCTGATACTAACACAGTGGTAGCTGATTACAAGAGGAAGCATTTATGTTAATGAACTTATTTTGTGATTCAATTTTCTTTCAGCTTCTACCATCTGTTTTAAAATACATGTTTCTGTTAGGATGCTAATAAGTACACGTGGTTTAATGTTGCATGATAGTCACCGGTAGCTCTCACTGATTTAAATGCAAATTGTATTTTGCCTGAATCTGGTCTGTTAGATCTGGCCCATGTTTGAATTACAGTTCCTGGGAAATGCTGAAGGGAGGAAAACATTCACAGAAATATATGTTCATGTGTCTTATCTGCTTTATTTGGAAATGGCCTGTCAAATGTAGCTACAATTTGTAATGTTTGTAATTGTGTTTTGGGCTGGGAGACCCATTTATAGAAGGCAAATGTCTGGTTTTCTTTATTAGCTGCTGCACGGCAGTTTTCATGACTAAAGGTGGCACTGTATGGGCATTTCTTTGAGTTCTAAGTGAAACGTATCTAGCTATAACTAAATGCAAGTCTTCCAAAATGGGAAGTCAATTTATTGGTGTAGTGGGAAGCTTCCTCCCAAGCAAGGAAGAAAGGTCAGTGGTTTTGAACAGTTTAATGAAGCTCTTACCAAAGGGCTGATGGTAAACGCTTTGCATTCAGGATTTGCATGAAACTTTTAATACCTAAAATCTCTGAGGGCTGTGGCACAGAATTAGTCTGACAGTGGAAGTTTTCAGCAGCATCACACTCCCTTTCCTCAAACCTGAGCATTTCTTGGAAGACTATTCTGCTCCTCAATAAAAGAGCTTGTGTGAATGTGTGTGTAAAGCATTGATTTATTGGCTGTTCAAACCAATGGCACAGAATAGGCACAGAAAAGGAGGAAATGTGGGGCCCTCAGCTCAGCCATAAAATGAAGACTTTTTTTTTTTTTTTTTGTAGCCATATGGATCACCATGGCTTTCCTTCCAGAGCCCACAAGAAGCAAAGAACACAGCTGAATGTTGAATTTGGCTGGTTCATTGGAATCTGTATGACTCACCTTTGCTAAAATTAGCTAAGCTTAATTTGTGACTTGTTGCTCAGTAAACACACAAAAAAAACCCCTAAGAGACCAATCAGGCACCAAGGGATGGTGTTGACTTTGTTTTCTCAACAAGAAGCTTGAAAACTAATACCACTTACTGCTATTCTTGATGAAGTCACGAGATGAGCTGCAGATAAGCCAGCTGTAGTATTTTCTCTCTCTCCCTGGTCTCTCCTTAGCCTCACTGAGCCTCGCTGAGCGCAAAGTGCGAACATTTAAACTCTAAATAGAAGGTAGTACTGTGGGTTGGAGTCTCACTGGATAATACCTTGCTGGTTTATAGCAGATGCTGGCCAGTGTAAAAATGGGAATTAATGTTAACCTTGTGACTTAAGGTTTGTCTTCATGCTAGAGATAATATAATCATGGTTAGTTTAACCAAATTTAACAAACTTCAAAAAATACACATTTTTACTGTTGGGTTCTTTAATGTAGTTGTTTTCACGTGCAGCCTTTCTTTCTTTGAAGGTGGCTGTTCAGGTGACAGCTTTTTCATCTGAAATGACGGCTGCACTAGCCAGAAGAGTTATAACTGTTTCTGCACTACTGAAAAATAGATCTATCTTCCCAAAATGGGGATTTATTTTCCTAAAAGAGTGACCCTTAGCTCAGTTTTTACTTATTTGATTTCATAGATGGACATTAATACTAAGCAGATGAAGAATTCCTCTGGATTTGCATTTTTATCTCTTTTTTAGTACCAAAAAAAAAAAATCATCATGACTAAGTTAATTTTTAGTGTAGTAATAGGAATTAATCAGAAATGACTGTCTCTCATTCTGAATGTTATAAACCACATACGAGTTTTACATCTTGAAAAAACTTATTTGCGAAGAGGATTAGACGGGATCTTCTAATCCTCGTTCCATTTCATCTGTTTTATTAATAAACTATAAATACTCATTCTAATTATGTCACGCTTGCCACGGGCCTGATCCCAAGAGATGTTGAGTATCTGGGCCCACGTGGATCACCATCGACGTCCTGCTCCAGCGTCACTCCTGCTTTCTCAGCAGCCTGCTTTAGCCACAGCTGGTTTATCCTCTCTTCTCCTGGCTTTGGTTAGATGTAATGAGTGTTTCTTCCAAGCAGGCTACCAGAATACTGCAGTCCTTTAGATATCCGTGCTTGAAAAGGGTGTTGTAGCTGCAGCAAATTTCACAGGGCATGATGCCTGCAGAGGCATGCCTGTACTTAAATTTCTACGCTGTGCACTCCACTGGGCCTTAGATGCGTGCAAGTAATTGCATCGCTCAGGAGACGTTAGTTAGACGAAGTAAGATAAAAATTGCAGGTGTTCGTGCCTTGCTGTGGTTTATGCCGGCACTCGGGGGTGGGGAGGAGGGAATGCTCTCACGCACAAGAGAAGAACGTGGGATTCTGACACCAGTATTGAGTGAGGCCTGCAATGCAACTACAGCTAAAATTTGTCTGTTTGAGGTGTCAGCACCTCCCACCATTTGATAATATATAATGCTGGAGAAGTTTGTAAGAATTCTGCTTTTGCATTTGGCGTAGTCAGGGTTTTGCAAATCATTACTAATAATGTGGTGAGAGAGACTTGAAATGGATGTGGGGAGGGGGGAAATAGAGGAAGGGGACAATATATTGGGGGCACCTAGTGCAAGGAGGATGGTGATGGCATAAAATTGCTACTGCTGCCTCTGTGATATATTCACACAGTCAACAGGAGAACAGAAATAAGCTGAACAGCATATTTCAGGTAACTCCATCCGAGTAGTTTTCCTTCTACTGCTTTTTACAGTCCTACAGTGCAGCACTATGCCAATAAATGAGGTTGATAGCAGGTCTCCTGGAACAAAGGTGCCTCAGCAATTATCCAGGACAGCTTGCCAGTTCTCCTGGGGCCTGCCAGGAGCAGGGTAATAGCCAGACGTGACTTCTTTGGTAGCAGCAGCATATTCTACACCATGGGGGCTTCTGACTGTACAAAGACGGGGACGCATCCAGTCGTAGAGTGGGGAAGTTTGAGGAAGTCATGGAGGAAGAGCATAACTGGAAGCTGTTTGCACCAAAGAACAATTCACCCAATATACTTTTATCCCCAGTCTGCTCTCGAGCTGTCCCTAAGAAAATGGGAGCTGTTGCTTGAGATGAGATGGACAGCACTGCATGAGAAGTTCTGGTGGTGGCTGACTGCTCTTTCTTGGGAACAAATTGGAGGTGGTCATAGGCTTGGTAAGTCTGAAGCAGTGCCCTTGTTGGCCAAGGCAGGTTGAGCGAGACGGCACAAGGATCTTCTCTGTGACTCTGCGGCTACGTTTGACAGATGGCTCTGCTCAGGCACAACTCACAAAGACAAATAGAGGTGGTCTTGGAAAGGTGGGAGGAAAACTAAATGGATGAAAAACACCCAGAGAGTCCTGTGTTCATCAAACCATGCAATTTTTTAACTTTTAATAACCACCTGAAAGAAAGTATTGAAATTCACAGTAACTCTCAAAATCATGCGCTAACTGTAATATTGCCAAACTCCTGAGACAGACCCCTCAAATAGGACTAGAATAATATACAGCATGCTTTGTAGGTCTTGTTAAAAATTTATTATTTCTCTTCTGATTTTTGAGATGCCAGAGTTCCCCTGAGCCATACTTACAAGTTTTTCTTTGTAACTAACTTCAGTAGGAAAACATCGCTTAATTGCTTAGACTTTATTTTTCAGTCCAGCAGCTAGAGCTCAAAGTAAACCCCATGATAAAAAGTTTCAACAAATTGATGAAAGCTAGTGGTGTTGGGGTTTGAGACAGTGATGAATGCATTAGAAAAATGCAAAGGTTAGTTCGTTCTTTTAGTAAAGTAAGGGGAAGGGGGGCAAGATTACTGCCTGCAAACTTCAGTGAGTAAACAGCTATGTAACTCGGAGAATGGTGTCAGGAAAAACACAGAAGCAATATTGGCCACGAGTAAACCTTGGTTGGAAACTGTGAGAAAGTCTCGACTCAGAAGAGCAAAGCTCTGGGACAAGCCCTTGTCATAGTAATGGGAGCAGCAGCAGTCATCTTCTAAGAGGAAGGTGATTTAGCTTATGGAGGAAACACAGTTAGGTGCTCTGCTTCCTCCGGGAACATCTAAAGAGGGTTCCTGGCCTTTCTGAAAGGAGAAACCTCCACTGTGGCAACTCCCCAGTGGTGCTTATTTGAAAACAGCAAAGCGCTTCTAAAGCAAGTCTGATATGTTTTAATTTTAACTCCACAGTAAGAGAACATGAAATTTTCTTTGAGATTTAAACCAATAATGATCTATACAGTATTTATCTGTGTATCCAATAAAAGACCTAATTATATATGTTAGATGGAGTTTTTTGTTAGTGTCTCCCGGATAACATTAGGATGCTGGCCAGGCCTGATTTCAGGAGATTTTTAAAAAGGACCAAAGAAAAGTAATTTGAAGTTGTTTAATTCTAGCTTGTGGTTTTGTTATTGTTCTATGTTAAAAACACTCACAGTCTTTTTTTTTTTTCTTTTCTGGTCATCTCAAACAAATTTGCTTTGATGTACCTTGTGAGAGAAGAAACAGCTTTTGAACCGTGCCCTTTAAATGAAGACTTGTACAACAGTTTCCTACAAATTATAGCGTAGTAAAATGCAATTAATATTTCGATGTGACTCAAAAATTACCTTTCCCAGTCTCTAACAGAAAGCTTGCTCTCTCAAACGTACTGCTCTGAAAAGCTGATATGTGTGCTGGCTGTACTAAAAATGAAAAATATGAGCTGATTTATCCCACTACCTTCTAGTTCTCACTGAACTATCACAAAATACTACAAAAAATGGTGCAGGTCCTCAGAACTTGGGGGTTGAGGAGCACTGCTTGCTGGCATGTCAGCTGACTGCAAAGACGCCCTTGCACCTTTCTGCATCACATAGAATCATAGAACCATAGAATCGCTGAGGTTGGAAGGGACCTTTAAGATCATCAAGTCCAACCATTAACCTGCCCTGACAAAAACCCCTTCTAAACCATGTCCCTAAGCACCTCATCTACCCTTTTCTTAAACACCTCCAGGGATGGGGAATCCACCACCTCCCTGGGCAGCCTATTCCAATGTTTAATAACCCTTTCAGTGAAAAAATGTTTCCTGATATCCAATCTAAACCTGCCCTGACATAACTTGAACCCGTTTCCTCTTGTCCTATCCCTTGTCACCAGGGAGAAGAG